>JANAVB010028818.1:33805043-34250043 GCA_029216955.1 Iris pallida | reverse complement strand
TCTATTTAATGCTCCTAGAAATTAGGGCTAGCCTCCATTAGGAATATTACAAGTTTTAGAAAGAGGTGAGTCTCCATCTTCTTTAATTCATAGAAATTCCATTTCAATTCATTTTCCCCCCAAAAAAATTGCAATAGGACCTAAAATTATTGTATTTCCTGTTGGTATTGAAAAATTTCAAGGAAGAAACAATTTGGGAGAGTTTTGGTGGTTTAAGGATCCTCTCATTTGGGGCTTTTTGTTATATTGCAAATCCCTAGGTAATATTCTAATCCCTTCCATAAAATACTATTTTTATTGCATATCTAGGAAGCCCTAGGCCTAACCTAACTGTAGGACTAGCTAACCCTAGGTTTTGAGTCCTGTACATGTCTGTATCGGACATGTATCAGTTCGTGATTGAAGGTGTTTGACAAAATGCCCCAAAGGGCATTTCGATTTATTTTTAGGAATGTATTTGAATAGGAAGTTAGGTTTTGACCTCGCTTAGGGGTTTCTAGTGTACTGAGCATGTTTTGGTGTCGGGTCGAGTCGCTACGGACACACGAACACGCGGGTGCATGCGCGAGCGTGCGGGCACTGTAGCTGTCCTGCTGCTCGGGGATGATTTCGAGCAGGACACAACACGTCGACATGTGAAACTTGACACACACGAAGGGGCGACCACTGACACCACGTGTGTCAAGTTGCACGGCCTCTCGTGTCGTGTCGGACACGATATCATGCCCCAAAGGGCATTTGATGTGTATTTGATTCGATTTGGGTTAACTTGCATATTCGACTGATTCTAGCTGATACACTGTTTTCTTCTAATTCCTAAACCATTTAGTTCCTGTTATTTGATGTTCTCACTGTTAATGTCTCCACATGTTTGGTAGTTCATGTTGGCTAAGTATTCTAATTCGGTTTTGGCTTTTGGTGTGTGAATAGGATTTGGACTTATGTTTTGAAATGGAAATATTAGACAGTGAATTAATTTCCATTCCCTTCCTTAACTGTTTTGAAATGAAGGTTGAATCATGTTATGCTGGGATTTATTTGTTTGTTAATTGGTTCAAATTACATTCGAATTTGGTTTTATGGTATGTGAAAGATAATTGAATGAATGATTTATTCATTGAACTAATTTTCTGTTGCCTTAACTGTTAACTGAGAATGAAATCCCTATTTTTTCCATTGCACTGAACTGATTTCCATTCTTTCACACTGTTTCATTTCCTGAAAACTGAGATTGTTCCGTTCCTATTTTCCTGAGTTTATGATTCCAAACCTGAGATTTTATGAACTGAAATGAATGTCTATTCATGTAAACTGTTGACTGATTTTAGATTTGGTGGAATGGTAATTGAGGGACTGTTTTCCAGGATTCCTATTACCTATGTTTAACTTATTCATATTTCTTAACTGAATTGCATGTTATTTATTCTTATACACTGATTGATTCCCTGTTCACCATTTTTTAGATTTTCTAAGTGATGTTGTTTCATATAACTGTTGAACTGTGATTGAACTGATTTCCTTTTCCTATATAATTGATATTGAAATGGGCTCCTAAACCTGAGAAGAAAATTCCTATTTTTGATTGCCCATACACATGTATTCCCTGACATCCTCTTGACACTGTTGTATACCCCACTATAACACTCACTGTTCCAGGTTATTACAGTACATTCAATATTTTTCCTATTTTCCAGGATATCACTCTCTTGACACATGCCTCACCCACACACTCTTGTATTCACACATACCATATCACACACTCATGTATCTCTCTAACACACACAAGTTTATCACTCACTCTCTTGTACCCTCTTGACACACACTAAGCACAGAACCCTCTAGCCTAACACACCCATACATGGACACAGGTATCACTCATTGTTCCTAAATTCTGTACACACTTTCATGTGACAGGTTCAAGCCTCACACACATGTTTTCATTCACACTGCCACCACCACATCCCTTTTATATTTCTCTATGTATATATATTGTGTAATGTATATATATAGATAATATATGTATATTGTAGGTATACCTATATGCTAATATGTGTTACCATATTATATTAATATAGATATATATAATGTATATGTGATATGCATATAGTAGCCTGTATATTATGTGTATTTCTATATTAGCTTATATAAATAGATCAATATGTGTATTCCTATATTAGATTACATAATTATATCTATGTGTGTATTAAATATATATATATATATATATATATATATATATATATATATATATATATATATATATTGTCATGTGTGTATGTGTTATGGGTTGGCTTATAGGCATGATATAGCCTATGGCCTATGAGTGTGTCTGTTTGCCTAGTGAGTCTAAATTAGACTTGTATAGCCTTGTTAGACATATGATAGACTAGTTAAACTAGTATAGACTTGTTTGACTTAGGTTCGACCTAGTTGACCTAGTTTGACTTCTAGGGTTGACCAGAGTTGACCAAGAGTTGACTTTGGCCTAGATTGACCTAGATTCATGTAGAATGTATTAACTTGCATCTTATTATCATTTTAGACTCATAGTGACTCGTACTGTTCTATAGGAGACAGACACCACTCCTCGGACATTATATATTCTCCAGATTCTCAGGATACAGGTGAGTACATTCTCTGATCATTTCATATCTTGTTTAGGATTATATTCTTGTTTTATATTAATTTACATGATGCTGACACGTTGGTAATACGGATTAGTACTATATGGATCTTGTTGTGCGATGTTATCCCCTTAGCGGATACATCAGGTATTCGTGTTCGTGTACTTTATCGTGAACATCGTGTACTCCTTGTATTCGTGATATTCGTGTACGAAACGTGTGAATCATGTATAATCATGTATTCATATGACCTTCATGTACAATAACATAACTTAGCTAGATCCTTGTGTATTGATTGGGGCGGGAGAGTAGAAGTGGTTATGTATTCAATCCAGTAGATTACTCGTGTACAAACCTCTGTAGATTACTCGTGTATAATATCGTGCCGTTTACATAACCATCTTGTGCTCTGAATCACTAGCACTGTTAGTTCTCTATATACTGTAGCTATTTACTTACAGTCTCTCTCTTTTATCATGTTATTTCTTCAGTTTTCTGTATCTTACTCTCTAGCATGTTTATATTTCCTAACCTGTTATGATTTTGTTGAGATATACTGTACTCGCTCCCGTCTTGACTGGACCTGTTGAAAATTTTACAGTGAATGATGAGGCTCTGGTGTCTACCCCTCATGGTGCAGCTTTAGACAACATTTGTGACTTGGAACTACTAGCAGTTGATGAAACTCCCCTAGATTAGGATGTCTTTATTATCTTCCTGGATTACTGTATTAAGATTCTGAGATGTTTTGGGATATGTATTTTTATTTAGACACTTAGACTTCTGGATTGTATCTCTGTGTTTCCATTCTGGTTATCTATCTATCAATCTATCTTTTCATGCTCTACCTTAGATGTGATTCAGACTGTATCTGTTATGTCACCTCCATTCGGAGAGTATATACTGTGTATGTACCTTTATATTGTTAGATGTTTGACCTAGGACAGCTTTCTACCGTCGATACTGCAGCGTAGGCCGGGCGTTGTTACGTGCTCGTACCCTCACAGTAGGTGCGGGTCGTGACACATTTTTAGTGGTGGCCCATGCAGGTCGAGTTTATGTAGTATTATTCGAACTAGAGTATCACTACAGCCTGCAGTAGGATTATGATATTTTTGAAGGTACTCAATCACAGTTAGGATTCCTTGAGAGATTCATGGGACGACCCTTGAGAATCTTATTTAAACTTCAATTTGAAATCTTTTTCCTTGTTTTGTTTGCTCTCACTCCTTGTTTATTGAATTTGATTTTGATGAATCGTTGATGATTTTGATTTTTTCTATCGAGATGAATTTTATGGCCTGAGTTACGATATTTTCTGATAATATATATTGACGAGAATAACATGGATGGTAAAACGTCTACTTGATTATGGAACCTGTAGTTTATCGCAGCCATATTAGCTGGCATGACGAAAACATAGGGACCTGACTTCGGATGTACGTATCTTGATTATGAGATTTGGAATTTCTTGCAGCTATACTAGTCGACATAGCGAGATTTCCAGACAACATGATTGTAGAGGTGCATACCCCAGTTAGGGAATCTATCGTTTATCGCAGCCTTGCTTACTGGCATGGCGAGGACTCTGAGTAACATGATTTTGGACGGACGCATATGATTATCAGATTGTATCTTGAGAAGGTTTTTAAACATATCATCTCTATCGTACCCTTCTATTATTATAAATTGTTTTTCCAGCATCAATAACTTAGGAGTAGGAGTATGAGTAGGGGTAGCTTAGCTGTTATTATAAATCTAGTGTAACTTCTTGCTCTAATTTTTTTTTCTAATACAATGAATCGATGATTTTGCTAGACCTTAACTTGGATTTGATATTATAGCTCTGGTTTCAAAATGGTTCCTTCTTTTAAACAGACAAGCAGAACAGATTTTATCATTATTTCCTTCTTGCCATTATTTCTTGTATTACCTTAATATATATATATATATATATATATATATATATATATTTATATATATATATATATATATATATATATATATATAGTGGTAACAGATACTTGCCTGACACGTATGCATGCTACACTTGATTACCAACCTATCTAAATGCATATTAATATGTTTGATGTTAATTTCTCAAAATTCCAATATTTCTAATATAGTACACTATCAGTGACTAGTTCTCTGTTTTCCAGATTAAATTCGTAAATTAAATGTAAATTTCATGTTATTAGTCGTTGTTTACATCACGGCACATGTATGTTATATACAGGGTTTCAAGTTTTAAAAAAATTGGTTGAGTTTTGTGTTTGAATTTGTCAAATCTGAGACTGTGTGCATATTAACACTTTAAGCCTGAATTCTAAGTGATTAGTCAATTTGCAATTTTTTTTTAAATGTAATGTTTTGAGCCGTATACATTGTTGTATGTAGGGATATAATGTTAGGTTTCATACTCTTACATGTTAGGTTGTGGTTGTGGTAAACGTTGGGTTGGTTTTGATGTTCGAATTTTCCAAAATCCTGAAAACTGAATACATGTTAACATTTTTACATTGCTTTCAAATGTGTAGTTCAATTTCAGATCTAATATGTAATATTGAGCTAAACTGAAAGATTGAACCCTTTATTTCAAGTTTTAACCCATGTACACTTGACACTCTACACTAATGTTCACAACTGCCATGAAAACCTAACCCTTCATCTCTATGTTATGTTCATATAGCTATATAGATACACATATATATATGGTTAGCCATGCATGTTATGAGTAAATAGCTTGTGCCGTGTAGACTGCTTAACCAATATGCCATGAATAGTGTAACTTGATAGCTATAGTTGAGACCCAAATCCTCCTATACACTTTCATGTATATTTCACACAAACCACATAACATTTACATAATGTTAGCTTTTCCTTCTCTAACACTCTCTCTTACTATATATATATATATATTATATTGTGATTGGATTCAATGCTATTGACTTTCGTTCCTCAAACTTTTGGTTTTGATTTTTCTTAAATAGTACCTCTTTATAGTTGATTAGTAGTTATCTTATTTTATTTTTGATAATTACCAGTTTTTATATAGGATAGTAGACTGCCTTACAGCCTTGATGATTGATTTTTTTTCTTTTTTCAGTATGGCACCCATGACCCGAGCCCGTCGTCTGAGAGCCGCTGCAGCTCCGAATATGACTAGGAGCGTGCTCCCACCTCCTGTTGCTCAGGAGGTAGTGACCCCTCAGGCTGACCCAAGGGTAGTGGCACCTCCCGCCATCGAGGAGATGTTAGCATCCTCACCAGAGAGTTTCTCCCCACCACCTGTTATTCAGGAGAGAGCTGCAGTCTCATCTGAGACCAAGAGTCCTTCTCCGTGTCCTCCTCTGCCTCCAGGAGCGGTACCCCATAACATACCCTCGACATATTTGTTTTCTGACGGAGTTCAGATATCCAGACTTCTCCGGGATGTGTTGGAGGCACAGAGAGTTCAGGCTGAGATCCTGAAGGAGCAGGGTCGCAGGATCCAACTGTTGTGGGAATTGGTACATTCAGGAGGAGAGCCTAGTTCTAAGAGGCCGAGGAGCAGTGAATACCCAGAGCCCCGTGAGCACCCAGACTATCAGCCTAGATCAGCCTACCCAGTCCAGACTCCTTTTCAGCAGAGGCCAGCTGAGAGAGTGCTTACCTGCACCTTCTGTAAGAATCCTGGACATGTATGGGGCTACTGTAGGAAGAGAAGAGGGATGTGCCTGTTATGTGGGTCAGCTGCACACATGCTGCGAGACTGTCCTGCTGCACTTATCCCAGCCAAGACTCCACCTTCGGGAGGGAGTTCCAGCCACCAGACCTAGTTGGAGGTGAGTCTTTGACCTATATCTTAGCCAGTCTTTGATAATTGCTGCACCCTACCATATTGTTGTATGTTTTGATACCTTATGATTGCTTTTGATCTAATATGACTAGAATGGCTAGATGCGACCTCAGACTGATACCACTTACCAAATCCTATAAGTTATCCTTCCAATTGCATGATTTGGATAAGTTCTCTTTTGACCTTGATTTTTTGGGTTTGACCTAGAAGGGGTACGATCATCTTAATTTCGAGGACAAAATTTTTCTAAGGTGGGTAGGATTGTAACATTCAGTTTTCCAAATGAGGGTAATTTTGTAATTTTAATCTTTTAATAATGATATTTAAATTATGATATGATTTTTGGTAATTTTTAAATCATTTTAAAACTATTTTAAATCATGACTTATGATTTTGGTGTTTTGATAGTGTAACACTAGAGACAGCTTAACCTAGAGCCTAGCCATGTGATTAGGGTGTTTCATTTATCATTTCCAGTTCGAAGGTATTTTGTCATTTTGAATTTAATTGAATTTAATATATATTATTTGGAATTTGATGTATTATTAAGAATGGTGTGATTTTAATACTATTTAACTGACTGCCATGTATTATGATTCGCCTAACTTGGTTTGGATCTAACCTAGATTAGTCATAGCTACTCTTAGCTAACCATGGTTAGTGATAGTTAGTGTTAATTATATTTATTAGAATTTTTAAGTGATTTTTAGTATATTTGATTTGGTGCTATATTTGACTTGACTAGTGTTGACTTAGGAGACTGTCCTAGAGGCTAACCTAGGTCATAACTATTTGGTTAGGTTATGGAACCCTAGCTTGACCTAAGCTAATGACTTTTAACTCATTAGAACTTATTTGGAGAGATTAGGATTTTATTTGATTAGGAAATGGCTTGTGATTCCACAAGTCATGACTTATGACTTAAAGCCTTAGAGGCCCAACCCAAACTAATGAAACCTAGCCCTAGCCCAGCCCATGGCCGGCCACATGGGGATCCTCCCCTCTATTTAATGCTCCTAGAAATTAGGGCTAGCCTCCATTAGGAATATTGCAAGCTTTAGAAAGAGGTGAGTCTCCATCTTCTTTAATTCATAGAAATTCCATTTCAATTAATTTTTCCCCCAAACCAATTGCAATAGGACCTAAAATTATTGTATTTGCTGTTGGTATTGAGAAATTTCAGGGAAGAAATAATTTGGGAGAGTTTTGGTGGTTTGAGGATCATCTCATTTGGGGCTTTTTGTTACAATACAAATCCCTAGGTAATATTCTAATCCCTTCCATAAAATACTATTTTTATTGCATATCTAGTAAGCCCTAGGCCTAACCTAACTGTAGGACTAGCTAACCCTAGGTTTTCAGTCCTGTACGTGTCTGTATCGGACACGTATCAGTTCGTGAATGAAGATGTTTGACTAAATGCCCCAAAGGGCATTTCGATTGTTTTTAGGAATGTATTTAAATAGGAAGTTAGGTTTTGACCTCGCTTAGGGGTTTCTAGTGTACTGAGCATGTTTTGGTGTCGTGTCGAGTCGCCAAGGACACACGAACACGCGGGTGCATGCGCGAGCGCGCGGGCACTGTAGCTGCCCTGCTGCTCGGGGCTGATTTCGAGCAGGACACAACACGTCGACACGTGAAACTTGTCACACACGAAGGGGCGACCACTGACGCCATGTGTGTCAAGTTGCACGGACTCTCGTGTCGTGTCGGACACGATATCATGCGTGCATGAGAAGTGCACTGTGCGTGTATCAGTGTGTTTTGGTTCACTGTGTTTAATTCAGTTTTATTAGTTTAATTCGTGTTTAAATTTGCTAATTAGATCCTAATTATAATGTATAAACTATATTAGATTAAGTTTACATGATTAGTTGGGTTTTTGATGTGTATTTGATTCGATTTGGGTTAACTTGCATATTCGACTGATACTAGCTGATACACTGTTTTCTTCTAATTCCTAAACCATTTAGTTCCCTGTTATTTGATGTTCTCACTGTTAATGTCTGCACATGTTTGGTAGTTCATGTTGGTTAAGTATTCCAATTCGATTTTAGCTTTTGGTTTGTGAATGTGATTTGGACTTATGTTTTGAAATGGAAATATTAGACAGTGAATTGATTTCTATTCCCTTCCTTACTGTTTTGAAATGAAGGTTGAATCATGTTATGCTGGGATTTATTTCTTTGCTAATTGGTTCAAATTACATTCGAATTTGGTTTTATGGTATGTGAAAGATAATTGAATGAATGATTTATACATTGAACTAATTTCCTGTTGCCTTAATTGTTAACTGAGAATGAAATCCCTGTTTTTCCCATTGTACTGAACTGATTTCCATTCTTTCACACTGTTTCATTTCCTGAAAACCTGAGATTGTTCCCTTCCTATTTTTCTGAGTTTATGATTCCAAACCCGAGATTTTATGAACTGAAATGAATGTCTATTCATGTAAACTATTGACTGATTTGAGATTTAGTGGAATGGTAATTGAGGGACTGTTTTCCAGGATTCCTATTACCTATGTTTAACTCATTCCTATTTCTTAACTGAATTGCATGTTATTCATTCTTATACACTGATTGATTCCCTGTTCACCATTTTCCAGATTTCCTAAGTGATGTTGTTTCATATAACTGTTGAACTGTGATTGAACTGATTTCCTTTTCCTATATAATTGATATTGAAATGGGCTCCTAAACCTGAGAAGAAAATTCCTGTTTTTGATTGCCCATACACATGTATTCCCTGACATCCTCTTGACACTGCTGTATACCCCACTATAACACTCACTGTTCTAGGTTATTACAGTATATTCAATGTTTTTCCTGTTTTCCAGGATATCACTCTCTTGACACATGCGTCACCCACACACTCTGTATTCACACATACCATTTCACACACTCATGTATCTCTCTAACACACACAAGTTTATCACTGTCACGACCCGCACCCTGTATAGGGGCACGAGAAGTGGGTACGTCCAGCCTACGCCGCAGTGTCGGCGGTAGAACGCTGTCCTAGGTTGCTAACTAATCTCATGCAGTGTATATAATGTACTTGCCAAGATCTCAACTCCGAGAGGAAGACAAGTAAAAGATATGATATACTCAATCACAATCTAAGCACGATAAGATAACACAGAAATCTAGATACCAACTAACAACAACAGAAATTTAAACTACTAAAATAATAACAACATGATCTCAAACAAAACTCTAATACGACTCAATATCTCAAGTTTAATAGAAACAAGCTCAAAACATGAAAGCTAAGTAAGTCTACTAGCTAAGCTCCTGAATCACTCCTGAGAGTCGGAACCAAAGGTAGCTAATCCCTCGCCAGGTCCATGGTAAGTAGGGCATGTGTCGTCAGGAGTATCATCTGTAATATTTTCAACAGGTCCAATCAGGACAGGAACGAGCACATCTCATCTAGAAATCCCAAGTAAATGACAAAGACTATAAAGCAGTTTTTAGACAGTTATACAGATGAGCATGGCAGTTTTATATAGATAATGATGTAGAGAAACAGTGAGGGTACAAGGAAAGTAAAGTAACTAACAAGAGAAGAAAACATGGCAAAGAAGACTGTAGTAAACTAGCTGAACTAGAATAACATGGTATAAGTCCAGACAGTATAAAATGTAATCCCAGTGTGAGTCCAGTCAATGTAATCCAATACTAGATGATTCCAGTATAAGATGAGTCCAGTAAAATGAGTCCAGAAGTGATCCATGATTCCAGGGTAAGTCCAGACTATACTCTAACAGTGTGTTTTAAAATACTGAGATCAACATGTAAACGGCTAGGGGTAATCAGGCACATCGCACACTCGGCCAAGTGTGGGATGGCTAGCATTCCAGAATAGTTCCAAGGGAGGTGGTTCCAGATTTTAGGTATGTTCACATGTCTACTCAAGTATTTCCCCGCCCACAAATGAATCCATAATCCAACACTACAACCAGTATGAGTCCAGCCAATGATTCCAGAAATGATTCCAGAAATGGTTCCAGTAGGGTGATGCCAGTAGTGATTCCAGTAGGTGGTTCCAGTAGTGGTTCCAGAAATAGAGGCCAGACATGAATAAATGAGTGTCGCATGTAATGGATCCAGTAATACTAATCGTGTTTGTACAGAGAATCATATATAGCTATCTAGAACTGAAATACAGTAAATGACAAGTAATGAAAGAACTATCAGAGAATGTACTCGCCTGACACTCTGGAAAGAGTAGTGTAATATCAGATGTCTGTACCAGGGTCACAATGTCCTAAAATAGAGTAATACAGTTATGACATGTCCAAAATGAAGGTAAATGAAATCTGCAATGCAATCTATATGAACTCTAAGCCAATCTAGGTCAAAGTCAAACTTGGTCAACTCTACAGTCAAACTAAGTCAAATCAATCATACTAGGTCACAAGAAGTTAAACTAAGTCAAATAGAGTCAAACAAGGTCAAACAAGTCAAGGTTAGTCAAATCTAGGTTAAAGTCAACTCCTGGTCAACACTCTAATCAAACTAGTCTAGTCAATTACTAGTCAACATGATCAATCTGGGTCAAGTCTAAGTCAAACTTAGACCAACTAAGGTATTGGTCAAACAAAGACTAGTCAGTCAGGTAATTAAGCTAGGGGTCAACTATTTAAGTCAAACTCTATAAGGTTACTTAACTAACTATAGGCTAACCTGTCTTAGGATACCTAAGATACCATTCTACAAAGCTAAGGTGTAACCAAATCACATATAAATATATATAGTACAACACCAAACTTAATCTTATAATCAAGCTAAACCATAGTCTAACTCAATCAAGACTCAACTCTAAGTATCCTACTTAACCCCATACATATCTTCACTCTACATAGGGCTATCTATATAACCAAGTCATAAATAATACCCTTATATAGGTAAAGTCTAAACCAACTAGTCAATAGTCTAGGGTTTAGTCAAACTTAGGTCACCAAGTCATTTAGAGTCCATCCAAACTATTTCTAGGTCAATTTGGTTAGGGTTTGACCTATAGTTGACTTTGGTCAACCATGGTCAAACTTGTGGTCAAACTAGTTCTACTAGACCTAATGGTCAATTCTAGGCTCACTAGCTATAGGCCATAGGCTCATGTATCTAGGATACCTCATATATCTATACATATATATATACAATATTTATACATAGCCTATCAATATATATATATATACACCCAACTACATAGTACCACATATATATAATATATATCCCATTATATATAACTTATATATATACTCTCACATATATTCCAATACATAATTATATAACATAACATATATATATATACATACAAAATGTATATGTATATTACCTAATACATATATACAATATATACATAGATATAGAGAGAGGGAAAGAGAGAGAGAGACAGGGAGAGAGAGTGAAGAGAGAAAGGGATGGACAGAACAGTAGGGGGGGGGGTGTCTCAGATTCCTGAGACAGGAATCCCAGCCCCAAACTCACACACACACAGTCCACATATACATATATATGTATATACCTACACAACTCCCTATGTACACTACCAAATACCCCCAAAATTCACCAACACTCACACATACATATATACTATATATATATATACTGATAATATACCAATACATATGTAAAACATATCAAAAATAGGTTTGAAATTCAAAATACAAAAACTGGAAACAATTCCAAAACTGGAAAACTGGACTGTGAACCTAGATCTTAGGTTAAACCAAACTCCAACTAAACCGAGCTAAGACAACCTAATCTTGGTTGGTAATTGAAGCCCCTAGGTTAGTCTAGGATCCTAATGGCCTGACACGGTGTCACGACACGACACGGCGTGTCCACGAGGGTCTAAAGTCACTCGGGTAAACTGGAAATACACTGATACACACGTATCAGTGCAAAACTAAAAAGGGTCTAGGACACGACACAAGGCGACACAGGCCTCGTGCTCGTGCCCGAAGGTGCGCCTAGGGTTGGGCTTCGTGTCCATGGCCCTGATACGCGTCCACGTGTCGTGTAGAGTGGACACGACACGCGTATCAGAAGCCCCAAAATACGTGTTTTAGACCGCGTGTCAGTGATTTCGCGTGTCTCGTATTCGCGACACGGGACACGTGACACCACGTGGTTGTGTCCAATGTGTTCGCCTATGGATAGGCTTCGTGTCCATGACACTACGAAGTGTCCACGTGTCGTGTACAGTGAACACGACACGCTCAAAGTCAAGTGTCTGTGTGTGCGTGCACTGTCAGTGCACGACCAGTGCACGTGTCCGTGCTCTCTCGACACGACACCAACGTGTCTCAAACTCGAGGGGGGGCATGACAGAGGTTGCCCCCACCTCTGTGTCAAATTTCCCGTGTCCTCGTGTCCTACAGTGTCCGTGCTAAGTGTCGAGTAGCAGGGGAGGCTGCACAGCCTCGTGCGCGCGTGTCGAGGGTTCGTGTGCTCCACACGTGGCACGTGGGGCCACGTGCTCGTGTCAGGGGGTAGGCCTAGGGTCTAGGTGTGTGTCCATGTGTCTGTGTTGTGTCCACGACACGTGTGGACACAATATAAAGTGTCGAACACTCGGGTTTTCAGTGTTCAGTGCAGTGTTTAACAGTGGGTTCGTGTCCTGTTTTGGACACGGACACAACCTAAATCGTGCTCAGTCCTAGTGATTTGTGATCTACACTAAAAAAACTATTTTTCCATTCAATTAGTTTTTGAAAATAACACTTTTTAATTCTCACAAGCATTTCATCGAACACTGTTTTAAACACACAGATACGTGTCCGATACGGACACCAAACGAATCCTATTTTTCACCAAACTTGACCTACAGTTCCCTAATCCCTAGATGCATGCAAATATGAAGAGAAAACACAATTTTAGCAAGGGTTATGGACATTTACCTATTTGTGTGAAAACTCAGAAAACCAAGTTAGGGGGGGTTTGTCCTCTTCACTTGAATGGCCAAAATGATCTCCAACCTTGCTAGCTAGCCTCCCTTGGTATCCTCACTAGTAGGGGGTTCTAACGCAAGAAACGGGGCTCAATTTGGTGGAGAAATGGTCAAGTTATGGAGGTGTGAAGTTGAGGGAAAAATCAAGGTTTTAGTGTAATGAAAATGGGACCTTTTTGTGAAGGGGTGTACATATATAGGGGGGGTGTTCTTGGCTGCCATGGGGGGGTAGGGGTAGGCTATAGGGTCCCCTTCCACCTTGCAAAACTTAGTCTCTAAGGCTTTGACTAGGGTTAGATATTCTAGGTTTCTAAAATATCCTAGAAAGTTAAATATCTAGATATTTATCAACCTAGATATTTACACATAAAGTAAATATCTACACTTAGTCTTCTAGGTTAGTGACTAACCCCTAGATTAGGCTAAACTAGCTTAGGGACTAACATAACACTAATCAATAATTAATTAATAATAAAAACACATAATTTCAAATAATTCCAAATAAATCCTAGAAAATTACCAAAATACCCTTTAGGCCAAAAAGCCCTAATTTGATGTTCTAAGCCTATGGCTAAGCTCATATGATCATGGTTAGTCTCTAGGTTAAGGAATAGCTAGGGTTTACACTAGAGTTTATTAGTAAAATCACAAAGTCACAAGTCATGACTTAGGAATTGGTTTAACCTAACTAAAATCACCAGAAAATCATACCATGACTAAAATACCACTAATAAATAATAAAAATAATAAATTTTAAAAATATCCCAATTTCAGAAAACTGGGTGTTACAAGTCTACCCACCTTAGAAGAATTTCGTCCTCGAAATTAAGATGGTCGTACTCCTCCTAGGTCACACCCCCAGTCAATCAAGTCAAAAGATAACATGAAATCATAGACCTACTGGTCATGATTCTACAGTCTCAAAAAGGGTAACTATGCTATCTAGCATATCACAAGCATATCCTGACAGGTACTAATGGAATCACACAACAAGATGGAAATGGATTTGAAAGAACAGAACCTGCAAGTGGCTCCATCCATGTAGAATAATATACGAAAGCGAACCAAAGTGCAATAGGTTGATCAGACCATCATGCACCGGCCCTGATTAGACAATATGTTAGTGGGTACTAGCCCCCAATAAAATATGTCGTGATCAAGCTCGATAAAATATAAGCTTGCAAAACTAAGGCTAAATTAGCAGTAAAGAAGGTCAAAATATAAGGGAGGTAATGATGAATAAGGTTAAATAGTCCAAGACCCCTTAAACATCAAGGAGTGAGGGTGAATTAAAACAAGAGGAAAAGGGTTTTCAATATCGAAGTTCAAAATAAGATTCTCAAGGGTCGTCCCGGAATCTCTCATGAAATCCTAACAGTGATTGAGTATACTCTCATCCTAATACCTTAATTCCTATATTCTTTCGCAGGCTCGTAGCAGTACAACTAAGTCGTCGTGCTACTACAAAATCGCACAAATGCGACTCTCGACCTGCATGGGCCACCACTAAAACGTGTCACGACCCGCACCCTGTATAGGGGCACGAGAAGTGGGTACGTCCAGCCTACGCCGCAGTGTCGGCGGTAGAACGCTGTCCTAGGTTGCTAACTAATCTCATGCAGTGTATATAATGTACTTGCCAAGATCTCAACTCCGAGAGGAAGACAAGTAAAAGATATGATATACTCAATCACAATCTAAGCACGATAAGATAACACAGAAATCTAGATACCAACTAACAACAACAGAAATTTAAACTACTAAAATAATAACAACATGATCTCAAACAAAACTCTAATACGACTCAATATCTCAAGTTTAATAGAAACAAGCTCAAAACATGAAAGCTAAGTAAGTCTACTAGCTAAGCTCCTGAATCACTCCTGAGAGTCGGAACCAAAGGTAGCTAATCCCTCGCCAGGTCCATGGTAAGTAGGGCATGTGTCGTCAGGAGTATCATCTGTAATATTTTCAACAGGTCCAATCAGGACAGGAACGAGCACATCTCATCTAGAAATCCCAAGTAAATGACAAAGACTATAAAGCAGTTTTTAGACAGTTATACAGATGAGCATGGCAGTTTTATATAGATAATGATGTAGAGAAACAGTGAGGGTACAAGGAAAGTAAAGTAACTAACAAGAGAAGAAAACATGGCAAAGAAGACTGTAGTAAACTAGCTGAACTAGAATAACATGGTATAAGTCCAGACAGTATAAAATGTAATCCCAGTGTGAGTCCAGTCAATGTAATCCAATACTAGATGATTCCAGTATAAGATGAGTCCAGTAAAATGAGTCCAGAAGTGATCCATGATTCCAGGGTAAGTCCAGACTATACTCTAACAGTGTGTTTTAAAATACTGAGATCAACATGTAAACGGCTAGGGGTAATCAGGCACATCGCACACTCGGCCAAGTGTGGGATGGCTAGCATTCCAGAATAGTTCCAAGGGAGGTGGTTCCAGATTTTAGGTATGTTCACATGTCTACTCAAGTATTTCCCCGCCCACAAATGAATCCATAATCCAACACTACAACCAGTATGAGTCCAGCCAATGATTCCAGAAATGATTCCAGAAATGGTTCCAGTAGGGTGATGCCAGTAGTGATTCCAGTAGGTGGTTCCAGTAGTGGTTCCAGAAATAGAGGCCAGACATGAATAAATGAGTGTCGCATGTAATGGATCCAGTAATACTAATCGTGTTTGTACAGAGAATCATATATAGCTATCTAGAACTGAAATACAGTAAATGACAAGTAATGAAAGAACTATCAGAGAATGTACTCGCCTGACACTCTGGAAAGAGTAGTGTAATATCAGATGTCTGTACCAGGGTCACAATGTCCTAAAATAGAGTAATACAGTTATGACATGTCCAAAATGAAGGTAAATGAAATCTGCAATGCAATCTATATGAACTCTAAGCCAATCTAGGTCAAAGTCAAACTTGGTCAACTCTACAGTCAAACTAAGTCAAATCAATCATACTAGGTCACAAGAAGTTAAACTAAGTCAAATAGAGTCAAACAAGGTCAAACAAGTCAAGGTTAGTCAAATCTAGGTTAAAGTCAACTCCTGGTCAACACTCTCAAACTAGTCAATTACTAGTCAATTACTAGTCAACATGATCAATCTGGGTCAAGTCTAAGTCAAACTTAGACCAACTAAGGTATTGGTCAAACAAAGACTAGTCAGTCAGGTAATTAAGCCAGGGGTCAACTATTTAAGTCAAACTCTATAAGGTTACTTAACTAACTATAGGCTAACCTGTCTTAGGATACCTAAGATACCATTCTACAAAGCTAAGGTGTAACCAAATCACATATAAATATATATAGTACAACACCAAACTTAATCTTATAATCAAGCTAAACCATAGTCTAACTCAATCAAGACTCAACTCTAAGTATCCTACTTAACCCCATACATATCTTCACTCTACATAGGGCTATCTATATAACCAAGTCATAAATAATACCCTTATATAGGTAAAGTCTAAACCAACTAGTCAATAGTCTAGGGTTTAGTCAAACTTAGGTCACCAAGTCATTTAGAGTCCATCCAAACTATTTCTAGGTCAATTTGGTTAGGGTGTGACCTATAGTTGACTTTGGTCAACCATGGTCAAACTTGTGGTCAAACTAGTTCTACTAGACCTAATGGTCAATTCTAGGCTCACTAGCTATAGGCCATAGGCTCATGTATCTAGGATACCTCATATATCTATACATATATATATACAATATTTATACATAGCCTATCAATATATATATATATACACCCAACTACATAGTACCACATATATATAATATATATATCCCATTATATATAACTTATATATATACTCTCACATATATTCCAATACATAATTATATAACATAACATATATATATATACATACAAAATGTATATGTATATTACCTAATACATATATACAATATATACATAGATATAGAGAGAGGGAAAGAGAGAGAGAGACAGGGAGAGAGAGTGAAGAGAGAAAGGGATGGACAGAACAGTAGGGGGAGGGTGTCTCAGATTCCTGAGACAGGAATCCCAGCCCCAAACTCACACACACACAGTCCACATATACATATATATGTATATACCTACACAACTCCCTATGTACACTACCAAATACCCCCAAAATTCACCAACACTCACACATACATATATACTATATATATATATACTGATAATATACCAATACATATGTAAAACATATCAAAAATAGGTTTGAAATTCAAAATACAAAAACTGGAAACAATTCCAAAACTGGAAAACTGGACTGTGAACCTAGATCTTAGGTTAAACCAAACTCCAACTAAACCGAGCTAAGACAACCTAATCTTGGTTGGTAATTGAAGCCCCTAGGTTAGTCTAGGATCCTAATGGCCTGACACGGTGTCACGACACGACACGGCGTGTCCACGAGGGTCTAAAGTCACTCGGGTAAACTGGAAATACACTGATACACACGTATCAGTGCAAAACTAAAAAAGGTCTAGGACACGACACAAGGCGACACAGGCCTCGTGCTCGTGCCCGAAGGTGCGCCTAGGGTTGGGCTTCGTGTCCATGGCCCTGATACGCGTCCACGTGTCGTGTAGAGTGGACACGACACGCGTATCAGAAGCCCCAAAATACGTGTTTTAGACCGCGTGTCAGTGATTTCGCGTGTCTCGTATTCGCGACACGGGACACGTGACACCACGTGGTTGTGTCCAATGTGTTCGCCTATGGATAGGCTTCGTGTCCATGACACTACGAAGTGTCCACGTGTCGTGTACAGTGAACACGACACGCTCAAAGTCAAGTGTCTGTGTGTGCGTGCACTGTCAGTGCACGACCAGTGCACGTGTCCGTGCTCTCTCGACACGACACCAACGTGTCTCAAACTCGAGGGGGGGCATGACAGAGGTTGCCCCCACCTCTGTGTCAAATTTCCCGTGTCCTCGTGTCCTATAGTGTCCGTGCTAAGTGTCGAGTAGCAGGGGAGGCTGCACAGCCTCGTGCGCGCGTGTCGAGGGTTCGTGTGCTCCACACGTGGCACGTGGGGCCACGTGCTCGTGTCAGGGGGTAGGCCTAGGGTCTAGGTGTGTGTCCATGTGTCTGTGTTGTGTCCACGACACGTGTGGACACAATATAAAGTGTCGAACACTCGGGTTTTCAGTGTTCAGTGCAGTGTTTAACAGTGGGTTCGTGTCCTGTTTTGGACACGGACACAACCTAAATCGTGCTCAGTCCTAGTGATTTGTGATCTACACTAAAAAAACTATTTTTCCATTCAATTAGTTTTTGAAAATAACACTTTTTAATTCTCACAAGCATTTCATCGAACACTGTTTTAAACACACAGATACGTGTCCGATACGGACACCAAACGAATCCTATTTTTCACCAAACTTGACCTACAGTTCCCTAATCCCTAGATGCATGCAAATATGAAGAGAAAACACAATTTTAGCAAGGGTTATGGACATTTACCTATTTGTGTGAAAACTCAGAAAACCAAGTTAGGGGGGGGGGTTTGTCCTCTTCACTTGAATGGCCAAAATGATCTCCAACCTTGCTAGCTAGCCTCCCTTGGTATCCTCACTAGTAGGGGGTTCGAACGCAAGAAACGGGGCTCAATTTGGTGGAGAAATGGTCAAGTTATGGAGGTGTGAAGTTGAGGGAAAAATCAAGGTTTTAGTGTAATGAAAATGGGACCTTTTTGTGAAGGGGTGTACATATATAGGGGGGGTGTTCTTGGCTGCCATGGGGGGGTAGGGGTAGGCTATAGGGTCCCCTTCCACCTTGCAAAACTTAGTCTCTAAGGCTTTGACTAGGGTTAGATATTCTAGGTTTCTAAAATATCCTAGAAAGTTAAATATCTAGATATTTATCAACCTAGATATTTACACATAAAGTAAATATCTACACTTAGTCTTCTAGGTTAGTGACTAACCCCTAGATTAGGCTAAACTAGCTTAGGGACTAACATAACACTAATCAATAATTAATTAATAATAAAAACACATAATTTCAAATAATTCCAAATAAATCCTAGAAAATTACCAAAATACCCTTTAGGCCAAAAAGCCCTAATTTGATGTTCTAAGCCTATGGCTAAGCTCATATGATCATGGTTAGTCTCTAGGTTAAGGAATAGCTAGGGTTTACACTAGAGTTTATTAGTAAAATCACAAAGTCACAAGTCATGACTTAGGAATTGGTTTAACCTAACTAAAATCACCAGAAAATCATACCATGACTAAAATACCACTAATAAATAATAAAAATAATAAATTTTCAAAAATATCCCAATTTCAGAAAACTGGGTGTTACAATCACTCACTCTCTTGTACCCTCTTGACACACACTAAGCACAGAACCCTCTAGCCTAACACACCCACACATGGACACAGGTATCACTCATTGTTCCTAAATTCTGTACACACTTTCTTGTGACAGGTTCAAGCCTCACACACGTCTTCATTCACACTGCCACCACCACATCCCTTTCCTATTTCTCCATGAATGTATATTGTGTAATGTATATATATAGATAATATATATATATTGTAGGTATACCTATATGCTAATATGTGTTACCATATTACATTAATATGGATATATATAATGTATATGTGATATGCATATAGTAGCCTGTATGTTATATATATTTCTATATTAGCTTATATAAATAGATTAATATGTGTATTCCTATATTAGATTATATAATTATATCTATGTGTGTATTAAATATATATATATTGTCATGTGTGTATGTGTCATGGGTTGGCTTATAGGCATGATATAGCCTATGGCCTATGAGTGTGTCTGTTTGCCTAGTGAGTCTAAATTAGACTTGTATAGCCTTGTTAGACATAGGATAGACTAGTTAAACTAGTATAGACTTGTTTGACTTAGGTTCGACCCAGTTGACCTAGTTTAACTTCTAGGGTTGACCAGAGTTGACCAAGAGTTGACTTTAGCCTAGATTGACCTAGATTCATGTAGAATGCATTAACTTGCATCTTATTATCATTTTAGACTCATAGTGACTCGTACTGTTCTATAGGAGACAGATACCACTCATCGGACAGTATATATTCTCCATATTCTCAGGATACAGGCGAGTACATTCTCTGATCATTTCATATCTTGTTTAGGATTATATTCCTGCTTTAGATTACTTTACATGATGCTGACATGTTGGTAACACGGATTAGTACTATATGGATCTTGTTGTGCGATGTTATCCCCTTAGCGGATACATCGGGTATTCGTGTTCGTGTACTTTATTGTGAACATCGTGTACTCCTTGTATTCATGATATTTGTGTACGAAATGTGTGAATCGTGTATAATCTTGTATTCACATGACCTTCGTGTACAATAACATAACTTAGCTAGATCCTTGTGTATTGATTGGGGCGGGGGAGCAGAAGTGGTTATGTATTCAATCCAGTAGATTATTCGTGTACAAACCTCTGTAGATTACTCGTGTACAACATCGTGCCGTTTACATAACCATCTTGTGCTCTGAATCACTAGCACTGTTAGTTCTCTATATACTGTAGCTATTTACTTATAGTCTCTCTCTTTTATCATGTTATTTCTCCAGTTTTCTGTATCTTACTCTCTAGCATGTTTATATTTCCTAACCTGTTATGATTTTGTTGAGATGTACCGTACTCGCTCCCGTCCTGACTGGACCTGTTGAAAATTTTACAGTGAATGATGAGGCTCTGGTGTCTACCCCTCATGGTGCAGCTTTAGACAACATTTGTGACTTGGACCCACTAGCAGTTGATGACACTCCCCTAGATTAGGATGTCTTTATTATCTTCCTGGATTACTGTATTGAGATTCTGAGATGTTTTGGGATATGTATTTTTATATAGACACTTAGACTTCTGGATTGTATCTCTGTGTTTCCATTCTGGTTATCTATCGATCAATCTATCTTTTCATGCTCTACCTTAGATGTGATTGAGACTGTATCTGCTATGTCACCTCCATTCGGAGAGTATATACTGTGAATGTACCTTTATATTGCTAGATGTTTGACCTAGGACAGCGTTCTACCGTCGATACTGCGACGTAGACTGGGCGTTGTAACGTGCTCGTACCCTTATAGTGGGTGCGGGTCATGACAGTTAAGGTTTCTGCTCAGGGCATCTGCAGTGATAATGAAGATGGTGGAAGACATGGGATCTCCTTGACTAACCTCACGGCTCGATTTGAAGAACCCGTCGGCTTGGCCGTTGATGACAGTGGAGAACCAGGAGTTGCTGATCGATCTCCACATAATGTTGGTCCAGGTTTTAGAGAATCCGAAGGCTCTGAAGACCCAAATCATGAATTGCCAATCCAGTATGTCATATGCTTTCTCCATATCTAATTTGAATGCAATATTGCTCCCTCTTGCCGGAAACTTCATACAGGTGATTAATTCATGAGCTAACATGATGTTATCCTGGATGTTTCTGCCGCGAACGAACCCGCTCTGCTCCTCAGAGATGATATTGGGGAGGAGACCAGCTATGCGAGAGGCAACGATCTTGGATATTATCTTGTTGGTGAAGGTGCAAAGTCTGATGGGGCAGAAATCACAGAAAGTCTCCGGATTATCTTTCTTCGGACTAAGGATCAGGTTGGTGCTCCAGATTGCCCGAGGGTACCTTATTCCTTGGAAGAAGGCAGTAACCACAGCGTGGATATCAACATTAATGATGTCCCAAGATAAACGAAAGAACCCCCCGGAAAACCCGTCTGGTCCAGGAGCACTATGCTGGTCGAGAGCCCAGACGACATCTCGCACCTCTTGCTCGGACGGAAGGAGCTCGAACTGCATGTTGTCCCCTTCGATTATAAGCTGAGGAATTTTGTCTAGAAAGGTCCGATCGCTGGTGATCGTTTCCTTGGTGAATAGGTTGGTGTAGTACTGAGCCGCCGCCACCTGGATACTCTTGTGCTCATTAATGATGTTCTCATTGTTGTCAAAAATTTGGTACAAGGTGAGCTTCTGCCTACAACCGTTGACGCAGGCATGGAAATAGCTCGAGTTTTTGTCGCCCTTGCTGTCCCATTTGAGTCTAGCTTTTTGTTTCCAGAATTCAGTCTCCACTTTCAGGCAGAATTTAAGGAGAGCTTTAGTGAGGTTCAGAGCGATTCTAGCTTCCCGGGATCTGTCGTCGAGAACCTGATTTTAGCACGATTGACGTCATCTTCTGCTTCACCAATGGCTTGGAAAATCTTGCCATATGCTTGTTTGCTCCAGGCTGTGAGGGCTTTCCTCATGGCTTTATGCTTGTTGGCCACCCGAGTGAGCGGTTCGGGGCCATCAGAGCTGGCCTAAGCCTCGGTGACGATGCCTAAAAACTGGGGGTTGTTGCTCCAGAAGTCCTGATAGCGGAAACTCTTCTTGTTGGTGCCTGAGTTGTTGGAAATGCACACAAGCAGGAGGGCATGGTCGAATTCGGTGGCATTGAGATGGGATAGCTTGGAGGTCATCCCCATGTCATGCCATTGGGCGTTCGTAAGGGCCCTGTCCAGGCGGGAGTACTGGCGAAGATCTCCCTCCTGCATGTTGCAACAGGTAAAGGCGTTGCCGGTGAAAGGAAGGGGGGAGAGGTGGGAGTTGAAGATGAAATTGTTAAAATCTTGCATGGCCGACCGAGGGGGAGGACGGCCGCCAGTCTTTTCGTCTGAACAGGTGACAACGTTGAAGTCCCCAATACAGAGCCAAGGGAGGTTTATATAACGGTGGTGGATGCTCTGGAGATTGTTTCAAAGATGTTTGCGCTCCGCGATGTCGCAGCTACCATGAACTGTGGAAAAAATAACGCGCATGGGTAATAACGGGTGTTCCATCCAGCAAGATAGGGCTTGATAGGAGTCGTTGATAACTCCGATTCTAATGTCCTTCGAGCAGAGGATCCAAATGTTGGGTCTGCCGACAATGGCCATGGGGAAGCCTAACTGCATCTGAATGGATTTAAGCCTCTTATACGAAATTTTGGGTTCAAGAACGATCAGAACATCAATCTTGTGAGTTTTGATAAGGCTGGTGATTCTCCTCTTGGTGGGTTTGTTCGCCAGACCGCGGTCATTCCAGGAGAGGATGTTCAACATTAGTGGTGGTGGGGGAGGGGTGTGGAAGGTTTGACAGCTTAGCTGCGGACCTGGTTCTGTTAGCTGGTGGTTGTCGCTCCAGCCATCGGGGTAGATGAGGTAGATGTAACTCTGGTAGAGGGGTTGATGGGACTATCGTTGATCGGTGTGATCAACTCTCCTGTCGAGTCGAAGATAGGTTCCTCAGGGGGGATGAGGATGGAGTCGTCTTGGTTGCCGTACTGGTCTCAACCGTGTTGAGGTCTAATCCTGCTGCTAGAGCTTGAAGACCTCTCTTAGCTTGTTCCGGCCCTAAAGTAGCAAAGGCTTCTATGATATCGACTGCGTGGGGGTGGGGGGTGATTCGCGAGGAGGCCTGCCGAGGTGCAGAGGTGGACATGGATAGCCTCCTCTGTGGCTACAGGGTAGAGATTTTTGACGACCTCAGAGCCTGCCTGGACAGCCACCATGGTGTCATCAATAGAGGTGATCTCTTGAGAGGAATCATCCTCTTCTACGTTGAGGACGTTGAATTGATTGGAGAGATTCAGGGTTGGAGGATGGAAAAGGGTTCCCGCTCTGGCTACGGGTGGGGTGTCTTGACTAGCCGCCGAGGTACCTTGGCTGGATTTGTTTTTGCTGGATTGGAATATGGTGTGAGAGTTTGGCAGTTTAAGCGGAGGGATCAGTTAGGAGAGTGGATCTTGCTCTCTGAGGTTAGGGCTGTAGGTCTGACTGGTTTCCTCTTGAGTTCAGGGTGGAGACGGTAACAATGCTTTGAGAGATGCCTCCGCAGATGGCAGTGGGAACAATAGATGATGTGATTGTCATATATGATTTGCTGGGTGTGGGACTGATTGCCCAGTTCTTAGAGGATATGATTGGGGGGATCAGTCGAGAGATTGAGTTCAACGCAGATCTTAGCATAGTGAGCCTTGGTTAAGTTGTTAGTTTCTGCTGCAGTGGCGACATAAGTCTCAAACGAATTAGCTATGTACCTGAGGGCGGCTGGGACGAAGCATATGAGGGGGAGATTGGGGAGGGTCACCCATGCTGCAACCGTCATGGAGTCTTCCTTGGTGCTGAAGCTCGGGGACCATTTAATAATCTTCATAAGGTGGGAGTCCACCCTGCTCGTACCTTTGGACCACACCGTCCTGTGGTCAATATCGGAGGAAAGGTGGTGCAGTATATGCTTCGGATCGAGGGGCACTACCCTGTATTCGGAAGATAGCCGCCAACTGGCGATAACCTCCTGGACTCTGGAGAGTTTGGGGTAGCCTGAGGAGAACTTGAGGACGAATGAGTGGGGAAATAATGTGGCCAGGGATTGGAGTTCTCGGTCGGAGAAAGGCACTGAAGGCGTTGGAGAAGGGATAGAATACTCAACTTCGGGAAGGAGGACGTCTGGGAGCAGGAGGCCCTGCTTGGCCACCCTGTCAGGCCTAAGCTTGTCGGCATTGGAAGGGGGTTTAGTTTGGGGGGTCGACGAGGATGGGGACCCAATGGGGTCGCACGGAGGGGCCTGCGCCAAGGAGGGTGGGGAGGGGGGAGGATGGCCGGCCTTGAGGGCCTCTCCTGACCTGGGTAGAGAGCAAGGAGATCGGTAGGGAACGAGTGTCCAAACTAGGAGGAAGAGGTTATGGGGGAGTCCTGCGTCGACGGTAGGACGACAGAGTTCACCTCATAGCCATGGAGATTGAGTCCGACCGAAGCCGGGAGGTCAGAAGCGGACGGGGCATCGACGGGAGAGCCACCAGATACTGCTCGAGCAGGATGGAGACCGACAGCACCGACCGGGTTAAGAGTGCCTGCACCCTCAGGCCTGTTGGCCCTCTGAGAGCCGGAGGGGGCTGCAACATATGTGCCCGAAAGGAGAATGGGAGGCCTGCCACATGCGCCCGAGAGGAGAAGGGAATATGCGCCCGCGATAGGACTTGCGCCCGAATCAAAGAGAGGGGGTGGGGACCACATGCGCCCGCAGGGGAGGGGTATGTACCAACGTCGAGAGCACCGAATGCGGTCAAACAACCGGGATAGGGGGCACCACATGTGCCCGAGTGGTAGAGCCAGCCGCATGTGCCCGATGATGCTAATGCGCTCACTACCGGATCTCCAAGAGAGCTGACCGAGGGTGGGGCATATGCGCCCACGACAGGGCATCCTTGAGTACCCACGAAGGGGTATGCGCCCACACGGGCGTGGGCACATGGAAGAGAACCTCCAGGCAGCAAAATAGTACCACTTGGAAGAGGAGCGGGAGATTCAAAATTCAAAACCGGATTTTGAAAATTCCCTGCTCGAACCGAATCCGACGATAGGGAGGGGACGTGACCCGCAGCAGACTCCGACGGGGGGGGGGGGGGGAGGTGGCGAGTTGACCGCCTAAACGATGAAGGCCGGCGATGGGGTCAAGGATAGCCTGGAAGCCAGCGAAGGAAGGTGGGATGGCCGCCTGACGCAGAGGCGCTGCACCGAGTAGGGAGGCCGAGGAAAGATGCTGGGAGAGGTGGGGGGAGAGGGGGTGCGGGGAGATCGGCTGGGAGCTGGGAGAATGAGGGAAGGGCGGCGACGATTGAGGTGCTCAGGCGGCGGACGACAAAGAGAGGGGTCGGCCCGAGAACGGCGACCAGGTCGTCGAGGGGGACCTCCATGCGCTGGGGAAGAAGGGGAGGCAGGAGGGGAAGGGGGAGGGGAGAGCCGACCGAGCCCACTGGCCTAGGCCAGGTAGGATGAGGGCTCCACAAGCGGGACGGAAGGGAAGGGGGATCCGGAGCTCAGCTACATCATTATATCTCTCTCTCTATATATATATATATATATATATTTTTTCTCTCTCTCTCTCTCTCTATATATATATATATATATATATATATATATATATATATATATATAATTGTTTGCTTGTGAATGTAACCTAGGAGTGTTGAGACAGATTAGGATTGACCCAAGGAGCCTAGAATGGCCGAGTCGACCGACAAGTTGACCAAGTTGACAAAAGTCAACGTTGGGTCAAACTTGATCCAAATCGACTCAAACGAACTTAGAATGACTTGAAAACTTGTGCTTGACCTAAAAATTAGTAAACAGATTAGTTGACTTACAGTTGACTAGGTTTGATCAGATATGACCAGGTTTGACCAGAGTTGACCAAGGGTTGACTTTGACCTAGAAGGACCTAGAATTATGTAGAATTATATTGTAGGCATTCCATATGATATTTTAGACCTGGTTGTGACTTGTGGTTATTCTAAATAGGATTACATCACTCTTGTTCAGTTGCACTTCCTCATCAACAGCTTGGATTGTCAGGCGAGTACATTCTTTGACCATTTCATTCTTGATTGGACATATTTACTTGTTATAGACTAGTTTACTTGTTGCTGTCACGATGTTATCACGGATTAGTACTACATGCATCTCTTCATACGATGTTATCCCCTTGGATACATCGGGTATATTGTGCTCATGTACTTTATCATGTGCATCGTCTACTCTTGTATTCTTATTTATTCATGTATACTCATGTGACATTCATGTACACTCATGATCATGTGAGCCTTCATGTATAACCCAGTGTTCATATGGACTAGCTATCCATGTGATACATTAATTTCATGTGCAATAACATAACCTGGACAGATCCTTGTGTACTGATTGTGGCAGTGGGAGTATTTATTTGGTTATGTAATCTACACCATTTTCATGTACAACTCCAAACTAGATTTAAGTCATGTATAGCCTAAGCCAGTTTACATAACCAGATTGTGCTATACACCACGTAGTTAGTCCAGTTCTCTTATTATATCATGTATATATATTTTCACTATATCATGTTCTTCTTTTTACAGTCTCTCTACTTTTTTTTACAGCAGTTCATGTATATTATTCTATAGCTTGTTTCATATTTCCTTTCATGTTATGATCTGTGTGAAAGATATGTATTCGTTTCTGTCCTGACTGGACCCGTTGAAAATGTTATAGATAATGAGGATTGCTGCGATACTTACTATAGAGCAGACCTAGTTGACACAGGTGACCTGGAACCTCAGCAGGGTCCAGTAGTCGTCGAGGACTTGCCATTAGCTTAGTCTAGACTTTCTTATTATCTAGCTTTATGAGACATTTGTGATTGTATTGAGATATTGTTTATGGTGTTGATAACACCGAGACTTTTTATTTTGTTGGATTTCTCTAGTAGATTTTATATCTATATTATCGTGCTAATTATCTACCTCTAGTTTTGTGATTGAGATTGTATCCTCTTGTGATTATCCTCGTTTGGAGAGTATATTATTTTGTGATAGTTGTGATTGTGACCTAGAACAACGTTCTACCATCGACACTGCGGCGTAGGCTGGACGTACCCACTTCTCGTGCCCTTACACTGAGTGCGGGTCGTAACATTTTTGCAAATTGATTTTTGGCCTTTTTGAAATTCTTTTAAGCAGTTATGAGCTTTTTGTAAATAGGGGCTATTTTTTAAAATATGGAAAAAATTTGAAAACATTTTTAGGGTAGCCTATTTGCCAGTACGACTCGGTGTACAATGTATTCCTAGACCCAATAAAAAATAAAAATTATATTACATAAAGGAAATACAGACTCGAGTAGCAAATACAGCTTCGGTATTGAACAGATCGGATATCTATTCTCTGGCAGCGTCCAAGAGTCCAGAACTTCTTTAAGTAGCCCTTATACCGAGACAGAGTTTGATCAATTATTAAAATTAGGTTTGACCATGACCAATGGGCCAACAACAAGGATCGGGATTGTAACCCTTCTCCTGACCAGAACTTAGTCTTTAATCAATGTACAGCATAGGAATCATATATAACGTGTGAGTACTGAATAGGACGATAAATGATAGGACGACTAAGAAACTATTCAGAAACCCAAGTTACAACCCGTAAATCAAACAAGGATCGGGGTTGTAACCCTTCCCCTGAACAGAACTTAGTCTCTAAAAATTTATTGACAAGGTAAAGCATAAATAATAATATACTGAAATAAATATATACGGATACTACCTAGACAAAATTATACTGAACTGGACTCCATCCATCAATCACGGCCAAGCAATGAGTACGGCTTGATACATTAGCTAACTAGGGTTATCACAATCCTAATTACTAACATATGCACTTTTGAAAAATCCAATCTAGTTACCTGCCAGCAGACTACCCAACTCATCCAGGCCAAAAGAAAAATAAGTATAGCAGACACACCATAGTAAGATACGTGTGTCCTAAAGAGGTGCCCCACTCGACGGTGTGCTGGAAGAGTGCTCATCATGACAGATTGCTCCAAATCCCATGTATGTATGCATATATATATATATATATATATATATATATATATATATATACATATGTAAAGGATGGGAGCTTCTGCTCTCTGGTATCCTCGGGGAGCGTGCGCGTGGGGTCTCTTCCCTGGCGAGCCCCGGCACGCCGTCGGTGACCCCCCATGCCCCTGCGCTGCCTGGCTGCCGTGGCTGGCCTGGCACCCATGGTTCGGCTCCCCTCCGTGGAGCGCCTCCCCCTCCGTTCGGCCCTGCCGGCACAGGCGCCACCGGCGTCGTCCCCGGCGTCTTCCACGGCGATACTCCCCTCCCCCCCTGCTGCCAGCCTACTCCCATCTCTGCAAGGTCCTCCCCCTTCCCCCTCCCCGCCCCCCCTTCCTCCACCACCTCCCGCGGTCCCCTCGGCGTCTGATCCCCCATCTCGCCTCCACCGGCTCGGTAGCCGGGCCCTCTCGCCCTCAGAACGGATCCGCCCCCCCTCCGGCACCAGCTACCGACTCCCCCTCGGCCGCGCCCCTCATCGGAATCTCCTTCCCTGCGGCGCTCCCACAGCCTCAGACAGCGCCTACCGCGGCCCCTCTTCCAGCGCCGCCATCTGCCGTCGGATGGCCCCTCGCCGCCAGGGCCTGCCCCTGCCCGTGGTGCACCCTTCCTTCCGACATCCACGCCATCTTCCCGGCACCCTTCGTGTGGCCGGTGCCCCCGCCGAGACCCCCGGGCCCTCCGGTCCCCCCTTCTAGCTCCGGCGGCGAGCTCGCCCTCCCCCTGTCGGATGCCGGACCCCCTAACCTCCCACCCCTTCTCGCCGCCTCCCGGCGGTTTGCTTTTCCCTCCCCCGCCGTGGCTTCCCCCTCCGCCTCCACCGCCGAGGTCGTAGGTCGTCCCCCCTTCACTCGGCTGCAGCTCGCCGCAGCTCTCCCAGATCGGACCCCACCCTCCGGCTCCCTCGTGGTGGCGCACCCCCCTCCCCTACTCCCGGGTCTCCTTCTCCCCCTCCCCGGTGGCCGTCTCGTACCGGCGGCGTCCCCCGGGCCTGCACGAGGGACACGAGGCACCCCCTGGGGACTCGCGCCCCATCGGGCCCCGTCCCTGTCCCTTCAAGTCCCGCGGTCGCCCCCTCGGTGCTCGCCGGAGCCCCCGCTCCCCGTCCAGTGCACCCTCCGCCCGTTTCTTCCTCCTGCCGGAGTCTACCTCCTCGTTCGCCACCGGTCCGACCCAGGCGGCGGTGTCGTTCTCCCTCGCCTTCCCCCTCGTCGGACTGGTCGCCTCGGGATGGGCGCTGGGGGGGATCGAGGCTTATCGAGCCGCGCGTTCACCCTCCCCCCCACGTGCTGGGTTGACTCGTCGGGCTTCGTGCCCTTCGTGGCAGGGTGGGCGCGCTCTCCGAGAGCCCCCGCTCTCTTTTTTGATTTTCGAATATTTGTTTTTCTCGTTTTGGCTGTGTGCTGTGTTGGTCTCGAATTTCGTTTGAAATTCGACTTGTAGCCGTTTAGGCCCCACTGTTTCCTGTTTGCATTCAATAAATTCCTGTTTTAAATATATATATATATATATATATATATATATATATATATATATATATATATATATATATATAGACCGAAACACGAAGGGCTGCAGGTAACTGGAAAATTCTCCGCTCCCAATGATCTAGATAATCAAGCTAGTTATTTAGTCTTTAACATTTTCTTATTAGATTCTGGGTGTGGCATTCCGCAGAATCCATCCTATACATGATATGCAAGACTGGACAATACAAGAAGGTGCACTATAATAAGCCACAAAAAATATAATAAGCTGGAAACTAGGAGTGCGCTACGACGAGCCACATTAGAAGAAATAGGGAGTACACCATGACATGCCACTATCATGTAAGCAAGGAAAGACATGTACAAAAGTGCACCACGACGGGTCACTATCTAGTAAGCAAAGAAGACATGTAACATGGTTGCGCCACGACAGGCCACTATCTAGTAAGCAAGGAAAGACACGTACAAGAGTGCACCACGACGGGTTACTATCTAGTAAGCAAGGAAGACATGTAGCATGAGTGCGCCATGATGGGCCACTATCAAGATTATCAAGATTATCAAGATGAGATCATGTTGTCATGTTCAAGTTAAGTTCAATATTAATAAGTTATCAAGTCAGGTCGTCGCAAGTTAGGCCAAGTACAAAAAACATGCCAACAAGATCAAGAACTATGATTAAAATTATCAGTCGCATATGAACTCCAAGTAAACTAAAATAAGAAGATTCTTGAATCCAAGACAAAGATCTACAACTTTCATGTTTTGAGTTTTTCAAGATTCTAGCTACAAAATAGCTTAAACATGCAAAAACAGTCATCCGTGCGCGCGCAAACAAAACTGACCACAGCACACGGGGCACGAGAGCACGGCACGCAGGCCCACGACAAACGAATCGTGCGGGCGCACGACCGTGAAACGTACAGCACACGGATGCACGGTGCGCGAGAGTACGACACGCGGTAAAAGAATCGCGCGGGCATGCGGCCGCGAATCACGCAGCGCGTGGATGCACGGCACGTGGAGCACGAAAGCACGGCGTGCAGGCACGCGGCGAAAGAATTGCGCGGGCTCATGGCGCACGAAACGCATAGCGCACATGGACAAGACTGTCCACAGCACGAGCGCACGCGGGCGTGCGGGCGCGCGACAATGTTCATCTTTCTAGCAGCACCGAAGATATACGGGAATCCCATGAACACAAAAATGCCATAACTTACTCAAAATAAATCGAAATCAAGTGGTTCAAAAGCTAAAATTGGGTAGAATGCAATTCCCAAATTTCGGAAATAACAAAGTTTAAGAGATCAAACCAAAAAAAATAAAAAAACTACAAACTTAGATCTACAAAAATGTAAACATCAAAACCAAAAACTCCAAGTTCTAAAGAGGCTTAGAATCATGTAAGTAAGAGAATAGAACAAACAAAAATGGCAAAAAAAAATATTGTTCAAGATTTGGCAAGATGTACTTGCCTAGGTTAAGCTCCAAGCCTAATCTTCCACTTTACCTCTAAGAGGGGTACGAAACCACACTGTAGGCCTCAAGGCCAAGCTCTTGGTAAGGTCCAAGGGGAGGGAAGAGAAGATGAAGTGAAGAGAGACTGAAAAGAATGAAAAGAGATAGGAGAGAGAGTGAAAGGGTATACATAGAAGGGGAAATTAATCATAACCGTTGGATGGTGATCCATGTGATGATCTAAGTCAGTCATGGCAATCCAAAAAAAACCAAGTATCCATTGGATAATATGATGCATCTATACTGTCCACGAAAATATCTAAACACTATTCATCAAAATATCTAAAATACTATTCACAAAAATATCGAAAACACTATTCATGAAAATATCTTATATCGAAAATACCTAAAATGTAGAAAATCTATCTGGGTGGTATGCCGTCGGTATACACTGGTATACTGGCGATATACCGATCGAGGAGAAAATCTATTAGTTGGGAAAATCTTAAAACGTTTCGAAAACCAAGAAAATATGAAATACAGTACAAAAATACGTATCCGTATATAAATACCGATATTGTGAGACGAGTCTCACAGAACATCTCCGTGAGACCCCACTTTCTTATTAAGCTGCGAGACATGGAGCACATGATGGATTTAGGCTCCTTCGGGTAGAGACAACTTATAGGCTGCTGCCCCTATTCTAACAAGTACTTCATAAGGCCCAACTTAGGGGGTAATTTCTTTAGCCTTCTCTGTCCCACTGAAACTTCCCTATAAGGTTGAAGCTTGAGGAATACCCAATGACCAACTTCAAACTCCCTATCTGTTCTCTTAGTATCAGACATTTTCTTCATTCTATCTTGAGCCAAGTGCAGGTTATCTTTGAGTAACTGTAGTTTAGGGCCTCTGCTATACTTCTATTATGTGGAGGACCAGTAACATAAATGAGTAGGTGTGTTGATGGTCTCCTATAAACATCTTCAAAGGGTGTAACCTTGGTAGAGGAATGCCAGTTTGTATTAAACCAAAACTCAGCAAAGGAAGAAACTTACTCCATTTATGAGGCCTGTGTCCACAAAAGCATCTCAAGTAGGTTTCTATACATCTATTAGTAACCTCAGTCTGCCCATATGATTGAGGGTGATAGGCAGTGATATACTTCAATTTAGTCCCCGGAGCTTTGAAGAATTCTTGCCAAAATTGACTTGTGAAGATGGGATCCCTGTCACAAACTATTGACTTAGGCATACCATGGAGTTTGAAGACACGCTCAATAAAAAACATGAGCCACCATAGCTGCAGTATAGGGATGGCACAATAGGAACAAATGAATGTATTTTGTTAGCCTGTCAATTACAACCATTATAGTTGTCTTGTGGTAGCTAGGAGGTACCCTTGTATAAAATCCATAGATAACTCTTTCCAAATTCTGTCTGTGTCACTATCTAATCGACAACTCACGTAATTATACAATGTACCTATCACAATCTCAACTCCGAATGGAGGACAAGTATAAGATACGATAATACTCAATCACAATCTAAGCACGATAAGATAACACATGAGTCTAATAAATAAACTAAACTCAAACAACAACAACAACTTAAATAAACTTCTAAATAACAACATCTCGAACAATCTCGAATACAACTCAAACTCCACTTATTACAAAACAAGTTCTAAAAGAGAAACTAAACCATAAACTAGTAATCTACTCCAAGCTCTACTGGTCCTCTATAGCTAGCTGTGAATCTCCAGGTTACCTGTAATATTTTCAACAGGTCCAGTCAGGACAGAAACGAGCACAATATATTTCACGCAGTTCATATCATGACAAGAATTGTAACCTTGCTATAGTGTAAGATACATGAAACGCTGAAGAATATACAAGAAGTAAAAGAGATGAATGTAAGGAAATATCTACTATAATTAAAAACTATCAGTGGCTAGTGATGTAGAGTATAAGATAGACATATGAACGGCTTGAATTTGCACATGATTACACTAAAGAGTTTGTACATGATTATACTACTTTAGAATTGTTCACATGACCATTTATACTCCTCCGTACCCCAATCAATACACAAGGATCCAGACAAGTTATGTTATTATACATTATTTCACATGAGGGGCCCGTAAATAGGTGCACATAAAGTATACATGAGGGGCTCTGTGAACATGAGAGTACATGAATCACAAGAGTGCACATGAATGATGAAAGCACATGAATACATGATCTACGTGAAAAGCACATGACATGACGTATCCCGATACTCCCGAGGGGGATAACATCTCATGAAGGGATCCATATAGTACCAATCTATGTTAACAACGTGACAGCATCAAGTAAAGTAATCTAGAGCATAAATATAAATCCTAACAAGTATGAAACGGTCAGAGAATTTACTCGCCTGTTATCCGGGGCAACTGATGTTTATCGGTGTCCGAACTGGAGTCATATAGTCCTATTTAATGACATACAGGTTACAAAATGTTAATTGAATTATACAATACATTCTACATGATTCTAGGTCATTCTAGGTTAAAGTCAACAATTAGTCAACTTCTAGTCAACTAAGTCAACATCTCAGGTTTGGTCAAACTATAGTCAACTCTATAAGGCTATCTCATAATTCTAACCATAGGCTAATATATACTATGGATACCATATGCTATAACAGCTATCTATATATATACATACACATCACATATACACAAGCCTATAGTTCTTCCTTCTCATAATACAACCACATATTTATATATACATCCATATCCAAATATCTCCTATATCCAATACTATGGCCATTACCTATATCAGGTATGGCTCAAGCCCAACTCTACCAACCACTTACACTAAGGTATCCACATAAGCCAATTGTATGAATACAACATATGGGTCTTAGTTTGGATGTAGTAAACAGGTATGGACAGAGCCAATTGGGTCTGAAACAAAGTATTAGATAGTGAACTAATAAGGCTCAAGACTAGACTAAGGGTAGGGACATCATATGTTGAAAGGTGAACAGTTTAATGGGGAGTAGGACAATAATTGTGAACTATGGATAGATGCATGTGAAGGCAATATGTATATGAAGGGAGGTGAATCTGAGTGTATCAAGTAGTAGTGAGTGAAGGTGTGTTCAAATGCAATCATGTGATACAGTGGGCAAGTGAATGTACCCATGACTGTACACTTAGCCAAGGACTCAGGAATAATACGACATTACACTGGCTTAAGAAAATGTCTCCTGATCATAACAGATGATTAAACATGACTGACCGATATGCTTGGACAGAACCATCATGCTAAGGCAGAATATAGAGAGAGATACAAGACTGTATCATGAAGGAATGTAGGACAATATGAGCATGACTGAACTAAAATGCATATATACATGGGCAAAGCATCAAGCAAGGAAATGTAGAACACATGATCTCATCTGAACTAATACATGGTAATAAGGATACTGATACATTCATCTCTGAACATAACATGGTGTCAAATAGACTGAATCACACTCAATGTAAACTCATGGAATTTGGGTCTGCCATGGATGGAAGTAGGATACCTATACTACTGCTACTTAAGGATTGAACTCATATGGATTGAGCATGAAACTAAGGGATGAATTAGATGTTCAAGGATTAGAACATACTACACCACTATTACCTAAACTCGAGTTCAACACCTCACTCTAAGGATTTGTATCAACAGGATTAACTGACCATAGGTCTTAATCCAATAGTAGGGACAAAACAATCAAGGAAATTGGATATTAAGGCTTAGTGTGGTGTGATACAAGGGACCAAAGGGACTGTACCACTTAGCTATATGTATAAGTGAAGACAGAATCATGAGTTTACCCAAGGAAAGTTATGGACATTCAAGAACATGCCTAAACTATGGGATATGAGATTACTTAACTAATTATGGCTCAACATTATTCCATATGGACAGACACACATGCAATTGGTACCAATCCAACTGGGTTCAAGCTAAGAGGCAGGGCAATGAGTGACTGAATACATGAACAAATGGACAGATGCAAGGATGCAGGAACATGCCATGGTCAGTGACATATTATGAAGTGCAGGTGTCAAAGACATTGCAATTGCAGGCAACCTAAGTGCTGGACATGTGCAGATACAATGAATGTCTAGGTAACTGCAGCAGATAAGCGAATAAAGTGTCCATGAATGCAGGTAATGAAATGGCCAATTTTAGTCTAGAACATGCAATTGGGCATCGGGTCTTACAGAAAGGACAGATAAGGATATCAATTGAATGTAGTGAAGGTTGTGTAGAATGCAAGTATATAGGGAAGAATCATAGTGAATCCTATGGTTTAATAAATGCAGAACATGAGAAGTGGCTAAAGGCAGTATGCCATAAGATGTCCAGGTTTGTATGTACAACTTGTGGGTGTATACTGTTAAGGAGTGTGCTCAATTGAGTAATGTAGTGTCAAGTGAGGGTCAACATGTACAGGTGAGGTTGTGTCTGATATTAAGCCATTAGAAGGGATGTGCAGTAGTTATATGTATCAGTGGTTCCAACAAGTGTGCAGCAATAAGATATGGTAATGTGTCAAGAGTGAACATGTAAATGTGTGTGTAGCATGCTAAGTGAGGTACAGTGAGTGTTCAGACATGAGTGCAGCAGTGTGAGAGATGAAATACAGTAAAGTAAGTGAGTGAAGTGGGAAGCTAAGGTGTGTAGGAGATCTAAATGATGCATTGGCAGATATAGTAAGGCCCTGCATACAAGTATGCAGTTCAAATAAGCTCTGATACATAAAAAGTATCATAGAAGGTAAGTGGTAAATAAGAGATGCTACAGGGCAGTAAGGCATGCAGTATGAAGTGAGGTGTCAAGTGTCAAACAGGGCCAAACAAAACGTGTCCAGAGTGTCGAATATATAGAGTGTCCAAAATGTCAAGCCCAGTGTCCAAGTGAAGTGTCAAGGTATTTAGTGTACAAGAAATCAAATGTGTCACAGTGTAGCAGAGAAAAGGGAAGTGTGTGATGTGTGTCGATCAAGTGTGTGACAGATGTGTCATAACAATGTGTTGTAGAGTAGTGTCAACATGTCAACCACGTGTCCAATATGCAACAAGTGTCATTGTGTCCACAGAAACGTATCCAAGTGAATAAAAAAGTGTCGAGACAAGTATCAGAGTGTGTGTGTGTGTGCGTGTGTCGACTGAAATATGTTGCTCGAATAACTCCTCGAAAACAATACCAACCCGAGCCCAACTATTTAGGCCATATGTCAGTCAAAGCCCCATCCTAGAACAGTAGGTAGCACCTGAATTCATGTCGTGTCCAGCGAGCACTGGACACGCAGTAGTAGGGCACTGCTACAGTCGCTGTACAAGGTCACACACATATTCCCGTGTCCATTTCGACACGGAAATGGACATGAAAACCAACTCAATCTGACACCATTGTAATCCACACATGACCAGCTATCCAAAACTATAATTAGCTTAGAAATTGGTGAACAAAACATCTTATGGGCATTTCATCGAACACTTGAGACACGTATCCGATACTCTTATGATACGCACATCAAATGGATTCGAATTCGAACCAAACTTACCCTAATGCTAGGGGGATGCTAAATGAATGCATCTACAACAAGAAATCTGGAATTTAATAGGTTTAGAGGCTATTACCAATTTGGAGTTAGAATCCCAATGTAAATCCTCTTGTAAAGCTCTCCCACCAAATCCAATGGTTAACTTGCTCCAAATCCTTCCTAGCTTGCCAATAGAGACCTCCTCTACTCAAGGGGAGTAGTTTGCAATTGGTTTGGATGAATTTGGAGTTGATTTAAGGAATGGGGGAAAATTTGGGAAAGAACACCAAAACTAGGGTTAGGGTTTCAATGAAAGAGGAGGGAAGGGGGCTAATGATGACTTATATAGTGTGGTGGGACTGTTGTGGCCGGCCATGATGGTGTGGGCTAGGATTTGGTCAAGTTGCATTAGCTACAAGTCTTCCTATTGTCATTTAGAGGCCCATTTTGAGGAAAGGCCCAAAGTGGTTTGTCATTCTAAGTCAATTCTAGCCTATTCATGCTATTCTAACATAATTAGAACCCAACTAATCTAGTCTAAGTCCACTAGCTAAATTCTATGGTCATGGTTAGCCTCTAGTCAAAGTAGTTCTAAGGTTTCACTAGCAAAGGACCAAAGTCACAATATACCAAATTAATTAATAAATAACTCAAAAAGAAACCACAATGACCAAAATACCCTTATGCCAAAGTAGAATAAATCACCCTAATCACATGGTTAGGCTCTAGGTCAAGTAGTCTCTAGGGTTACACTAGCAGAACATCGAAAAAACAATTTACAGATTTAAATAGTTTTTAAAAGAATTAAAAATTACCAAAAATTATAACATGATTTAAATCTCATTATTAAAAGACTAAAATTATAAAAGTTCAAAATTACCCTCATTTTAGAAAAGTTGGTGTTACAAGTCTATCCTCCTTAGAAGAATTTTGTCCTCGAAATTAAGAGTGGTCGTACTCCTTCTAGGTCAAACTCCCAACAATCATAGTCTCAGAAAACTTATCTAAATCACACAATATTGAATGGACAACATACAGGATCATGACATTCCATGTCAACCTGGGGTCTCGTCTAGCTACACTAATAATGCTACAACACAAGGTAATCATAAGGTATCAAAACATATAAGCAATGTGGGGTGTATCATTTATCTCAAAAGACATGCTAAGGTCTAGGCTGAAAATCTGGGTACTTCTGAGGCTCCAGGTGGAACTGGATACTGCTCCCTCAAGATCTCAGCCTGAACTCTCTTTGTCTCTAACACATCCCGGAGAAGTCCGAATATCTGAGCTCCATCAGAAAACAACCCTCCCGAGAATATGGTATGGGGTACCACTATAGGAGGCAGAGGAAGACTCTCAGTCTCTGGCGAAACTACAACTACACTCAAGGACTGGCTCTGGTCATAGGTGCCCTACTGGAAAGGATAAAGAAAATAATAAATCATCAAGGCTGTAGGGCAGACTAACATCCTATATAAAAACTGGTAGGTATCATAAATAACGGAGGAATCAACTACAATGGGTTACTATTCTAATACAATGTTAACTATCATCTCTAGGGTACAGACACTCTACAAGTCATCATATTATTATACTATGAAAGAACTACATATGAATAAGCTTTACAAAACTAAAATATCCCTACTCTTAAGTTATTTGATGATAGAATACAATTTTATAACAATAGAAGGGTGGGATAGAGATGATATGTTTAAAAACCTTCTCAAGATACAATCTGATAATCATATGTGTCTGTCCAAAATCATGTAACTCAGAATCCTCGCCATGCCAGTAAGCAAGGCTGTGATAAACGATAGATTCCATAACTAGGGTATGCACCTCTATAATCATGTTGTCTAGAATTCTCGCTATACCGACTAGTATAGCTACAAGAAATTCCAAATCTCATAACCAAGATATGTACATCCGAAGTCAGGTCTCTACGTTTTTGCCATATCGGCTAATATGGTTGAGATAAACTCTAGGTTCCATAATCAAATAGATGTTTTACTATCCCTGTTATTACCGTCAACATATGTTATCAGAAAGTACCATAACTCAGGCCATAAAATTCATCTCGATAGGAAATCAAAATCAACGATGATCCATCTAAATCAAATTCAATAACAAGGAGTAAGGGTGAACAAAACAAGGAAAGCGATTTTAAATTGAAGTTCAAATAAGATTCTCAAGGGTCGTCCCAGGAATCTCTGAAGGAATTCAACTGTGATTGAGTATCCTCTCATTCTAATACCTTACTTCCTATACTCTATCGCAGGCTCGTAGTAGTACAACTAAGTCGTTGTGCTACTACGATATCGCAATAATGCGACTCTCGACCTGCATGGGCCACCACTAAAAACGTATCATGACCCACACCCAGTGTAGGGACACAAGAATTGGGTACGTCCAGCCTATGCCATAATGTCGGCAGTAGAACGCTGTTCTAGGTCACTATTTAATCGACAACTCATGCAATTATATAATGTACCTGTCACAATCTCAACTCCGAATGGAGGAAAAGTATAAGATACGATAATACTCAATCATAATCTAAGTACGATAAGATAACACATGAGTCTAATAAATAAACTAAAATCAAACAACAACAACTTGAATAAACTACTAAATAACAATATCTCGAACAATCTCGAATACAGCTCAAACTCCACTTATTACAAAACAAGTTCTAAAAGAGAAACTAAACCATAAACTAGTAATCTACTCCAAGCTCTACTGGTCCTCTAGGCTAGCTGTGAATTTCCAGGTTACCTGTAATATTTTTAACATGTTCAGTCAGGACAGGAACGAGCACAATACATCTCACGCAGTTCATATCATGACAGGAAATGCAAGCATGCTATAGAGTAAGTTACATAAAATGCTGAAGAATATACATGAAGTAAAAGAGGTGACTGTAAGAAAATATCTACTATAAGTAAAGAACTATTAGTGGCTAGTGATGTAGAGTACAAGATAGACATATAAACGGCTTGAATTTGCACATGATTACACTAAAGAGTTTACACATGATTACACTACTTTGAAATTGTTTACATTACCATTTATACTCTTCCGTACCCCAATCAATACACAAGGATCCAGACAAGTTATGTTATTGTACAATATTTCATATGAGGGGCCCATAAATGGGTGTACATGAAGTATACATGAGGGGATCTATGAACATGAGAGTACATGAATCATAAGAGTGCACATGAATGATATAAGCACATGAATACATGATGTACGTGAAAAGCACATGACATGACGTATCCCGATGCTCCCGATGAGGATAACATCTCATAAAGGGATCCATATAGTACCAATCCATGTTAACAACGTGACAGCATCAAGTAAAGTAATCTAGAAAATAAAATATTAATTGAATTATATATTGCAATCTACATGATTCTAGGTTATTCTAGGTTAAAGTCAAAAATTGGTCAACTTCTAGTTAACTAAGTCAACATCTAAGGTTTGGTCGAACTCTAGTCAACTCTATAGGGCATCACATAATTCTAACCATAGGCTAACATATACTAGGATACCATTGTAGAAGCATGAAAATTTTTCAACAATGAAGCCTTATGCGCCCAAGCCAGTGGAACTCTATAGGCCCAGCTAGTGGAACTCTATGCGCCCAGTCTGTGGAACTCTATGCCCCCAGTCAGTAAAGCTCTATGCGCCCAGCCTGTGAAACTCTATGCGCCCAACCAGTGAAGTTCCATGCGCCTAAGACTAGCTCCCCCAAAAGGAGGGCGTATAGCCTGAGACAAGGCTATGCGCCCAAGCCTGACTCAGTCAAAGCCATGATCAAAATGTGCACCGAAGCATACGGCCACGTCAGTCTCCACGAGCAATCATGCACCAAAGCATGCGGCCACGTCGACACCACGACCAACCCTCGATCTCACAGCCTGTATGCACCTACACCCTATGCGTCCAAGGCAGGATTATGTGCCCATATAAAAACCAGTGTGTTTTCCTCATATGGGCGCATAACATCATTCCAGCTTAAGAACGATTATAAAAAGGGGCCTCATCCCTCTTCAAAGGACAGAACGGAGAGCATTTTCAAGAGCCAAATTGCTGCACTTCTTGCCAGTGAGCCGAGAGTTAGCAATTTTCTTAGGTTTTCTTCCACTTTTGTAATCGGAGTGTCAACGGAGTAAAGGAGCAACTGCCGCTCGATCTCCATCGTCCTATTCCCCAGAATTCTTTTTTGTACTCGGGGATCCTCAGCGAAGGATCTCTCAGGCGAACTCGATTTGTGGTGCCTTGCGTCAAGAAAGAAAAGACGACATTTTCTTCTTCTTTTTTATGTGTGTCCATAAAAATGGCAACTCTACTGGGGACTACCTTTTCCTCTGACGAGAAGGTGCTGAAGCAATCCGATACCGACAAAGTGGGGAGCACTCAGAAGATGTTGATCGTAAAGTTTGATCAGCAGGCGTTCGAAGAGATGCTCTCGAGGGACGGCTTTACTCCCTCAAAATCAACGAAGCCAAACAAGTTTTGTAAGACTTGGCTTCCGAAGGCTCGCTACGCATATCCTGCTAGTGTTATAGTAAATATGCAACTAGAGGACTCTGTCACATGGGCGCATGACTCTTCCACAGAAGTTCTCTAAATGGAGAAGGCTTATACCGTTTCGGGCTCTACTAGCCCAGTAACTCCTTTCCTGTACTACCAACAATAGAGTGTTCGATACTTGAGACCTGGCAAAGGAAAATACCACGATGCCAAGAATCGGGATGTGTGGCACTATTGACAAACCCGACGAGGCTCACATACAAAGGAGGTAAAACTGGAAGAAAACATCCCTGCTATACCAAGCATGCGCCCAAAGCCCGGCGCCCAAGAAAATGTTTGGGCGCATAACCCCAACCAGAATGCTTCTGTCTTCAACAGACTGGACATCCAGGGTCATGCGCCCAAAGCTATGTGCCCAGGCTCACTGGATCTATACTATGTGCCCACATCAAAGAGGCTCAGACATGCTGTCAAGGAGCATGCGCCCAAGGCTAGCCTCTAAGGCCTATGCGCCCACAGCAAAAAAACAGGCCCCAACGTGTATAGCATGGGGCTGTCTTCAAGGACATCACAGAACTTAGGTGTTGGGGTTGTCCCTGCACGGGAACTAAGTCTGGATGTGCCAAATCTCCTAACGAACCCGCATGCAAAGCTCGGCGATGCATGCAACATGGGTTGTAAGGCAAAACTCCATTTTGCTGACTTGTGCGATATGATAAATCATAAGCGTAAAGCGAGGAAGGACATAACAATTCATAGTGCACATCCGTGCTCCAGTAATATTATTAACTGTTGATGCTCCAAAGCAACAAGAGTGCCTTAGAGAAACTTCGTGTTTCGACGACTGCATTTCTCTGACGATGAAAAGCTACTGTGTGTCTCATCCAACATGGCTTCATGGGGTCCTCCTTACGGAAGCCCCAATCAATGACGGTGGACTACAAACCCAACTTTCTCTCTCAGTTCCGCAAGAAGAAGAAGAAGAAGTCTACCAATAGATGGCCAGCAGGCTGTCACATCCGAAGGAGTCTATATTGGTACTCGGTAAAAGGCAAGATTCCGTATGGACGACGAAGACTCCCAAGCTGGGGGTAGTATTCCCTCAGAGTCTGAAGCGGATGACCTTCACACTGGGGGTATCCTTCCAGAGGACGACGATTCCTCCGAATCTGATGGTGACTATTACCTCCTCTACCTGAAGATGAAGGACTTATCCATTCGGAGACAGACAGTATCAACACCAGTTGTACTGTTTCCTTTGTTCATCCTCGCATGTTATCTACATACATGGCGGACGGAGAAATACCTGAAGAAGCCAGTGATCAGACTAGAAAACGGCTAGAGGGTCTTGAAACAGCATTCGCCAAGATTACTGATATGCTTACCAGTATCATGGCGGTTCAAGCTGCTGGGGCTGTTCCTCCACCTCAACAAAATGTCTCGCCTCACGCTAGTCCGGCACATAGCAACAACCCTCCTTCACTACAAAAGCAGTATTATTCTGGTGCGCCTCCTCGAAACCTTGCAAATGCTGGGGGTGGTCCTTCGCCAACGACGCCTGACAACCGTTCAACAACCATTTTCCAACACCTTCTCAATCAACAAGATGCAATTGATTCCCTGGTCGCCCGTCTTGACACCATCTCATACAAAGACGAGCTTAAGAATATGGGGATATCTCAACCGTATCCTCCTGAGTAGGAGAATACTACTTGTCCTCCAAACTATAAGCCGCTGATGCTGAATTCGTTTGATGGGTTGACTTCTCCTCGTTAACACATGACATACTTCAACAAGCAAACTCTACACTTGCCCAGATACGATCCGTTCTTGTCGAAGCTATTTATTAGCACCTTGCAGGGGGTAGCTTTCGAATGGTTCTACAGTCTGCCTGACGGATGTATCAATTCATTTAAAGACTTGAAGAGGTTGTTCCTCAACAGGTTTTACGAGAGTGGCATACATGTTAGTATGTCCACCCTCATCGAAACCAAGCAAAGGAGGACTGAGTCTGTCATCGCCTTCATCGAACGCTTCAGGCGGCTAGCACTGAAGATGTCCTTCGGCATACCAGACTCAGAACTTATGAATACTTGTCGACATAACTTCCTTCCTAGAGTGAAGTTTTGTCTGGGTATACATAAGTATGATACATGGCCCACTTTCATTGTGGCCACTGATGCTGCTGAAAATGACGTTCCTAACTTGGAACTACTAGGGTTGAAAACACCCAAATTCGAAGACAAGGGCAAGCATCCTCAAACTATCCCTGTTCGTGGGGGTAAAAGAAAAGTAGTCCTGAAGGTCGACACATCCAAAGGAGCTTCCAATTCTTAGGGCACCTCCGACAAGCTGAAGGATACCTTCTCCTTTGACGATGACGATGTCAATACTATCTTTCACATATTGACTAAGGGTAATAAGCTGATATTGCCTCCACCACGACGTCCTGCAGAGGCAAACCAGCTCAACGATCCCAAGTGCTGTCTCTATCATCAGTACGTGTAGCATTCCACCAAGGACTGCTTCATCCTGAAAAAGAAGATACAACAGCTTATCGATAGCCAAGTGATCAACCTCGAAGCTGAAGACAAGGTCGTATCTTTTAACATGATCTCTCTTCAGTTTGGTGACTTTTCTCCCACAAAAGTCCCAGGTGGCATGGTCCTAATTTCCTAGGCAATAATAGAAGTCGTTAACCTACCGCCGGCTCGCAACTCAACCTTGGTGCCACTCACGATTGAACATGGTGAGATCATGTGGGTCCATCCGGACCTTGTACAAGAAGTGACACAGGGGGTAGTACCTCCCAAAGCAAAAAGGGATAAGAAATACAAGTCATGCCATATGGTATCCTCTTCCATCTACGAGGTTCTATCTGGCGAAACGCGATCGGAGAAGACTTATCTTCGGACATACGACCCCGTACAAGAAGAAATAGTACCTTCTCAACCTTCTGCTACCTCCACAAGCTCAGAAGCCGGCCCATCTAAGTCGCCAACTACGGACAAAGCCAGGCAGAAGGAGACGCGGTTTGACAAATCTCTGAAGGCTCCAACTCCCGAAGGCATGGATCGGCCCTACAACTTTGACATACTGGCACAACTAGCCAATACACCTACCAGGTTGTCTCTGTTCGATCTACTGCAACTCTCTAAAGAAATGGAGAAGGTCCTAATTAAGGCACTACTATATGCCGACTCTTATCTCGCTGAAGTCAAAGCCCCCGCTAAAAATCCTGTCTCCTGTCCCCACTGCCACAGTACTATAGAAGTGGTGCCCAACATTACCTTTTTACAGGAGGACATGCTACTAAAAAATAATCATCATGATAGACCCCTGTACTATACAAGTTATATCGGGGCGATCAAGATGGACCGCATGCACATCGATCCAGGATCCTCCCTCAGCATCCTTCCTAGAAGTTTTCTTCAAATTGTGGGGATCCCTCTGCACAAGCTATCTGCAAGCCAACATAACTATCATGGCTTTCAACGCTGGTCGAAGCCACCCGCTGGGTAAGATCCGTCTCAAGTGCCAGATCGGTGATCTCCGAACGGAGGTTTCCTACTATGTGATCGATGCCAATGTATCCTACAACGTCTTGTTGGCACGTCCATGGATACACGAGAACATGATCGTTCCTTTCATACTTTACCAGTGTTTTAAGTACGTCAATAGCGACGGTGTCGTGAAGACGGAGTTTGCTGATGTCGATCCTTTTAAGGGCATCGAAGCTTACTACGAAGATTCGGTACTTTACCAATCTCAACCCCCCAAGGATGACAGAAACGAAGCTAAAAATGAAGGTGAAGCAGGTTCATCCTCCAATGATGGTCCCTTGATCAACCGAGTCAAAGGACGTACTACTCCAAAAAATACTCCGAAGCCTCTCACAATCTGGGTGAAAAAGAAAAACCCTGACAAGGTCAAACCATTGACCATCACTCTCAGCAAGATACCCTGGGAGGAGCCTACTGATGCCCGTCCTCCCAATCCTAAAGAATTACCCTACGTGGTGAACTCGGCCAAGACTGTGGCTCCTCTTCCGGATGATGATCCTCTCAATGAGTATATCAATACTCATAATAATGTACTTTCAGCGGATGATGTTATCCCTGAAGAAGAACTTGCGTATTTCCTTAGCAAAGGTTTATCTTTGAATTACTCAGATGTCTATTAAACTGTAAACCACTACGTAGATACGATATACGCTCTAGAGAATGGCATTGGACCATACCTTTGCATGCCGGTCACGATGCCTCACCTGCGGGAAAACATTTACCTAAAAGATATCTACTACTTCATCGTTCCAGCCAGAAAGAGGGATAAAGAACTAATCATCTTCGGTCGTATATTTGGCGGGAAAATGTTCGTTCCAGACTCTACTTCTCCCAAGCACAATACAGAAGCTGACTATGACTCTGGAAAAATACAACTTTTTTGGTATAGTTGGCAGACCAAGAATATCATCCAGAATATAGGATATGACATCAAAAGCGACCATGAGCTAAATTATGGTCGAGGACGACGGTTGCCAATATGACACTTTGCTCCTCCTGGTAAACCTGAGAACTACTATCAACGAAACGGTGTTGGTTTGGGCTATGTCACTCCTCCAACAACTCCTGAAAGATCAGATGATGAAGAAGATCGTTGTTCTCATTTTTCGGGCTCCTCCCTCTGGGACTCAGACTCCAGCATTGGCGACATATTCAAAGTAACTCTGTCCGTCAACATGGTTTACGTTGACCAAATTATAGAGCATGTCCAATCAATCAAACTCGAACAATAGGCTCAAAAGATAGACACTAGGTGGGAGTTACGCTTCGAACAACGTGAACCACCTACCGAAGATGAAGTCATCCAAGTTAATTTAGGAGATGAATCATCTTTCAAACCAATCTTCATCAGCAAAAGTCTATCTGGCGATGAACGCCAATCTCTTATACAGCTTATAAGAGAATACATCGACGTTTTCGTATGGAGCTATGAAAACATGCCAGCCTTGGACCCTAAAGTCGCCATGTACCGCCTGAATATTTCGTCTAAAGCTAAGCCAGTGAAGCAGCAACAACGACGATTCCGACCAGATGTCATGGAGACCATCGAGAATAAAGTCAAGAAGCTCATTGCCAGTGGATTCATTCCCGAAGAACAACACCCAGACTGGGTTGCCAATATCGTTTCAGTCATGAAAAAGAACGATAAAGTTCGAATCTATATCGATTATCGTGATTTGAACTCTGTATACCCGAAGGATGAGTTCCCTCTACCCATCACCGACGTAATGATCGATAATACTTGCGACTTCGAGTGGATGTCCTTCATGGATGGGTTCTCAGGCTACAACCAGATCAAGATGTTCCCCGACGACGAGAAGCACACATCTTTTCGAACACCATTGGGGGTATACTGCTATACGGTGATGCCCTTCGGATTGAAGAATACACGGGCGACATACCAGCGAGCCATGAATACAATTTTTTACGATCATTTGCACAAAACTGTAGAGTGCTACGTAGACGATATCCTAGTTAAAAGTCGTCTCAAGGGCAACCACCTCCAAGACTTAAGAACGGTGTTCGAACTAATGCGTGCACACCAACTCAAGATGAATCCAACCAAGTCTTTTCTGGGAGTCTCCAGCGATAAGTTCCTTGGTTTCGTCATCACTTCAAAGGGTATACATTTTAACCCAGAGAAAGTAAAGGCTATCCTCGATATGCATCCTCCAAGAAATCTGAAAGAGCTACGCAGACTACAAGGAAGGCTAGCCTACATCAGACGATTCATTTTGAACATCTCTGGAAGGTGTCAACCATTCACTCAGCTCATAAAAAAAGGCGTATCTTTTGTCTTGATTGAACAATGTCAAGGCGCATTCAACAACATCAAGGCATATCTTATAAGCCCTCCAGTATTAGTAGCTCCAATAATAGGAAAGCCCTTCTTACTATATGTCTGCGCTATGGACCATTCTCTTGGCACCCTCTTAGCTCAGAAGAATGAAGGTGTCCATGAACAGACAATCTACTACCTCAGCCGCACAATGGTGAGTGTCGAGCATAGATACACACTTGTGGAGAAGGAATGCCTTGCACTAGTATTTGCCATCCAGAAGATACACCACTATGTGTTTAGGTAGACTATCCACATTATATCTAAAGTCAACCCTCTTAGAATTCTCATGACTAAACCGGGCTCTCTCAATTCCCATTTAGCTACATGGGCAATGCTGTTGACTCCATACGATATGCTCTTCGTTCCTCAGAAGGCAGTAAAAGGCCAGGCATTAGACGATTTCCTGGCAGCTCATCCGGTGCCAGAATCATCCAAACTCTACGACGAAATCCCCGATAAAGTAGTGGAGTCTAACACTGCAACTGAAGAAATCCCCATTTGGCGAATGTTCTTTGACGGTACATCAAGAACACAACCTAAAAGAAATATCGTGGCTGGTGTAGGTATCGTGCTCGTATCACCTGATCATCTGGTTATACATCGTACATATTCTCTCGTGGAATCATGTACCAACAACGTGGCCGAGTATAATGCCCTATTAATTAGCCTACAACTGGCAAAGCAACTGAAAGTTGACTATCTAGAAGCTTACGGCGATTCCAAGCTAATAGTCAGTCGGGTTTGAGGGGATTATGAAGTTCGCCACGAAGATCTTATCCCCTACCACAGAGCAACAATCGAGTTGGCGTCTACATTTGCTGGATTCTTCATCGAGCATGTGCCTCGACTACAGAATATAGAAGCAGATGCTCTAGCCGGTCTTGCTGTTTCCTTGATTGTTTCTACCAATACTCAGTAGTCGATCACAGTATCTGGTCGAGAACTATTCTATATGAAAGATGCCTCGCATATTTGTCACAGTTACACAACAGAAACAAGCATCGATGCTAAAGACTGGAGCTTTCATTTCATAGACTATGCCGTCTATGGAATCCTCCCCGAAAACCCGAAGGAAGCAGTATCCATCCAATGGCGATTCCTCATATTTTACTACGACATAGCTACCAAGATGTTGTACCGACGCTCTTACGACGGACTACTGTTACGATACCTATCAGACACAGAAGCCAAACATGCACTCCGGGAGGCTCACGATGGAGTTTGTGGTGCACATCAACCAAACCCCAAATTACAAGATTGCCTTAAACGAATGGGTTATTACTGGCCCACAATAATAGCAGATACTGTTGAATATATAAAGAAGTATAGAGCTTGTTAGTTCTACGCCGATTTCATTCATCAACCTTCGGAGTTCCTACAACCGACGGCAGCATCTTGGCCATTTGAAGCCTAGGGCATGGACGTCATAGGACCAATCAGCCCGCCATCCTCCAAAGGACATCGATTCATTCTAGCTATAACCGATTACTTCTCTAAATGGGTGGAAGCTATACTACTCACCGAAGTGAAGGCGTCAAATATGATCAGTTTTATCAAACATTATGTCATCTACCGCTTCGGCCTACCAAGCAGGATCATCCATGATAATGGTCCACAGTTTGCAAGCCATGCATTATATCGGTTCTGCGATAGGTATCAAATCCAGAATATAGCCTCTACTGCATACAATCCAGTAGCTAATGGGCTAGCAGAAGCCTTCAATAAAACCATCATAAAACTTCTCAAGAAGTTCGTATCTTCAAACAAGCACGATTGGAATGAGAAGCTCGGTAAATGTCTATGGGCCTATCATACAACGGTCCAGACTCCAACAGGCAGTACGCCATTCTATCTAGTTTATCGGAGCGAAGCAGTTCTTCCCTTGGAAATCTAGATTCCTTCTCTTCGGGTAGCCTTAGCCAGCGAGTTGACTACCGAAGAAAGCTACCGTCTGCGACTCCAGGAGCTCGAAGCACTAAACTAAAAATGCTTGTTAGCTCAGCAGCGTATTGAGCTATACCAAGCACGCCTTTCCAGAGCTTTCAATAAAAAGTGAAGTAAAGGATCTTCCAAGTTGGCGATCTGGTCTTAGCAGTGAGAAGACCAATGGTCATGACGCACAAAACAAAAGGAAAATTCTAGCCTAAATAGGAAGGTCCTTACATCATAGAATCAATGTATTATAATGGTACGTACCGACTAACCAAGCCCGATGGTGACTTGCTCATGATGCCCATCAACGGTAAGTTTCTGAAGAAATACTATATGTAACATTCTTACGTAATGTTCATATATGTTCAGTCATGTAAATGTACAGTACGATGTTTATATGATTCAAAAAATTATCTAACAATTATCCGTATTTCAAGAGTCTTAAATACGCCCTGGATAATAGGTCCTCCAAAATATTTCTCCAGTGGAATCATTCCTGTTTTTTACTCTGTCCAAATTCGATTTGACGAAAATAAGTCATGTCCCTATTACCTCTGAATTGTTTTTCGATAATTATTTTTCCAGTGAAATAATTACGTTTTGCCATGTCCATATAACCTCTGAGCAAAGCATTCATTAAGGATAATCACGTCCTTACTACCTCTGAATTATCCACTTTCACCTAACGTTATATATCTTTCCACGTCCATATTACCTCTGTTCAGATATAGAACATCCTCTGCTATTACGTCTATATTACCTCTACTAACAGCTTCATTCAACTTATTATCTATATTCGAATGAGCTTGAATATAAATGGATAATAGGTCCACATTAAAATTCCCCAGTAAAAAACCTACCAAAAATATCCTTGCTACGTCCACATTACCTCTAGGTTCGATATTTCGTAAAACCACATTCACTTTGAAAAGATTCTTTATTTCGTACTTGAACGTCTATCAAGAGACAGAAAAATAGTACAAGGGCCGTGACGAATGGAAAAAAAGAGTTACAAAAATCTACGGGATACATAGGTGAGTTATATTGTCTCTTAGAGCCACGACTTCGGCTTCAGACTTTGCGGTAGCTCGACGCCGTGCCTCTTCTTGACGAGCAGCTTCATCCTCGAAAAGGATCAGACTCAGATGCTCTCCCTTTAACTTTGCCAGCTATTCTTCTAAATGGGCAGAAGTGGTGGCAGTCATGGAAGCTTGAGACAGATAATCCTCATGTTCAGATGTCGCTGCCCGCAAGTCAGCTTTCAGTTAGGCGATCTCATTCTTGATCTGCACGATATGATTATACCTCTCGGTGATCTGTGCAGCCAGTTTATTCTTCGAGACGGCACGTGCCTCACTTGTAGCATTGAACTGACCATACTGGTCAGCCAATTTGTCGATCTCTCAAACAAGGGCATCCTTCCTTGCCTAGAAAGTAGCCGTCTCCTTCGCAAGAGCCGCCATCAAAGCCTCGTCCTCTGTGCGGAACAGCGACTCGGGCTCCGCTGTTTGGTATCCCAGAACCTGGCCACCTGACCCTCCAGGTCATTCAAAACTTTCCTCAGAGTATTGGCCCGTTCTTCATAGCCATCAATGCTCTCGAGGACAGCCACTTGGCACTCTGTAACAGCCTTTATAGGGCCAAAAGCAACATTTCGATTCAGGACCCCAGGAAGCTTCACTTTCAATACAGAGTTGAAAGCTTTGACGACTTCCTAGGCCATCTCCTCATCTTCAGTGGAGGTCGTCGGAGAGGAAGCTTGGAAAGTCGCTTCCGCTCCAGGATGGGATACCTGACGAGAAGTCAAACATAACAGAGAAAACAATATATACATCAGTAACCAAAAAAAGAAGTAGAGAAATATGAAAGAATTATAATTTTGTACCTTCGGCTTGCTCAACTCCAGCCTAGACCACGCCATCAGTCTTGGCTTCAGGGAAACCAAGAACAGGCCCAGACTGTTCAAGGAGAATAATGTCAAGGCCCCGAGCAGCATCGGGCCTGGTTTCTTCCACAGTCTCAGCCGGAACAGAAGCAGATCCAACAACAGCCCCCTCAGCAGGTTGCTCAACCTCTCTTTCTGTAGCCGATACCGGCTCACTAACAGCTCCCTCCGTAGCAGCATATTTGGAGGAGCAGGGAACAACTTCTATAATGGCGGGGACTATCTTCGCATGGGATTCCTTCTCCTTGTCTACAAGGGAACATACAGTCGTGGTCAGCCTTGCGAGGAGTACGCAAAATCAAAGTCGAAAAATCTCATCCGAAGAGAGGTGCAAAGATGATTTACCCGTAGGAGGATGAGCCGATTGGAATTGATTCTCGTTCAACTCTTTCATCGCAGCTCCTATAGCAGACATATCCCCTACAGATATGTCATAGGAGGGACTAATCTTCTGATCACCGTCACGGTCCGGGCCTTTGCCTTGATCCTCCCGCCGCTCAACTCTTACAACCGAAGAAGACCCGTCTTCATCCATCGGCTGAGGACGGGCAGGGGACACCGTTGTCGCGTCTACCTCCTCAGATGAAGAGGCACCAGCCTCAGCTTCAAATTTAGGGTCCCGTGTAAAGGAAAAATGCAAGGGTGAGAAAGCTTCTAAAGGCTTGACCAGAACGGCTATGGAGTCTAGGAAGAGATCTACCGCCCGAATAATAACAGCCCGTGATGCCATTCCTCCTCTTCCAGTTTGCCGGGAAGACCTCCTCAAACGAGGCGAGCCAGCACCCACTTCCTTGGCTATCCTCAGGGCAACAGTTTTCTTCTTTTGCTTTATGGTTGACTCCTGGGCCAATTCAGTTGAAGCTTTCCTCTTCTGAGGAAGATTGGGAGGAGAAGAATCATCATCTTTTGCGTCCTCCTTGGAAGACGCTGGTGGCTCCCTAAAGATAGCCTCTGGTCGTGGTACTACAGCTGACTTCACAGCACTCTCCTTCTTACGGCCCTTCGGCACCTTTTTCACAAGAAGAGGGCCGAACCGAGTCCCCAATATCAAGCTATGTTCACGATCATACTGGGATGAAAAGTATTGATCTGAACATAAATTTTGGCGGCAGCATAGAACAAATGGGTCTCAAGCTTATCCAAGGGCAGAGTGAAGACTGCCCCCCGTGCACCCAGTATTGTAATACATCCGTCAATTAAGCTGCCTATCGACTCCAAATGCGGGCTAATATTCCCTAAGAGGAGCTGGTTGTAGCCAAACTGCCATGCAAAACGGCTCGACAGATATGGCTCCAGATAGGCATGATTCCTATTTCGGAGCACCAGATGTGAGGGTCTAATAGACTGGAGTTAGTAAAATGCCCCAGCAGTCAAGCTGGTGGCATGAACTCCCTTATCCACTAAGATATCTCCTGTATTTTTACTGCCGAATGGAGGGAATACTCTGAAAAGCTCATAATTCTGCAAGGAGCCTAAAGCCTTTCTGCAGGCAGGTACACCGGTAACAGCCCAATCTGCATCACAAAATCTACGAAGAAAGGCGTCTTCCACCAAAGAGTCCGCCACCAGTCCAGCATTCATCAGGGTAGGACAATGCAGTAGCAGCCATCCATCAAGAAATGATATAGAAGTTCGGTCCGGATAAAGTTGGCCTTTCTGTCAAGTGTCACCGTATTCTTGACAAAGTCCCGCAGACCTCGTCCAGTGGCACAGACCATCGCGGGAAGCAATGCAAGACGGTGTCAGAATGCCAACTTCACAGTCGGAAGTATCATAACCCGGCTTATTCTCTCAATGGACCCTGAACCTCTAGGGACTATGCAGTCACGAAGCCAGATCATTAAGAAAGCTACTAGCACAGCTTTTTCCGACAACGAATATTCGGTTTGACGGAAGTAGTGGCCAATCAGAGACTCAGGATCATCACTGTCCGTAGTATCCGCCGTCTCATAATCCGCCATCCGGGCTTCTATATCGGACTTGGTTATAGGTTTTAAGATCGAAAAGGAGGCCGGATCTTCCCCTTCTCCTTGAACGAAGATATAACCCATCTAGGCTCTCGTGTGGGGATTGGCCCCCTCGGTCCTCCCTTTCTTATTAATCATATGACAGATAAAGAGGTGGCAGAGCAATTCCTTGTATACATCAATCATTCCCGAGTTTTCACTCTCCAGATCTCGGAGCCCTACATCACAAGGCACATATTCTTCATAAGGCTCCGTGCCTCAAGGAAGCTTCGATACCTCCTATATTTCGTAGAGAGCCAATCCCATCTCCCCACCCGGAGTAAAGAAGGTACAGGTGTGAAGGTTATATAACTCTTCCAAAGAGATAAACATTGGCCAGTTGATCCTTACACCATATTGAGTGGCCCTAATAGCACAGTAAAGGCCAACAGTCTTCAGGGTGGCTTCATACGTGGAAAGCACCCAGCAAGTGAGATTGCTCCATAATGAAGATGGATACCTCCAGCCTTCTATCTGCTTCTTCCCTGCAGGATACGATACATCCCCCGTCATTATCAAATTGCAAAGTGTGTCAACGACATAATGATGGAGGTTAGTCGGAATGTCGTTTACGATGACACTAGGTTGCAATCCTCTCGTAGAATAAGATGCAGAGCCCCAGACACACTTGTAAGTGTCCTTCTTTCGATCGTCTGAGTCAGACAGTTTCCTTCCAGAAATAACCCCAGGGAGTTCAGGAGTCAGCTCCCACTTCATTTGTCGCCGCACGGCCAAGACAGTAAAAGCAGACAGTGGATATTGCCGCTCTATCGACGGTAGCCATATCCTCTGATTGTTCAGATAGATCATAATTGGGTTTTTCAAGCGTATGGTCCCGCCATCCTCAAACCCTACACTAACACCAAATAGGAAGTATGACTTCTTGAAACGACGTGCCCCTCCACACACGAACTTCTCATTGTTAATCATCTACCTCAAGAAGGTCTTATCCTGTTCAAGTATGGTGAGGGTCCCCTCCGTAGGCTATTTTTGACTGATCGTGGCTTGAACCTTGTTGATAATATTCGTTATAAAGATAGTACCAAGGACTTGATAGGCAAAACCGAAAGGGATTCCTTCAAGCTCTGGGACAAATATGTTTACTGCAAGGACAGAAGAGAAAGTTAGACTCGAAAAACTGTAAGAAAAGCTAAGTGCTGAAGGGTTCTTATGCGCCCAAAAGGCTATGCGTCCGAAGGGTTATCCGCCCAAAGGGATACGCACCCAAAACAAATAAGTGGGCGCATAACACACGGACAGTACGTGGGCGCATAACATGCCACAGCATGTGGGCGCATAACATGGCAATATATGGGCGCATAACACACCACAGTGTTGGTGCATGACTTCTGTAGGTGCATATGAATGCCCATAGAAGTATGTTGCCTTAGGCGCATGCACCCAAGCAGAAGAAAAGTATGAGTGTCGCAAATTAACACTCGAGACTTTATTTTTTTCTCTCACCCAGAAACGGGTCGTGGATAGGTGAAGACGCTGCCGTGGGAGGAGAGCCACTCGGCGCAGACCCCTTGCCCTTCGCGGATCTCTTGGCGACCTTGGGAGACATGGTTCTCAAAGAAAGAAGATGAAGAGTTCCTGAAAAAATCTAAAAGAAGAGAATAATGAGCTTTCTCTCTCCTTCAGAGCCTATTTATAGGCACATGAAGCTTCTTATGCGCCCACTATCCTTATGCGCCTATGCGTCCATTGTACAGTATGCGCCCACAATGGCCTATGCACCCTCGTGAAGATCCAGCCTCTTGCATACTATGCGACTGCCACTTGCTGACGTGGACAACGTATGAAGGACGGACCTCTTCAAATTCTACCCTGATGAATCTGTCAGTTCAGATTTTGAGGAAGATCTCAACAGTCGTATCTCTCTGACAGGCTGGCCAAATACTATGCACCCAAAGAGAGAGTCGTGCTATACGCCAATTGCATCACGAGAAGACAGTCCATGCTTCTTTCAAAGTATTCTGAACTTGTTCAAGTATCAAAAACTTTGAAGGGGATCTTGTAGAATCATAAAAAAAATTCAGCAATGAAGCCTTATGCACCCAAGCCAGTAGAACTTTATGCGTCCAGCCAGTAGAACTCTATGCGCCCAGTCTGTGGAACTCTATGCGCCCAATCAGTGAAGCTATATGTGCCCAGCCAATGAAACTCTATGCGCCCAGCCAGTGAAGTTCTATGCACCCAAGACTAGCTCCCCCAAAAGGAGGGCACATAGCCTGAGACATGGCTATGCGCCCAAGCCTAACTCAGTCAAAGCCATAATCAAAACGTGTACCGAAGGGTACGGCTACGACAGTCTCCACGAGCAATCGTGCACCGAAGCATGCGGCCATGTCGACACCACGACCAACCCACGATCTCGCAGCCTGTATACGCCTAAACCCTATGTGCCCAAGACAGGACTATGCGCCCATATAAAAACCAGTATATTTTTGTAATACTCAGTTTTCCAAATGAGGGTAATCTTAAAATTTTCTAATTATAAACATTTAATAATGATATTTAAATCATATTGTGATTTTTGGTGATTTTTAATCAATTTAAAACTATTTAAAACATTGAAATATGATTTTGATGGTTAACTAGTATAACCCTAGAATTGCTAAGCCTAGAGACTAACCATGCCCATGGGACCCTAGTCATTTGATTAGAATGTCATATTACTACTTTTTAGCCTAAGGGTATTTTGGTCATTTTTGACTTATTAATGAAAATAAATTTTGATTAATTAAATATGTGCTAATTGTTTAGTTGAGACTTGACCTAAAATCTTAGCCTAATCTAGATTACCCTTGAGCCTAGAATCTTGATTAGGGTAACTTAGTAAAGGACAAGATTAATAATATCTAGATATTCTAAGTGGGATATTTATCCTTTAGGATATTTGTGAAAAAGGAAGCCTTAGGACTATTGAACCAATAGGAAGGTTTAGAATTGGTTTGACAAGCCCTATCCACTAATCTACATCTAAACCTAACCCTAAATTCATTTGTGGCCAGTCATATAAGCCCCCCCACTCCTATAAGTGTGCTCCTATGTTGTTCTTGCCTTTTTTTAAATACCTAGAAAAACACCCTAATTTGTTCTTCCCTAAACTTCTCCTATTTAATCCAAATTGAGTCCAAATTGAGTCAAATCAATTGCATCATCATCCCCAATAGTAGAGAGTGCTAAGGGAGGCTAGCTAGCAAGGTTTCGAAGTGAATTGACCATTCAATTGGAGAATAATACCTTCCCTTGTTCATTTTTCATTGAGGTTTCACCCTCGATCGGTAATTGCCATAAACCTATTTAAATTTCAGTTTCTTTCCATAGATGCATTCATTTAGGGTTCCCCTAGGTTTAGCCCAAGTTTGGTTGGAATTCGTGTCCCCTTCGTATCTGTATCGGACACGTATCGATGTTTTTGAACTTGTGTTCGATAAAATGCCACATAGGAATTTATTTTATTAAATTTCAAAAGTAAATACATGGTTGTGTAGCCCTTTGTGTGTGGATTCCAAATCCATTTGACTGAGTCGAAGACTTTGGCATTTTTGTGTCCAAACTGGACACGAACGTTGTACACGAGGATTCGGTCGGGTCCCCTGCTACCCGACCCTTATTTCTTATTGGTTATGACACGTAGATATGTGCCACTTGGCACAGAGGTGGGGACCATCACTGACAGACCCACCCTCGAGTTTTAGGCTACGTCATGTCGTATAGGACACGAAAATACGAGTGCACTGAAATTGCACTGTACTGTTCTGCACGAACAGTGGCTTCTGATACGGCTTTCGTGTCGCGTGCAGACACAACGCAAACTCGTATTAGGGACTTAAAACCCTAGCCCTATACCCTCTCTACGTGTGTGTATGAGCCTATGGGTGTTCGTGCCCTATTTTGTGCGTAATCGTGCACTACACGGCTGCACGAGGCCATGTTGTGCACTGATTCACTGATATTTGTATTCACTGTTTAGACACTTTGTCCAGTTTCCTGGACACGAATGGACCCCCCATGATACGTGTACATGTGGGGAACATTTCTCTACACCTATTTTGGGTTTTCAAACGAACTTGGGTTTCGAATTCATATGTTAACTGCATTTACTAATACTTCGAGTTTATGATAAACTGAGCTTTGATTTTGGGTGTCTTAACTGAAGTTAAATAGTTAAATACAAAATTGTACATGTTTTAAATGCACTGACAGGGTGTTTAGATAACTGGGATTCATATGGTTTGATGTTTATTCGAATTCCATTATTAGGGACTAAACCTATAGACTGAAAACTGAGAGTTTCCCAATTTGTATAACCTGAGGATTTCTTTCCTATTTGTAAAATGAGATTACCCCATATGCAAAACTGAGATTTAATGGCATGTAGAAAACTGAACCTAGTTATGTATTTCAACTGAGATTAATTAGGACTTAACCTAAATTCAAATCCTAAGTTTTATTTTGAGTTCAAAACTCGAGTTTTAAGATAAGTAAAACTAAAATTGTATGAATGTATATATGTATTAAGCTGAGTTGTGTTTGAACTGAATACTAGTGTAACCTGAGAATAAAATAGGGTTGTATGAAACTAGGTTTGTTCATGTGAAGACTAAATTTTGTTGATACTTCATAACTGAGAATTCTTTTTCCCTTGCTGTCCTGAAACCTGAGACACCCTCTCATCACATACACACACAGGTGTAACCTGAGAACATCCTACCTGTTGTACACATACTCACACAATGATTTCTTTACACACACACACATGTAAAACTGAGATTTAGAGAATTAACTAAGATTCTAGTTAACATTTAACTTGAACATAAAACTGAAATCAGTCCCTCTCTCTCAAATTCATTCACTCATGATCTACTATACACACACTCTCTTTCACTCTTTCACTCACTCACCCTCTTTCACTCACCCACAAGCTCTCACATACACACACACACCTTCATTACATATTCTTACATCCTAGGACAATCACCTGTACACTCGAGCAGTCCCTTCATTATCCCTTTCCCCTTCACATTTATTTTTCTCCCTTCTAATGCACTTGTAATGTAATGTAATGCATTAATGAATCTATGTATAAAAGCTATATGTGAATGTTTGTATAAAAATGATATGTATGAATGCAATGTAAAAGGGCATGAATGTTAATGTAATAAGCATATGTAATGTAATGCAAGTATCCAAGGTATGCAAAACTGAATGTATATATGCAATGTATGCATATATGAATGAATGTGTGCATATATTAATGCATGCATACATGTGTGAATATATGTAGGCATGTATCAATGTAATGTAATATAAGCTATGTAATGAACCCTATGTAATGTATGTAGGCATGTATGTAAAGTATATATTATATTAGCCAAAGTTATAATATAAGATTATGGTATATAGGTTTATATATTATAATATTGTACATAGGCCTAGTGTATAGTATAGCCCTATAGGCTATTATGATGTTGTCTATGTTTAAATATGGTATAGATATGTATATGAGTTGGTTTAGGTTTATAGTTGACCAAAAGTCAACATTGAGTCAATAGTGACCAATTGACATAGTTGACCATTGACCAAATTGACCCTTGATCGTCTAAGTTGACCTAGTTGACTGGTCCTAGACAGTTGACCAGTTTGACCTAGTTAACTAGAGTATTGCCTTGGTTTGACCCAGAGTTGACCAGAGTTGACTTTGACCTAGATTGACCTAGAAAATTATGTAGATGCATTGTACACTTCATTTATAACCCCATGTATACATCATGACGTGTGTTGCTCTAAATAGGACTCAGATACCTCGTTTTGGACAGTGTATTCTCACAGACATTCTGATTGCAGGCGAGTACATTCTCTGATCATTTCATAACTTGCTTAGGATTATATTCCTGCTCTAGATTACTTTATTTGATGTTGTCACGATATTATCATAGATTGGTACTATATGGATCCCTACATTGAGATGTTATCCCCCTTTGGAGTATCGGATACTTCCTGTCATGTGTTTCATGTACATCATGTATTCCTCGCTCTCACGTTATTCATGTTTCTTATGTGCTTCATGTACATTCATGCACGCTCGTGTACTCTCATGTGCTCTCATGTACGGTCATGTTTTCATGTACTTCATGTATAACCTATACTTCATGTGTACCCCTTCATGGGCCTTCATGTGGAATTCATGTGCACTCAGTTCTGAGCCCTCATGTATACTTCATGTACACCCATATATGGGCTTTCATGTGAAAATCATGTGCGTAACATAACTTATCTGGATCCTTGTGTATTGATTGGAGTATGGGGGAGTATAAATAGTCATGTGAATAATTCCAAAGTAATATAACCATGTGAGCCTCTTTAGTATATTCATGTGCAAATCCAGTCGTTCACATGTCGACTTTGTACTCTACATCACTAGTCACTGATAGTTCTCTGCTTATAGTAGATATTTCCATTATAGTTCTCTCTATTTACATCATGTACATTCTTTCAGTTTTCATGTATCGTACTCTTTTGTATGTCTATATTTCCTAACCTACTATGAACTGCATGAGATGTACTGTGCTCGCTTCCGTCCTGATTGGACCTATTGAAAATATTATAGATGATACCGAGGATTTCTGCCCAACCTACTATGGAGCGGATCTAGACGACACCTGTGAGTTGGACCCACAGGAGGATCCAGTTCTAGCTGAGGACGTCATCTATACTGCTTAGACTAGATTAGCTAGGCTTTATCATATTTCTTATGTTATTTTTTTGACTTTAGAGTTGTATTATTTTCTGGATGTTATGATATTGTGTCGTTTAGACACTTAGACTTTCTCTTCTGTTTGTACCTCAGTTTGAGGATTTCACATTTATCATATCGTGCTATTTCCTTCTCTAGACTTGTGATTGAGTGGTACTTTATGTGATTTGTCCTCCGTTCGGAGAGTATGTCATATTGTATTTAGTTTTTGATAGTGACCTAGGACAACGTTCTACCACCGATACTACGGCGTAGGCTGGACATACCCACTTTTCGTACCCCTACACTGGGTGCGGGTCGTGACAGCTTTCCTCATATGCGCGCATAACATCATTCTAGCTCAAGAACGACTATAAAAAGGGATCTCATCCCTCTTCAAAGGACAGAACGAAGAGCATTTTCAAGAGCCAAATTGCTTCACTTCTTGCCAGTGAGTCAAGCGTTAGCAATTTTCTTTGGTTTTCTCCCACTTTTGTAATCAGAGTGTCAACAGAGTAAAGGAGCAACTGTCGTTCGATCTCCATCATCCCATTCCCCAGAATTCTTTTTATGTACTCGGGGATCCTCAGCGCAGGATCTCTCAGGCGTACTCGATTTATGGTGTCTTGTGCCAATAAAGAAAAGACATCATTTTCTTCTTCTTTTTTGTGTGTGTCCACAACCATATGCTATAACAGTATCTATCTATCTATCTATCTATATATTTATATATATATATATATATATATATAAAAAAAAAATACATACATACACATCACATATACACAAGCCTATAGTTCTTCCTTCTCATAATATATATATATATATATATATATATATATATATATATATATATATATATATATATATATATATATATATATATATACACCTATATCCAAATATCTCCTATATCCAATACTCCAGCCATTACCTATATCAGGTATGGCTCAAGCCCAAGTCTACTAACCACTTACACTAAGGTATCCACATAAGCCAATTGTATGAATACAAGATATGGGTTTAAGTTAGGATGTAGTGAACAGAGGTCTGGACAGAGCCAATTGGGTCTGAAACAAAGTATTAGATAGTGAACTAATAAGGCTCAAGACTGGACTAAGGGTAGGGACATTATATGTTGAAAGGTAAAATTTTAATGGGGAGTAGGTCAGTAATTGTGAACTGTGGATAGATGCATGTGAAGGCAATATGTATATGTAGGGATGTGAATCTGAGTGTATCAAGTATTAGTGAGTGAAGGTGTGTTCAAATGCAATCATGTGATGCAGTGGGCAAGTGAATGTACCCATGACTATACACTTAGCCAAGGACTCATGAATAATACCACATTACACTGGCTTATGCAAATGTCTCCTGATCATAACAGATGATCAAACATGACTGACAAATATGCTTGGACAGAACCATCATGCTAAGGCAGAATATAGAGAGAGATACAAGACTGTATCATGAAGGAATGTAGGACAATATGAGCATGACTAAACTAAAATACATATATACATGGGCAAGGCATCAAGAACGGAATATAGAACACATGATCTCATCTGAACTAATACATGGTAGTATGGATACTAATATATTCATCTCTGAACATAACATGGAGTCAAATAAACTGAATCACACTCAATGTAAACTCAAGGGATTTGGGTCTACCATGGATGGAAGTAGGATACCTATACTACTGCAACTCAAGGACTGAACTCAAATGGATTGAGCATGAAACTAAGGGCTGGAATTAGATATTCAAGGATTAGAACATACTACACCACCATTACCTAAACTCGAGTTCAACACCTCACTCTAAGGATTTGTATCAACAGGATTAACTGGCCATAGGTCTTAATCCAATAGTAGGGACAAAACAATCAAGGAAATTGGATATTAAGGCTTAGTGTGGTCTGATACAAGGGACCAAAGGGACTGTACCACTTAGCTATATGTATAAATAAAGACAGAATCTTGAGTTTACCCAAGGAAAGTTATGGACATTCAAGAACGTACCTAAACTATGGGATATGAGAATACTGAACTAATTATGGATCAACATTATTCCATATGGACAGACACTCATGCAATTGGTACCAATTCGTTCAAGTTAAGAGGCAGGGCAATGAGTGACTGACTACATGAACCGATGGACAGATGCAAGGATGCAGGAACATGCCATGGTCAGTGACAGATTATGAAGTACAGGTGTCAAATACATTACAATTGCAGGCAACCTAAGTGCAGGAAATGTGCAGATGCAATGAATGTCTAGGTAACTGTAGCAGATAAGTGAATAAAGTGTCTATGAATGTAGGTAATGAAATGGTCAATTTTAGTCCAGAACAAGCAATTGGGCATCATGTCTTACAGGAAGGACAGATGACAATATCAACTGAATGTAGTGAAGGTTGTGCAGAATGCAAGTATGTAGGGAAGAATCATAGTGAATCCTATGGTTTAACAAATACAGGACATGAGCAGTGGCTAAAGGCAGTATGTCATAAGATGTCCAGGTTTGTATTTACAACTTATGGGTGTATATTGTTAAGGAGTGTGCTCAATTGAGTAATGTAGTGTCAAGTGAGGGTCAACATGTGCAGGTGAGGTTGTGTCTGATATTAAGCCATTAGAGGGGATGTGCAGTAGTTATACGTAGCAGTGGTTCCAACAAGTGTGCAGCAACAAGATATGGTAATATGTCAAGAGTGAACATATAAATATGTGTGTGTAGCATGCTAGGTGAGGTGCAGTGAGTGTTCAGACATGAGTGCAGCAGTGTGAAAGAGGAAATACAGTAAAGTAAGTGTGTGTAGTGGAAAGCTAAGGTGTGCAGGAAATCTAAATGATTCATTGGCAGATATGGTAAGGCCCTGCATACAAGTATGTAGTTCAAATACTCTCTAATACATAGAAAGCATCAGAGAAGGTAAGTGGTAAATGAGAGATGCTGCAGGGCAGTAAGTCATGCAGTATGAAGTGAGGTGTCAAGTGACAAACAGTGTCAAACAAAACGTGTCTAGAGTGTCGAATGTGTAGAGTATCCAAAATGTCAAGCCCAGTGTCCAAGTGAAATGTCAAGGTGTTTACTGTACAGGAAATCAAATGTGTCACAGTGTAACAGAGAAAAGGGAAGAGTGTGATGTGTGTCGATCAAGTGTTTGACAAATGTGTCATAACAATGTGCTGTAGAGTAGTGTCAACATGTCAACCATGTGTCCAACATGCAACAAGTGTCATTGTGTCCACAGAAATGTTTCCAAGTGAATAACAAAGTGTCAAGCCAAGTATCAGAGTGTGCGTGTGCGTGCGTGTGTCGACTAAAATCTGTGGCTCGAATAACTCCTCAAAAACAATACCAACCCGAGCCCAACTATTCAGGCCATGTGTCAATCAAAGCCCCATCCTAGAAAAGTAGGTAGCACCTGAATTCATGTCGTGTCCAGCGAGCACTGGACACGCAGTAGCAGGGCACTGCTACAGTCGCTGCACAGGGTCAGACACACATCCCCGTGTCCATTTCAACACAGAAATGGACACAAAAACCAACTCAGTCTGACACCATTGCAATCCACACATGACCAGATATCCAAAACTATAATTAGCTTGGAAGTTGGTGAACAAAACATCCTATTGGGCATTTCATCGAACACTTGAGACACGTATCCGATACTCTTGCGATACGCACCCCAAATGGATTCGAATTCGAACCAAACGTAGCCTAATGCTCGGGGGACCCTAAATGAATGCATATAAATTAAGAAATCTAGAATTTAATATGTTTAGAGGCACTTACCAATTGGGAGTTGGAATCCCAATGAAAATTCTCTTACAAAGCTCTTCTACCAAATCCAATGGTCAAATTGCTCCAAATCCTTCCTAACTTGCCAATAGAGACCTCCTCTAGTCAAGGGAGTAGTTTGCAATTGGTTTGGATGAATTTGGAGTTGATTTGAGGAATGGGGGAAAATTTGGAGAGAATACCAAAACTTGGGTTAGGGTTTCAATGAAAGAGGAGGGAAGGGGGCTAATGATGACTTATATAGTGGGGTGGGGCTGTTGTGGCCGGCCATGATGGTGTGGGCTAGGGTTTGGTCAAGTTACATTAGCTACAAGTGTGAGCCTACTCCCCAGATTTTTATTTTTTAAACGTTTTAACTAATAATTTCAATAGAAGTTATATTGAATAATTAAACCTTAGGTTATACTAAGTCAAAATAAAATTTCTGTTTGGGCTCCTCAGCCCAAACTCATCACTGTTTCTTTTTAAAATGTGAGTGTGCATAAATACTTAAGGAGAGGGCCCAGCCCATCATTAGACCTTCCTAACCGATTTAGGAGAAAAGGAACTGTAGCACATTCAAAATTTCCAAACAGACTCTTCTCCTCTTTCCTCCTAACCAATTTGTCAGAGCAAAGTTTTTTCGCCATTGGATAGCCTAATCCCCACGCCACTACTCCTAACAAACTCTATAAAATCTCTTCCTTTCCCATTTGTTCTAGCAATCATTCGAGCAAGCTCAGCAATAATGGTGACCTTCTTCTTCGAAGGGCAGTAGGCAGGACGACAGATCTCGACGGTGGTAGATCGATCAACGACATGGCATCAATGATCAGAAGACATCCCTCGACGATGTTCCAGCAATAATGGCGATCGAGTGATCATCTCAGTAAGCATCTCATCTGTTCGATCAAACTCCATTTTCGTAATCAAGTAAATTCTCAATCCTTTTCTTTGATTGATCGAATCCTATAGGAAGTCTGATATAGGACCATTTGATCCATATTTTCTACTCGTCTGGAACCAAGAATAATTGATGAGTACTTGATCAAATTTTTGAATCTCAAATTTTGACTATTAGGATTTCATTCGTGACAAATTTCCTTTTTAGAATACTGTGTGTTAAATCGACGGATCGTGCTTCTGCGAGACCTATCTCAAATTGAATCAGGTTATTCTCGTGAGGACAATTCATTTCTTCTGATGGTTCCTAAGAACTCAGTGAATTATACTAATTTTCTTTCCATTTTCTTGTCCTATGTGTTTGTTATAATGTGTTATCAGAATTTAGACTTGTTCTTGGATCGAAGGGATTGCATCCGATCTTTTGAATCCACAGTTCTTCTTCAGGACAAACTTATACCAGGTAATACTCTATTCTTCTTGTCGAATAATGATTTTCCAGTTAGTGTAGCTTATGTAGTATATTGGGATTTGAATACATCAAGTTCATTCTTAGGTTTAAGTTTTGATGTATATTAGTGCTTCATCACTGAACTGAGATTTTATATGAATTCTTTAGTTCAGTGATGGAACTTGAGATATGTATATGCAGCTGGTTCAACTTATTGAAGAACTAGAAACATGTATACATGCAATAATTGGTTCGTTTTACTAAACCTGAAACCAATGTAATGTAGTTGGTTTAGTTCAGTGAAACATGAAACCAACATAATGCAGTTGAATCAATCTTATGAAGCTGAAACTCCATATAATGTATGGGAAGGGTTGATTCCTGAGACACATATCAGTGTCTGTCTTTGAACCTGAGAATTCATATTAGTATATTATCAAGGAACTTGATATTCATATCATAAATTGTCATTGAACCGAGACTTTATACTATTGTTTTGGTAATTTGTTGAACATGGGACTCATGTGCAATACTTGGTTCAATTGAAGAGAACCTAAGTCTTTGGATTGGGGACATATGTAACAGTGTGATTCAACTTGTTTGAACCAGAGCTTCTGTGCACTGGTTGGTTTATCTTTTATTGAATCTAAGACTTCATATCATTATTTTGTACCAGTGTTGTTACTGAACCGGAGACTGCATAGCATGGTCTGGTTCAGTGAGTACCTGAGAATTTAGGAACTAGGATGTTTGAATCCTGTTTTATTTGATGAACCTAGGCATAACTCGAAGAGTATCAGGAAATAGTAGTAACCTGTCAGTTAGATGCAATACTGATTTTTGGAAGTTGGCTTTTAATTTGATTTTCAGGATTAATTTGATATGTTCAGTTAGGATTTAACTTTCATCATGTAGTTAGCTAGTAGGTTGATAACTGATACATTAGAATTAGAGATGGGGATGAGATCATGCCTTGTTGAATTCCTGCTTGCTAACAGTCCTCTATTTTTTAATCTGAGTTGCTTGATGCATTTGGAAGACTGATTCTTGGTGATGTCTGGATTGAAACCAAGCTGGACTGTGAGTCAGTGTAGAATTATATCTGATTCCCATATCATTGCAGTCATGTAGTACCTAAGACTGAAACTCATGTAGTGTGTATCACTGAACCCGAGACTGAGAACTCTTGTATATATATATATCTTTACTTTAGTTATGAACCTAAGAACTCATATTAGGGTACTACCACTGAACCTGAGATTACATGTTGGTTCATTTCATTAAATTGAGGACCTCCTTATTCCATATTGATTTAGTGAAGAATCTGAAATTATATGTACCATGTTTGGTTCAAGGGGGGAGTTGATGAACCTGAGAATTATTGCATGAATGGCCAAGCTTTCAGCCATTGGACTGATCCTGGTAGCAGGGGATTAGTCAGTTGTTGTACCGAAATTCCTATTTCAGGTTGGATTAAATTGACTGAAGGAATCAGTCCTAGGTTTCTTTGTGAGTACCTGACTGATATTGGGCATCGACTGAAGGCTTAGTTCAGGTCCAGTCTAGAGTTGGACTGTGCTTTATATACATTCTGCAGTCGGTTATGTAACAATAGATGAGGCCAGTTTAGATTGTAATTGCAATAAATCTAGGCATTCTTGTATCAGTGACTTGATTCTATGGTTGAACCTTAGAGACCATTCATTAGTTTACTCTATAAAACCTATTGAAACAATAGCACTTAGGATTAGTGTCTCTTAGCCTAACTCAAGGCTAAGTATTAGCATGGTGGGCATTTAGTTTCTATTTCAAAAACAGGGGTAGTTGGCCTTATATCCTAGTATTAGTTTAGCATATAGTTCTAAGTTGATTATAGGAAGTTAAATGTAGAATGATTTCAACCAAGATATCATATCTTATAAATAGTTATAGTTAGACATGTTTAGAACTTTAAGATACCAATTTAGAGATTGTGGAATTATTAACCAACTTGTACTTAAAAAACCAGGAGGACATCCAGCTTTATTCACTGCCTTTGATCACCCGGAGCAAGGAAAGTACTTTTCTACGGTCTTGTGCATTTACATATCTTGTACTATTCTTGTGACACGTCATGGCACGATATCCTGTACTCATGTATTCATGTTCTTGTACTTACTTGTGTCGGTGGGGAAATACACTAGCCATGTGACCAAACCCCGGTTACTATATTCATATAGATAGCTTAGGCCTCGTATCATGTACGCGGGCCCTAAGCCGTACCATATTCATGTACTCCTGTACATGCTCTTGTACTCACCCCAGCCGGTCACATGAGCTAGTCGTATTTCAAACATGGTGCACTTATCAGGTCTTGTACTTCAGGATTATAGTTTCATTCCTGTACATTACATTTATTGTACTTTATATTTCCTGTACTTTATATTCCTATACTGTAGTTCCTGTACCTTATCTCCTGTACCTACTTTCCTGTACTTTCCTATTATTTCCTATATTTTATTTTCATGTACTCTTGTACGCATTTCATATCATGTTCTTGTTCATTACCTAGAACTGTACTTTGCTCCGCTCCTGACTAGGATATATTGCAGGTGAGTTGGAGGCTCTGTGCCACACATATTATGGCCGAGAGCCAGTAGATGCAATAGAACCAGCTGGAGTTACTCTTGACTTAGAGGCTGCTAAAGCCTAGAGCTTTACCTTAGTAGTTTATATTTCTTTGTATTTTGAGACTAGTAGACTTTATTTTCATTTGCTGAAATATAATAACTTTGAGACATGTATCTGGATTTGGGATTCGTTTATAGATGCTGTGTTCACACTTACTTTTGATTATCTGGTTAGCTTTTCATAGATTGGTACAGCTTACTTCGTCGTGTCTAACGACGAAGATTGGGCGTATCTACGATGAAAAACTGTAAGTTTTCATACGAAGTCCTTGCAACTTCTACAAATGCGAGCTTTGATCCGAAGAACTCAACCAACTTCAATTGTAAAGTGTCTTACTTCTATCAAGCCTCTTAATTACAATCACTCTGAACTTCTATCTAGCAAATTGACTAGAGGATTGTAACTGACTTGTGATTTGAAAATAAAAGTTTATAAGGCTTTGGAAGAACATAGTAAGCTTAGAGCGAAGAGATGAGAAAGTGAATTGGTGTTTTGAAATGGTAAATTTTTTTCTCTATTTATAGGATTTCCAAAGAGGGAATTCAGGCAAAATTTGGACATAATTCAAACAGAATTCTATGAGAGAATCTCGGCATATAGTCGTTGCATACGTAATTGTGGGAAGGCTGAGTTCAAAATCAAACGTTCGACCAACCGAACTTGGGCCAAATTCGGGGCAAATTTGCTCCAAATTCTGTTGGTCCAAAATGCGTTGGGTTTTGGGTTTTCAACTCAGGTTTTGGACTTTTGAGGATTAGTCAAGCAGTTAGAAAATTGAATTTTTTTTTTGGTTTTAGGCTAGTTTTCAAAACAAATGGGTATTTTTGAAAGCATTTCTAGGTAGCCTATTTGCCAGTAGACTCGGTTTACATTGTATTTCTAGACTCAATAAAATGTGAAAATATATTGATAATTGATAATTGAAAAATACAAATGCAATGACAAACACGGCTCTAAGTCTTGAACGGTAGTAGAAACAAGCTGTACCAGTTCGTCCAAGTAGCCCTTATATCGAGACATGGTTAGATCAATAATTAAAATCAGGTTCGACCATGACCAATGGCTAACAATCTCTTCAATTTTGATAATTGACAAACCTTGACCGATATAACATCTTGATCATGATTTGACAAAAATATATCAAAATGTTTGTTTGTTTGGTACCGCCTCCTCTTAGTAAAAATTATATATTGAAAAATATGTTAGATCCTTTCTCTCCACCGTTGTCACTTAGCAAAATAATTGCAAAGAGAGAAGCTCCCCCACAATTCATTCATAAGAAACAAACGTTAATAAAATACAGAGATAATATAAAGAAAATAAACAAATTTTATAGGAAGTTTATGAATGAAACAGTAGCTAAAAGTTTATGGTAAGTATAAGTGTATACCAAAAGAGACAATAAACACTAAAATGAAAATGCATAATAATAATAAGAGTTTGAAAACATCAACTCAGCATCTCAAACAGTCATAAATCTGCATAAAAAATAATACTATCTTGAAATATAGGAACATTTCCAAGAATACATAGACATAACAGTCTCTAATAAATATAACATCTAGACAAATACAGTAACATCTAAATCAAGTCCTCATCATTGTCAGTACGATCAGTATCAGCACCATGTCCAGAAGGACCAGCCCAGAAGTGCCAGCTCCATGAGATGGATGTGGAGTAGCACCATAACCTCGGTACCAATCATAGGCGTTACCGAGGTTGTAGTAGCGACGAACCGCCTCATCCTCATAGCGCTAGCCAGAAACAGTAGGATCTCTGGAAGAGAACTGGCATGCTGACCAGCCCGAGCAAAATACAGATCCGCAAAAGAATTTGCAAGTGCCTAAAATCGAGTGGCATCGCGGAACTCGTATCCCCTCAATGTGTCAGTCACAAACGTTCGCAAGGAGTTTTGTTCATCCAGCTGAGCACACCGCATATCATCCAAAAGGTAATGGAGACCCTCAAATGACATAGAATAAGTCTGATGTGGAGGAGGTGGTGTAGTAGGAGGAGCATGGGGGACAGATTCACTGCGACGAGGGCGGTGCAGATGTTTGGGTTCATAGTCACGAGCATAAAAGGACAAGTCTATCTGGAAATGCTGGAAGATGATAGGAAGGATCATCGCGTAGAGAAGATTCATGTTCCTCTCGCGATACCTAGCCATCATCTGGAAAATCGTCTTAGGGACGAAAAAGGGAATCCCATTACAAATGTGATAGAGAGCAGACATTTCAAGACTAGTTACATCGTCTTTTGAAGTAGATTTTGGTAGTATAGTGGAATAAATAATACGATGTAACTCATAGAAGAACGAGTTCAAGTGTATGGCTTTGAACTTGTTGGGACGGATAGGATCATGAGAACAAAGTTGAGTCTTAAAGTTGTTCAAAGTCATGTCGTTTGGAAATTCAAAATCAGTGATATCGACAAGCGGCTCACTTGGCTCACCTTCATTTAGAGTTTATAGGATCGTTGATAAGTGTTTATCATTGAATTGCATATCAATGCCGGTGACATGGCTTTCCACAAGATAATCATTATCGACTAAAGTAAAATTGTAGTAAAATAGTCGAACTGCATTTGTGGCAATAGGAAATGAGTGTGTAACAAGATTGTATAATCCCAAATTTTTAAAGTAGGGTTTGTGAGACGGAAATAACGTCCACTTTATCGGTGCGCCGGGGCAAATATTACGAATTGAAAAATTCGCATACCATAACAAAGATTGTTCAAGAGTTTCAAAGAAAAACTCATTAAATGCCCCGTCCTCCGTTTGGACAGGCAAAAAGAGAGATCCTTGGATAGGATTCGAAGATGAGGCTTCTTCACTAGCCGTCTTCTTTCTCTTGAAGGGTTTATTTATTCTAAGCATGATTTATAATAGAAAATAAAAAATTTCTATAAAAATAGGAATTTGAGAAACAGAGAGATGGAAGAGATTATACCTTCTAAAAATAGTGTATGTGGAAGAGGAGAAGATTCCACGCCCGAATCCAAAGTTTCGATACAAAACTCCAAAAGAATAGGGAGGAATCAAAGATAGAAAATCTAGGGTTTTGGGTGTTGTTCGTGGCTGCTGGTTCTGTTTTGAGGAGGAAAAAGATGATAATAAAAAGTGGGCCATTCAGTTTTGTTTTAAAATACCCAACGGCAGCCGAGTTCGGGCCAAACTCGGGCCGAATTCGTGCTGAGTTTGCCTAGAACACTGTTGAGGTATTTTGCATAAAAAATATCACTTTATATTCATCATTCCTTTTCAATTATTTAATTCCAAGATTAGTAATTTTAAATTTCAATTAATATAAGTATAATTATTTTATGAATTAAATTTTGTTACGTAGCGACTATCTTAGATTAACTGTAGGGTTACTTTTCCAACTAACGAAGGTTTATAGGGGAACGCTTAAGTACTGTTTCGTTTTAGTCTTAGCCGTGGTGATAGATAGACCCTTTGTAGGCTTGTCTCGAAAATAATTTTTACATATTAAAAAATAAATAATAAGATAAAATTAGTTAATATTATTGACATATAAAATTCTTAATTCTCGACATAAATAATTGAATTGATCTTTCGCTAAAGGTTTTGTAAAGATGTCAGCAAATTGTTTCTCTATGTCTACATATTCTAAATTGATGTCTCCATTTGCTTGATGGTCTCTAAAAAAATGATGTCAAATTTGAATATGCTTAGTGCGAGAGTGACATACATGATTCTTAGTCAAATTGATAGTGCTAGTGTTGTCACAGAAAATAGGTATGTGTGTGTAGTGTAAGTCAAACTCTTCGAATGTTTGTTTTATCCACAAAATTTGTGTACAATAACGTCCTACGACGATATACTCAGCCTCAGTAGTCGATAATGAAACATAATTTTACTTTTTGCTAAACCAAGAGACTAGAGCCTTACCTAGGAAATGACACGTGCCGCTAGTACTTTTTCTATCTACCTTGCATCCAGCAAAATCAGCATCCGAATAACCGGTTAGGTTAAAGGATGTGGTTTTAGGATACTATAAGCCGATAGAAGAAGTGCCATTAAGGTATAGGAAGATACGTTTAACTGTGTACATCTGTGATTCCTTAGGGTTAGCTTGAAATCTTGCACACAAGCAAACACTAAACATTCTATCAGGGCGACTAGCAGTTAAATAAAGTAAACTATCAATCATACCTCGATACTTACTTTTGTGAACATGTTTGCCTTGTTTATCAATATTGAGCTTGGTTGAAGTTGCCATTGGAGTGCCAAGAGGTTTGACGGATTCCAGATCAAACTTCTTTAGCAAATATTTTGTGTACTTGGCTTGATTGATTAACATCCCATTGTTGGTTTGTTTGATTTATAATTCATGGAAGAATTTGAGTTCTCCAATCATGCTCATCTCAAACTCATTATGCATATACTTAGAGAATTCTTGACAGAGAGATTCATCAGTAGATCCAAAGATAATATCATCAACATAAATTTGAATTAAAAGAAGAATTTCATTTGAAGATTTTATAAACATTGTAGTGTCAACCTTGCCTTTTGAAAAATAATTATTAAGTAGAAAAGAGCTTAAACAGTCGTACCAAGCACGAGGGGCTTGTTTCAAACTATATAGCACTTTCTTCAACTTGAATACATAATCAGGGTTTTTGAAATCAGTGAAACCTAGAGGTTGAGCTACATAAACTTCTTCTTTTATAAAACCATTAAGAAATGCGCTCTTTACATCCATTTGAAAAAGTTTGGTTATAAAAATATGCAAATGCACATAACATGCGAATGGATTCTAATCTCGCAACTAGAGCATAGGTTTCATCGTAGTCGATACCTTCCTCTTGGTTGTATCCTTGAGCTACGATTCGAGCCTTGTTATGAGTGAATAAAATATTCTCATTTAATTTATTTTGGAATACCTAGCAGGTGCCAATGACCGAACGATCAATGGGCTTGAGAACAAGTTTCTAAACTTGATTCTATTCAAATTGGTTTAGTTCCTCTTGCATAGCATCTAACCAATAGTTATCACTACATGCTTCTTCAATAGTATTAGGTTCTTGCTGTGAAATAAATGCAATACATGATGCTATATCTTTAGTAGAGGAACAAGTATTTACGCCCTTGGTAATATCACCTATTACCAAGTCCTTGGGATGGTCAGCCATAAACTTTATCTTTTTTCTAGACTCTCAAGGTAGCTGGTTTCAATTTCCGGTTATGTAGACTCCTTGCTGTAGGACCGATTGTAGGAACGAGTTGTAAAGCACAATACTCTAGAGGGAGGGTGAATAGAGTAGGCAGCGGAAATTAACTATTTAAAAATGTTAGTAACAAGATCACAGATAATATATCACAGATAAGTAAATAAAAAGTAGAGAGTAGAGAGCAAACGCAAACACAAGGATGTATACTGGTTTCCCTCTGTTGAGGACTAGTCCAGTCGGAAGAACTCTAGCTTCCAGTTGAATCCACTATGGAAAATCACCACAAGTTTTCATCCGAAGATCTTGCAACTTCTACAACGCGAGCTTTGATCCGAAGTACTCGACCAACTTCAATTGTGAAGTGTGTACCTTCAATCAAGCCTCCGATTACAACCACTCTGAAACTTCTAGACCGTACCGCACTGGCAAATCGACTAGAGGATTGTAACTGGCTTGGGATTTGAAAATGAATAGCTCAGAATACTTTGGAAGAAGTAGTAGGCTTATAGAGAAGAGATATGAAAGTGAATGAGTGAGTTGAAATGATCGAAATCCTTCTCTATTTATAGTTTTTCCAAAGGCAGAATTCTGACAAAATTCGGGCAGAATTTGGGCAGAACTCTATGAGCAAATCTCGGTGGGATCCGTAACTGCAGGGAGACCAAGTTCAAAAAGCAACGTTCACTAACTGAACTCTGGCCGAACTCTGGCTGAACTCTGGCCGAATTCTGTCCGAGTTCTATTGGAGTTCTGTCAGGGTTTTTGCAAATTAGTTTTTAGGCTTTTTGAAAAGTCAGGCAGTTAGGAAGTAGATTGGGATTTTGTAAGTGGGCTTGTTTTCAAAATGAAAGGGTATTTTGAAAATGTTTCTTGGGTAGCCTATTTGCCAGTACGATGCAGTGTACATCGTATTCCTAGACTCAATAAATATGAAAAATACATTGATGAAATAGAAAAACCAAGAGCCCTTTGATGACGCCTTTCTTCAGATATTTGAGCAGACTTGAAGACGCCTTTTTCACTTGACGGCGGTCGTCCAAAGATAAACAGATCTAGAAATCTGAATACCTTTCGGTTCAGAGAAAGCTTCTTGTATGACGCCATCTTTGGCCCATCAATAATTCTCTATTACATATTTCCTGGTTTGACAAAGCTTGATCATGCTTACTGCATGTCTACAAATACATGTTAGACAAACAAAACCAATATGATACAAGCATAGCAATATGTTATAGAACATTTAGGACAATGCTAATATTAGGACAATGCTAAGTTTAAGTAGCAACATGATAGTGATTATATGAATATTAGTGACGTCAATATGTTAAACTTAATTGATTAGCCATATTCAAAAACATGATATAATCATTGGGCTAACAATCTCCCCCTTTTTGATTATGGCAAATCCTTTAAGTTTAATATATATACAATAGATGCATGTATCACTAATAAACACATAATACTAGAATATTGTGTGCTCTTAAACTTATTTCTCCCCCTTTGACATGATCAAAAATAAGCTCCCCCGTAATTAGAGCTAAAATAAACTCAAGCATAAATAAAGGAGGAAAGCATAAATAATCATGATCAAGGATTAGGAGAAGAATGAAACGACAAGTTTAGAAAATTACATAACTAAAGAATGAAAACTTGTCAAAAATAGTTGGGAAAAAAAATCAATCAATAAATAGTATACCAACTGGAAATCCAAAATTGATTTCAAAACACATTTTGATCATCATATAGTGTTTTGAAATAGACCCAAAAAAAATATATCAATATAGTAGGAATCAATCATTGGTCATAAATAAATCTTGAGGAATAGAAATTCGCAGATCTAGTATATAAAAAAAATCAAATATATAATAAGACTTTTAACAATGATCACAAAAATATGATTCATAATTTGCCCATACAAATTAGTGAATCAATTCCATAAATAATATAATCATTTAAAAAGAAATCAAAATAAGTAAACTAGAATCTATGCAAAATCTATACCAAAGTTCATGCATTTGAATTCAATTACCTTAGCATGATATATATCCATCAGATAAACAAGAAGGTAATGAAGACAAAATACTTAAGAAGGAGAAATTCAGTCGACTTGAATGCTCCTCTGCAAAGTATGATCAGTCTAAATATAGATAATCATGAACTTCAAAATAAGAAATGCCAAATCAGTTTAAACTCAAAAGGATTATCAATAAATTAAATTAATTATATTTGGCAAAATAAATTTTAGAAACTCAAAAATGAGAGAATTAAAAAATAAATAATAATAATAATCATATATTCTCTTATCTAATACAAATCCAAATATCATGAATAACTCAGCAAGATATTTAAATAAGAGAATATATGTCCATGATGAACTAGGTATACCACATATTAAGGGCATAAAATAATTGAAACAATTAATTTGCTCCCCCTTAAAATATGCGTATATAGTTCAAAAATAATTTATATGCATAAAATAGATAAAATAAATAATCACAAAATCTAAGGAATATCCAAGATATGGATCTTTCTTTCCTTTGATCAAATGCATATAAAATTCCAAACTCAAATATCATCTTTAGGCAAGAAAAAGAAATATCCAATAAATAAACGCATAAAGATGAACAAACAAAATATATCTCCAATATATATATAAAAGAAATATTTCAAGACATTTTGAAAACTGTCTTTAATAATAACATTTGAGTACCAAACAGATTCAATAAATCAAAAATCAGAAATACTTTTCAAAAAAAATGGAATTTATTACGAAAAACTGTCTTAGTAAATGTTCGAATGCATCCATTTAGTCCTCAGACCGAAAGCTGGCGATTCGAATCACAAAAACAATTTCCATAAATCATAAATAAATCCATTTGAACAAATAAACATAACTAGATAAATGTCCAAAGAAAAGTGTATTCTAGATATATGGCATGTCAAGGGGATAATTGACTTGAAATAATTAACTACTCCACCTTTACATGGCTATATCCAAAAATAATAATATAGATAAAATTTTAAAAATAAAAATTCAGAGACACAATTTCGAATGTAGAAAACTAATTCAAAAATGTTAGGTCTTCTTATCAAAGTTCATTTCTTCCCTTTTAAAGCCTTAGCACGGTGTCCACCTGACAACCGGAAGGTTTAAAGAAAAGAAACGCTTTGAGAGAGAGAGACATTCAATATGCATGACTTCTCCCCGTAAAGAATTACTGTTGTAGACAGTAAGTAATTTGAATAAGAAGATAATAATATAAAGCTCAAAATCATTAATATTACGAATATTACACAAGCTAAAGATGAAATCACAAGATCACAATATTCAATGAGTAGTCACGAATACAAAAAAACAATCATCTTTAGACAAAAGAAGAAATATCCATTAAATGAACATTTAAAAATAAAACAATTAAAAGATATTTCAAATTAGCAAGATGAATAATCGTATAAGTCAAAAGATGACATAAATTGATCTATGTTATAGTATCTCACAATCGACAAGATAGATCAACATATGCTACCTTTTGTGAAAATATAAAGAGAGAATATTATCCATCAAATCTAAAATTCAAAATCCATCAGATAATAATTGCAACTAGATCTCAATAAATCTTTAGTTTAAAAAGCGTTGATCAATCTTGGGTTAGCTGTAGAGGTACTGTCCCAGCTAACGGAGGTTCACCGGGGAACACTTAAGTACCGCTTCGCTTCGACCGTAGTCGTGGTGACAGACAGACCTTTTGTAGGCTTGTACCCAAAATAAATCTCTTCTTTAATAACCGAGGATTTAAAAAGAATTAGTGCAATATGAAATCAATTATATTCTATGGACTTAAAAAAAAATCTTAGAATAATGTAGCATATAGCATAAATTACATTTATCTATATGTGCTACAAAATCATTGGGTTACAATAAAATATAAAATATTTGTAAATCAAAATGTAGAACCTAGATACGTTGATGTATTCTGGAATCTAGGAGACTTGACAGCACCTTGGATCCAGAACTAGACGATAGTTGCAAGTAGACCTTAATAAATCTTAAGTCTATAAAGTATTGATCACTTCGGGTTAGCTGTAGGGGCCGGTTCCCAGCTAGCGGTAGTCCGAAGACTAGTGCACCGTGTCGCTTCAGTCTATTTACACTTGTATGACAGAAGGACCCTTTCGGCTTGTTCCCAAAAATAATTTCTACTCTTAAGAACTTAGATTCAAAGGAATATATGCAGTATCATCGAATCATCGTCGAAATCCAGAATCCCTAAAAGTAAATACCCAAGGAATGATTTATCAAGATCAAGATAAAAAAAAAATATCACGTACCCAAAATGTCAACCAAAAATCCAAGAAAAACATACATTATTAAAAGAGACTTTGAGGAAGAAGCTAATGAAGATAAGAACATAAATTTGTTCAAAGTAATCAATAGCTTAAGTATGAGATAAGCACAAGTTTAAAAACTACTTTTCAAAATAATATAATATAGAACTTGAACTTAACTCATATATCCCCATAAAGATATAAGAAACATGAGCAATATATAAATAAAAATGAATTATTCATATATCCTTAATAAGCATAAAAAAATATCACAAGATCAAAAATATGCATAAATAAACTTTATCAGACAAAGATGTAATTGATTCATAAGAGTTAATCACAATAAAATTTAAGAATCAATAGTGAATATATTATGTAAGCACAAGGTTAATATATGTATATACTTTTCAAGTAAATAGAAGACTTGTGCTAAACATACATACTCACAAAATACTGATCAAAGTAAATACGATATGTTAAAAACAAATCGGTAAGAAGTGACCATTAAAGAAATTTAAAGACGAAGAGTCAAGACATATTCACCAAAACAAAATTAAGCTCCTATGCATGCTTCAAGAATAAAGATTAACAATAAATAGCATACATAGACAAATGTGTCACACTGATAGAAAATAAATACTATATAGTGTGAACTAAACATTTAAGCTAAACAACTAGTCAAGCTAGGATTATGTCTCACATTGATTCAAACAATAGACAATTTAAAAGACATCAATGAAAGCTAGTAGTAAGAAATCAATAAGAACATGCTAGATATTAAGAATTATTTAGAAAGCATGTTACCGAAGTGGTTCTAGTAACCACACTTATGTTGGTACAATTGCTTGGAAGATGACCTTTGTAGCTTTGCAATCACCAACATGTTCCATGGTTCTATTTGACATGAGAAGCTTCACCTGCAATATTAGGTGAAGACTTTGGTATCCAATACTTGGATCCACATTTGTTAGCTTTGGGAACCCATTTGCATAAGTTCATATCAACAAGTTTTCTAATTTGACAATGATTAGAAACATGTCCATTCATACCACAATAATGACAGAAAGAATTAACATTAGTACTATGTGCAGCAGTATGAGAATGTGCAGTAGTGTGATATGATGTGTGTGGATACTTGTAATAGAAAGCATGGTTGTGTGAAGCTTTAGCTTTGCTTGCTTCCTTAGTAAAAGGTCTAACGTGTGTGACTTTGTGATGTGCTAAGTGTCTTGTGTTAGACTGAGTCGTAGGTTGTACTACCTGCTTTCCCAGTCTAATCTCTAACTTTTTAGAGTTAGCACAGATCTCATCATACTTAGCAGAATGAGCATCAATTCTACATGAAGCAATAGAATACTTCTTTTTTTCTGATTCTAGTTCCTCCTTAAGTTTAGCATTTTCTTGAGTGCTTTTGTCAATGCAATCAAGTGCCTCATGCAATCTAAACTTCAGTGTGGAAATCTCAGCAGAATTATCAAAAGTAGAAGTATCTCTAGCATCATTCAATAAGCAAGTAAGCCTTTCATTCTCACGCTTATAGGATCGAATATCCTTTCTAGCTTGCTTATATTTATCTAATACTTTCTTGTGTTCTTCTAACAGATCACTGAAAGCATCAGATAAATCATCATAAGAAAATTCACTCTCTTCAGAAAAAGAATTATTTTGTACCTCGTTAGATAATGCCATTGTGCATAAATTTGCAGCTTGATGAGGTTTTTCTTCTTCTTCTTCTTCTTCTTCAGAATCACTTGCTTCGCTTTCACACCATATGCCCGATGATCTTCCTTCATTTGATTGTTCGTAGTGACTCTCCTTTCTTGTAGTAGTACAATCTTCTTGGATGTGGTCTATCTTCTTGTAATTGTCACATACAAGCTCTTCTTCGTATAAGGGATTATGCTGTACCTTAAATCCCAATTTCGTCATGTACATATTTGCATCATTATGAAGACTATCCTTCTCTCTGGAGTTGCTAGCTTTGCTTTCATACTTGCACTCATAAGTAGCTTCAAGAACTTTCCAAATTTTATGAGATGTCGTGCAAGTAGAAATAAGATTGAATGCATTTGTGTCTACAGCACAATAAAAAATATGCATAGCTTTTGCATCAAGGCTAGCTAACTTCTTCTCTTCATCCGTGTAACTATTATAAGGCTTATTGATTATAGAGGATGTAAGAATAGAAGTAATAGTAGGCTTTTTGTAGCCGGTGACAACAATTGACCATAAGTCAAAATCTAGAGACTTCAAGTAGAAGCTCATCCGTGTCTTCCAATAGCTATAGTTTGTTCCATCAAATAGTGGGAGTCTATTTGAGGATTGCTTTTCAGTTGTGAAGTACATACTTGCCATATGTGATATTGTGATCTATGTAATAGCTATAATAAATAAGAAGATAATAGCAATGTTACCTCGCTTTACCTGTATAACCCGCTTTGATACCAATTGTAGGACTGATTGTAGGAACGAGTTGTAAAGCGCAATACTCTAGAGGGGGGGTGAATAGAGTAGGCAGCGGAAATTAACTATTTAAAAATGTTAGTAACAAGATCACAGATAATATATCACAGATAAGTAAATAAAATGTAGAGAGTAGAGAGCAAACACAAACACAAGGATGTATACTGGTTTTCCTCTGTTGAGGACTAGTCCAGTCGGAAGAACTCTAGCTTCCAGTTGAATCCACTATGGAAAATCACCATAAGTTTTCATCCGAAGATCTTGCAACTTCTACAACGCGAGCTTTGATCCGAAGTACTCGACCAACTTCAATTGTGAAGTGTGTACCTTCAATCAAGCCTCCGATTACAACCACTCTGAAACTTCTAGACCGTACCGCACTGGCAAATCGACTAGAGGATTGTAACTGGCTTGGGATTTGAAAATGAATAGCTCAGAATACTTTGGAAGAAGTAGTAGGCTTATAGAGAAGAGATATGAAAGTGAATGAGTGAGTTGAAATGATCGAAATCCTTCTCTATTTATAGTTTTTCCAAAGGCAGAATTCTGACAGAATTCGGGCAGAATTCGGGCAGAACTCTATGAGCAAATCTCGGTGGGATCCGTAACTGCAGGGAGACCAAGTTCAAAAAGCAACGTTCACTAACTGAACTCTGGCCGAACTTTGGCCGAATTCTGGCCGAACTCTGGCCGAATTCTGTCCGAGTTCTATTGGAGTTCTGTCAGGGTTTTTGCAAATTAGTTTTTGGGCTTTTTGAAAAGTCAGGCAGTTAGGAAGTAGATTGGGCTTTTGTAAGTGGGCTTGTTTTCAAAATGAAAGGGTATTTTGAAAACGTTTCTTGGGTAGCCTATTTGCCAGTACGATGCAGTGTACATCGTATTCCTAGACTCAATAAATATAAAAAATACATTGATGAAATAGGAAAACCAAGAGCCCTTTGATGATGCCTTTCTTCAGATATTTGAGCAGACTTGAAGATGCCTTTTTCACTTGACGACGGTCGTCCAAAGATAAACAGATCTAGAAATCTGAATACCTTTTGGTTCAGAGAAAGCTTCTTGTATGACGCCGTCTTTGGCCCATCAATAATTCTCTATTGCATATGTCCTGGTTTGACAAAGCTTGATCATGCTTACTGCATGTATACAAATACATGTTAGACAAACAAAACCAATATGATACAAGCATAGCAATATGTTATAGAACATTTAGGACAATGCTAATATTAGGACAATGCTAAGTTTAAGTAGCAACATGATAGTGATTATATGAATATTAGTGACGTCAATATATTAAACTTAATTGATTAGCCATATTCAAAAACATGATATAATCATTGGGCTAACACTTGCTTGGTGTACTGGTGTCTTCATCATCATCATCGATCGTCTGTTGATTTAGTTCATCTAAGGTGACGTTTATTGATTCTTCGATGATCACTATCATTCTGTTGAAAATTCGGTACATTTTGCTTTTGGTTGCATAACCTAAAAAGATACCTTTATCGGCCTTTTCATCAAATTTACCCAGTTTATCTTTAGTATTAAGAATAAAACATTTACAACCAAAGATTTTGAAATAAGAAACTATGGGTGTTCTATCAAAGCATAACTCATAGGGAGTCTTCTTCGATTTAGGTCGAATTAGAACCCTATAACATAACAAGCTGTATTGATAGCTTCTGCCCAGAAATATTTGGGTAGACTAAACTGTTTAACATTACTCTAGCCATTTCAGATAGAGTTCTGTTCTTACGTTCCACAACTCCATTTTATTGTGGAGTCCTAGGGCAGGAGAACTCATACAAATATCCGTGTGTGTCATAAAATTGGTCAAACTCTACATTCTCAAATTTGCCACCATGATCACTTCGAATACGAGTAATAATGAATTCTTTCTCATTTTGGACTTTCTTGCAAAATGTGACATTCAGATAATGCATCATTCTTGCGTGCAAAAAAGTATACCCACGTGTATCTAGAGAAGTCATCTACTATTACAAATGCATATAACTTACCACCTAGGCTAGCAATTCTACTAGGTATGCAGTAATTATAGAGGTGTAGTGGTACTTACAGCATTTTTGGACTTGAAAGTGGATCGGGTAGCTTCATTTTTTTTCACATTCACTATATATCGTATCTTTCTTGAAGATGATGTCCGGTAAGCCTCGTACCAGTTTTTTCGTGGATAATCTTAAAATTGTGTTCGTATTTGCATGACCGAGTCTCACGTGCCATAGTTGACTCTCATCGTTCTTGGCTAGTAAGCATCTACCTGCTTTTTTAGCATATTTCAATAGATAGAAAACATATATGTTGTCTTTCCTAATACCTTCAAAGATAGTACTACCAGTTGAGCTGTCAACTATTAATACAATAACAATGGTTAGCTAAATGGCTTATGCTGAGTAGGTTATGTTTTAACTAAGTTATTAGATAGACATCTTTAATCATAGGGTAGGAAGCCTTAGCAATGTTGTCGATACCTACTATATACCCTTTAAAGTTATTACTGAAGGAGAGGTATCATTCTTTTTTCTTCGACATTATTGCGAATAGAGAAGCATCACTGGTCATGTGCCGTGAGGTACCGCTGTCGATGATCCACTTGCTTCTAGCATGAGTATGGTGTTCCATCTACAAAAAAGTTTGCAGATAAAACTTTTGGTATCAACTTTTGTAGGGGCCCATGCACATGTATTCAAATTAACTATCTTTCTTACTCTATATGCAAGAGAAATATGACCAATGATGCCACAATAGTGACATCTAGCATGCTAAGTGATTGGTGCAGTATCTTGTGCATGATTGGTAGGTCTTGGTGTTCTAGTTGGATACTTGTAGTAGAATGCATGTCGGTTAGTCTTATTAGGCAAAGGTTTGGCTATGTTTGGTCTGACAGTATTAGATTTGAATGTGTTCTGATGTTTCGGCAATTGACACGTGTTAGGGTAGGAAGCAGCAACTTCAATCTGTTTTCCTAACCTAATTTCCAACTTTTTGGAAGTGTCATAAAGTGTGTAATAGTCAGTTGTGTGAGTGCATCATTTTTGACTAGTGCACAATGATGATTCTTTTTCTCTTTGAGTAAGTCTTTCTCAAGTTTAGCAATGGTCTTATATTTTTTCGGATAAATGTGTAGTCTCGTGTAGTTGCAGTTTGATAGAAGAAAACTTATCAGTCTCACTAGGGTTTACATTATTGTTAACCTCAGCTAGTGAGTCGGTACGTCTTCCTATTTCACCTTTGTACTCTTTGACTACTTTCTTAGAGTTTTATACTTACTAAGAAGCTTTCTGTGGTCATCTAAGAGGTCACTAAAAGCTTCACCTAACTGTTCAAAGGTAAAATCATCATATGTATCAAATAGAGGGTTTGAGTGTACCTAATCATATGCCATCAAGCATACATTTGCAGCGTCGTCCGATTATTCATCTTCTGAGTCGCTAGCTTTACTTTCATGCCAGATGCTTGTGTTGACATATCTTCTGGAAGTAGATTTCTTCTAGTAACTCTTTTGATATTTATTGCCCTTCCTGGTTGATGATGATACTGTCAAACAGTCCTTCTTGATCTGTCATTTCTTCTTACAACCGTAGCAGATTGGATATTCTTTATTGTTGTTGTTGTTGTTGCTGCTATTGTGTTCCATCGTTCTTTGGTTGAACCTCATGAACTTCTTGACTAGGAGAGTTTGATCCTCAGTGTCAAAATCACTGTCGTCAGAATCTTCTTTGATAGTTCTTCGGTGTTGAGCTTTGAGGGCGATTAATTTCTTCTTTGGTGCAACGTCTTCAAAGTCTTGAAGTTCCAGCTCGTGAGTGAGTAGCTTTCCCATGAGCATTTCAAGAGACATGGTAGTGAGGTCATTTCCATTAATGATTCTTGTAGCTTCGTAATCTAATTCTTTGTGAGGGCTTGCAGCAGCTTACGATTCTTCTCATGATTATTGTATTCCTTGTTTAGGGAGGACAAAGGATTTATAATTATTGTATTCGTTTGGCTTTATTTTGAATGCCTCATACTCTTGAGTAAGTCTACTAATCTTGGACTCCTTGACTTGCGTCCTGCCTTCATGTGTAACTTTGAGAAGTTTCTATACTTCATTAGATGTTGCGTATGTAGACACCATGTTGAATTCAGTCCTATCTAATGCACAAAACAAAATATTAATAGCACGTGTGTCAAGACCGGCTTCATTCTTTCCAGAGTCAGTATACTTGTCATGTGCTTTTTAAACCAAATTTCCATCAATAAGAACACGGGAAGACTTTTTATAGCCACCAACTACAATGGACCATAGGTCAAAATCTAGAGATTTCAAAAAAGAACTCATATGTGTTTTCCAGTAAGTGTAGATAGTACCATCAAACAGTAGGGGTTTATTTGTGAGTTGGCCTTCACTTATGAATTTCACAGTTGCCATATGTGATATAGTGATCTATGTAATAACAGTTATATATAGAAAAAAATAATAACAATGTTACCTTGCTTTACCTGTAGAACCCTGCTCTGATACCAATTGTAGGATCGAAATGTAAAACGATATACTCTAGAGGAGGGGGGTAAATAGTGTAGGTAGCAGAATATTCGCTATAAAAAAATGTTAGTAGCCAGATCACAGAAATATATCACATATATTAAAAAGTAAAAGTAAAGTGCAAAGAGCAAAGGCAAACAGAGCGATGTATACTGGTCTCCCTCTTATGAGGACTAATCCAGTCGAGAGAACTCTAGCTCCCAGTTGAAATCCACTATAAAAAATGCAAGTTTTTATACGAAGTCCTTGCAACTTCTCTAAGCGCGAGCATTGATCCGAAGCACTCGACCAACTTCAATTCTGAAGTGTCGTACATCTATCAAGTCTCTTGATTACAATCACTCTGAACTTCTAGATCTTACCTGTCACCCCCAGTTTTCAGAAACAGGGGTATTTTTGTTATTTTACATTTTTGAATATTTTTAAAATTTATTTTATTATTTATGATATTATTTTGGGGTTGAAATTTATTTTATTATTTGTGATATTGTTTTGGGGTTATTTGAGTCGGGTTCGAATTTCAACTCAATCCGACTTGAAACGGGGACCCGGGGGTAGTTTGACTCTAGTGGAACCCACACACTAGTTAGGCATGGCCCACATGATATTAATTTTAGTCCACATGATAGAAATATTTTAGTTAGAGGTTAGACTAATTATTATGGATAAGGTTAGTATGATTAGAGACTTTAGAATGACTAATTTAGCTCCAACCAATTAACCCTTTCCTAATACTCATAGAATAGGTTAGTGGGGGCATTTTGGACCTTACCATAATAGGACAAATAGCCCCATATCGCCAGCTACTTTGGGAGAGGATAGGCTCAAGTTTATTTTATTATTCTCATCCACACTCTCTCTCTTGTTCTTCCCCAAATTCCTAGAGAGTAATCCCTAGCAATTTCTCCACCAAATCCTTCCATTTTGCCACCAAATCTTCTTCTTTCCTTCTCCATTCTAGCCAAGGAGGAAGCTACCCAAGTTTGGGAGGATTCGGAGCTCGTTCGTGTCCTTTTGGAATCTCTACGTGTCGGTGTCGCTCCGGGAAGGCTTTTCTTCGATTCGATCTACCGGGAGGTATAAATCCCTTCTCCTTTTCATTTCCTCATGTATATAGGTCTATTTTGAACCCATATGAATGACCCCCATAGTTGTATCTCCATTTGTGTCCATTTCGTGTCCATTTGGAGGTCATAGGAGTGACCTTTGTGTTGTGGTTGTGTCCATTTGGGAAAACCCCAAATTTGGACACACTATGTGTTGTTGTTATGTATGAATGAATTATTACATGTTTAATCTCATATTTTTGTATTGGAGATGTGTTCTATAGTGTCTCATATATATATATTAGTGTAGAGAGTGAGTTCTTGATATATTATGTTATATACTTGTGTTCTTTTGTCTCAAACTACCCAAATCCGTCATGATTTTTATCCACGTTTTTAATTTCAGCCCTAACTTAGAAATATTATAACTTCTATCTCAAAGCTCGGTTTAATCTTCCGTTTTTTTTAAAAGAAGCGTATTGAAGTTAGCTTTCCAAAAACATATATTAATAGACCTAATTCTTTCTATAACTTTCTGGAGAATTATTTGAGTGTCAGCTGTACGAAAGACAAATGCGTTCTCGGTGTTTTCGCGATTCCGGGAGTTTTCGGAAACGAAAACGCGATCCGTTTGAAGTTTCGGAAAGCTAACACATAGATCTATAACATAATTTAATCCTAGATTTTAATTCATGCTGAGATGGTACAGTATTAATTATTTGTAGGAGTTACTATTCGGCATATGCATTTTGTGCACCCTTGTGTGTAATATAATGTTCTATTTGATTTTAACCCATGTTAATGTATATACATTATGTAATTAAATAGAGAATGCAAGCATGAGTAAATGTTTAAATAAATGATGTATGAGGTGTAAGTATCCTATCTAATGTAAGCATGTATAAGTATGGCTTGTAATGAATATGTAGGTTCCATAGTATGTAATGTATGGTGCATATAGTAGTGCAAGAGAATAAATGAATGATGAATGAATGCAAGCATGAATGTAATATAATAATAGATGTAATATATGCAATATACAAGTTAATGAGATGTAATGTTCTATACTAACACAAATCCTATATTACCTCATGTACCCCTTATACTATGTAGACACTATCACACTTGACACTTTGTTCACTTACACTTTGACACTCTTTGATATGTATACACTATGTATGCCCATTTAACCCTCACTTGCCCCTTTGCCATGTTCACATACACACACATAGCCTCTTAAATAAGTATTTATGAATACAGTTAACTTAGCTATGTATGTATATTATATATATGTTAGCATATTATGTTGTAATATATAAGTTTATATAACCATTTGAAATGCCATGATTATAAACCTAATGTTGAATACCAATATATGCATGTGTATATATGTATAGACATATACAGTTTAAAGTAATAGATTACCTAGTGTATATCCAATGTGAATTCTTGCCTATTTGAGTATTGAATAATTGCATGCTATATAGAGTTGGGTGTATGTTGTCTTGTATAGCCTTGTATTGATGTGTGCTTGCTAGGATAGTCTTGGTTAGGCCTAGTAAGACTTGCTGGGTTAGGACAGGACCTAGTTTGACCTAGTTTGACTAGTAAGTTGACCAGAGTTGACCAAGGGTTGACTTTGGTCTAGTTTGACCTAGCTTCATGTAGAATGCATTGTAGTACTTTATATTACCCTTCTGGACATGTTGTGACTTGTGCTGTTCTAATTAGGAGCCAGACACCTCTCCTCGGACAGTATCTTTACCTTGGACATTCAGATATCAGGCGAGTACATTCTCTGATCTTTTCATACTTACTTGGATTATATTCTTGCTCTAGATTACTCTACTTGATGCTGACACGTATCTTCACGGATTAGTACTAAATGGATCCTTTCCTGAGATGTTATCTCTCTACGGGTGCATCGGGTATTTTATGTTCATGTACTTTATCATGTGCATCAGGTACTCCTTGTACTCGTACTAGTTCATGTTTTTACATGTTCTCATATGCTTTCATGTGCTTCATGTGCTTTCATGTGCTTTATCATGTGCCTCATGTACTACTCATTACATGAGTTCACGTATCTTAGCTGTATTCATGTGCCTATAATGTAACTTGAATGGATCCTTGTGTATTGATTGGGGCGGGGTGAGTAGAATTGGTTATGTGAACACTATCCCCAGTAGCTGTATAAATGTGCCTCCTTATTTGTATTCATGTGCCCCTAAGCCATTTACATAACCATATTGTACTCTAAATCACGTAGTCACTTACAGTCTCTACTATCATGTATTTACTTTCAGTTACAAAATATCTCCTCTTTACTCGTACTTCCATTCAGCACTTCCTGTATTTTACTCTATTGCATGATTTATACTCCTAACCTGCTATGAACTGTTTGAGAGATATGTGCTCGTTCCTGTCCTGACTGGACCTGTTGATAAATTTTACAGATAGCCTGGGATTGCCTGCTAGCCTAGAGGAGACACAGTAGAGGTTGTTTAGATAGTTATTTCATTTTGTCTGGAGTTGTATTTACTTGTGGATTACTGTATTTGAGTTTTGAGATGTATTTCTGGGATTATGTATCTTAGACACTTAGACTTCTATCTCCTGTATCTCTTTTGGATTTCATGTTTATCTATCTTTATCATTCTACCTTAGATTGTGATTGAGTTGTACCTCTGTGTTGGCTTCCTTATGGAGAGTATTCATATTATGCTAGTTATAGTTCATGACCTAGAACAGCGTTCTACCGCCGACACTGCGGCGTAGGCTGGGTGTTGTTACGTACTCGTACCCTCACGGTGGGTGCGGGTCGTGACACATTTTTAGTGGTGGCCCATGCAGGTCGAGTTTATGTAGTGGTATTCGAACTAGAGTACCACTACAGCCTGCAGTAGGAATTGGATATATTTTGAAGGTACTCAATCACGGTTAGGATTCCTTGAGAGATTCCTGGGACGACCCTTGAGAATCTTATTTTAACTTCGATTTGAAATCTGTTTTTTCCTGATTTGATTTACCTTTACTTCCTGTTATTGAACTTGATTTTGATGGATTATTGTTGAATTTTGAATCTTGATGTTAGTGGTTGAATTTGAGTCTGTATTTTTATGATTTTGATGGATTATTGTTGAATTTTGAATCTTGATGTTAGTGGTTGAATTTGAGTCTGTATTTTTATGATTTTTGATGGATTATTATTGAATTTTGAATCTTGATGATAGTGGTTGAATTTGAGTCTGTATTTTTATGATTTTTGATGGATTATTGTTGAATTTTAAATCTTGATGTTAGTTGTTGAATTTGAATTTGTATTTATATGTATATGTACATTTTTTGGAATTAAGGTATAACCTGATAACATACTTGATAAGGACAGTGAGAAAGGTAAAAGTCTACTTTATTATGGAATTTAGAATTTATTGCAGTCATATTTGCTAGCATAATAAGGACATAGAGCCTGATATAGCTATACTTATCTTAGTTATGAAATCTAGATTTTCTTGCAGCCATACCGGGTGGCGTGGTAAGAATTCTAGATAACATAATTATAGGGTGTATGCCTTATTATGAACTCTATCGTTTATTGCAGCTATGCTTATTGGCGTGGCAGAATTCTGACAACATAATTTCAAGAAGACGCATATGATTATCAGATTGTACCTTAAATATTTTTGAACATGTTTTCTCTACTTTTGTTTCAGTCCTTCAAAAAAAAAAGAAAGAAAGTGAGGATTGTTATTTGTTTATTTTGTTTTGTTTCTCATTTATTTAACTTAGGAGTAGCTTTAGCTGTTTTTATAAACTTTATGTAACTTCTTACTATGAAATTCTTCTTAATACAATGAATCGATAATTTTGCTAGACTTTATCTTGGATTTGAAAATTTAGCTCTGGGTTTCAAAATGGGTTTTTCTTTTAAACAGATAAGCAAAAACAGATTTTATCGTTATTTCTTTCTTGCTATTATTCTTGTGCTATTATTCTTGTATTAAATAATAATAATAATACTGTCTTGATTACGTCAATGACCTGCTTGCAACCTTGGTAGGAATCTAATTGTTGGTCTTAACGTAGAATTAAAATTTTATATTGGGACATGAGAATATATATAGTGGACACTTTTCTGACACTTATGCATGCTACACTTGATTTCCACCTATCTGAATACATATTAATATGTCGTTAATGTTTAAATTTTTAAAACCCCAATATTTCTGATTCTCTGCTTTTCCTAGCTTAACTCGTAATTTAAATATAAAATTTCATGATAATAGTTTTATTTATATCACTGCACATGTATGTTATACGTAGGGTTTCAATTCAATTTTTTTTTTTGAGTTTTGTGTTTAAAATTGTCAAATCTGAGACTGTGTGCATATTAACCCTTAATACGGAATTTTAAATGTTAGTTCAAATTGATTGTTTTAAATGTAATATTTAGAGCTGTGTACATTGTTGTCGTAGGGATATAAATTTAGGTTCCATATTCTTACATGTTAGGTTGTGATAAACATTGAGTTGGTTTTGATGTGCAAATTCTCCAAAATCCTGAAAACTGAATACATGTTAACATTTTTACATTGATTTCCATGTTTAGTTCAATTTCAGATTTAACATGTAATATTGAACTGTATGCGTAGATAAATGTATTGATAGTATATTAGGGTTTCATTTCTATCATGTTAGGATGTATTGGGAGCATTGAGATTAGTTGTGATGTTTCAAACTCCTAAATTTTAAAATTGCATTATGTTAATATTGCACTAGTTTAAATGTTAGCTTATTTTCATATTTTGTATGTAAATGCTGAACTAAAACTGGGTTTAACCTTTCAATACTAAGCTATAACCCTGTACAAGGACACACACACACCCTAACTTAGTATACCCTGTCATGTAACCTAACTCTTCCTCTTTATGTCATGATTATATATCTATATAGATATATATAGAGCTTAGGCATACATGTTATAATATATATACATACATAACTAAATCTCTATCTCTTTATATATACATATATACATGGTTAGCCATGCATGTTATGAGAGCAAATGAGTTGTGTATTGTAGATTGTTTAACCAATATGCCATGATTAGTGTAACTTGATAGTTATTGTTTGAAACCCCAAATCCTCCTATGCACTTTCATGTATATTTTACATACACACACGCCTATTATCTAACCATATGAACATGTCCACATACACCCATAAACACACGAACTACATAACTTGTACATAATGCTAGCTTTTTCCTCTCTAACGCTATACATATAAATATATTGTGATTGGATTTCCATGCAATTGGCTTTCATTCTTTTACTTTTGATTTTGATTTTATTGATAGTACCCCTTATTAGATAAATAGTAGTTAACTTTATTTTATTTTGATAAGTACCAGTTTTCATATAGGATGGTAGACTGCCTTACAGTCTTGATGATTGTTATTTCTGTATCTTTTCTAGTTTAGCACCCTAGATTGCTTGTGTGTTTTGATACCATATGACCGTTTTGGTCTAGCATGACTAGTATACCTAGATGAGACTTTCACTACCACCGTATGCCATGACCCTGTATGTCATCCTTTAAATCGTATGATTGTTTAAGTTCTGAGATTTTGATTGTGGGGGGTTTGACCTAGAAGGAGTATGAACATTTTAATTTTGAGGATAAAATATTTCTAAGGTGGGTAGACTTGTAACACCCAGTTCTCTAAAATGAGGGTAATTTTGAAATTTTGTAATTTTAATCATTTATTGATTTGACATTTAAATCATGATATAATTTTTGATAATTTTTAAATCATTTTAAAACTATTTAAAATCATGACTTGTGATTTTGATGTTTTGCTAGTGAAACCCTATAGACTATTTGACCTAGAGCCTAACCATGTGATTAGGATATTTTAATGTCATTTCTGGCCTAAGGATATTTTGCATTTGACCTCTTTGAATTATTTTGATATTTATTGCGTTGGTGATTGTTGATTTTGACCTTTGATAGGTGTGATTTTGTGATGGTTATGTGTCTGTATCGGACACGTATCAGTTTTTATTTACAAATGTTTGATGTGCCTCAAAGAGATTTTTTTATTGCTGATTTTTTTTTGAAAAGTATTTGAATGAGATTGTTTTCTGCATGTGTTTCCTGTGATTGCTTTGTTTTAATTTCTTGGACGAATTTTTTTTTAAGGTGGATAGATTTGCCACCCCCAGTTTTCAGAAACAGGAGTATTTTTGTCATTTTACATTTTTGAATATTTTTAAAATTTATTTTATTATTTAAGATATTATTTTGGGGTTGAAATTTATTTTATTATTTGTGATATTGTTTTGGGGTTATTTGAGTCGGGTTCGAATTTCAACTCAATCTGACTTGAAACGGGGATCTGGGGGTAGTTTGACACTAGTGGGACCCACACACTAGTTAGGCATGGCCCACATGATATTAATTTTAGTCCACATGATAGAAATATTTTAGTTAGAGGTTAGACTAATTATTATGGATAAGGTTAGTGTGATTAGAGACTTTAGAATGACTAATTTAGCCCCAACCAATTAGCCCTTTCCTAATACTCATAGAATAGGTTAGTGGGAGCATTTTGGACCTTGCCATAATAGGAAAAATAGCCCCATATGGCCAGCCACTTTGGGAGATGATAGGCTCAAGTTCATTTCATTATTCTCATCCACACTCTCTCTCTTGTTCTTCCCCAAATTCCTAGAGAGTAATCCCTAGCAATTTCTCTACCAAATCCTTCCATTTCGCTACCAAATCTTCTTCTTTCCTTCTCCATTCTAGCCAAGGAGGAAGCTATCCAAGTTTGGGAGGATTCGGAGCTCGTTCGTGTCCTTTTGGAATCTCTACGTGTCGGTGTCGCTCCGGGAAGGCTTTTCTTCGATTCGATCTACCGGGAGGTATAAATCCCTTCTCCTTTTCATTTCCTCATGCATATAGGTCTATTTTGAACCCATAGGAATGACCCCCATGGTTGTATCTCCATTTGTGTCCATTTGGAGGTCATAGGAGTGACCTTTGTGTTGTGGTTGTGTCCATGTGGGAAAACCCCAAATTTGGACACACTATGTGTTGTTGTTATGTATGAATGAATTGTTACATGTTTAATCTCATATTTTTGTATTGGAGATGTGTTCTATAGTGTCTCATATATATATATTAGTGTAGAGAGTGAGTTCTTGATATATTATGTTATATACTTGTGTTCTTTTGTCTCAAACTACCCAAATCCGTCATAATTTTTATCCACGTTTTTAATTTCAGCCCTAACTTAGAAATGTCATAACTTCTAGCTCTTAGCTCGGTTTAATCTTCCGTTTTTTTTTTAAAAGAAGCGTATTGAAGTTAGCTTTCCAAAAACATATATTAATAGGCCTAATTCTTTATGTAACTTTCTGGAGAATTATTTGAGTGTCAGCTGTACGAAAGACAAACGCGTTCTCGGTGTTTTCGCGATTCCGGGAGTTTCCGGAAACGAAAACGCGATCCGTTTGATGTTTCGGAAAGCTAACACATAGATCTATAACATACTTTAATCCTAGATTTTAATTCATACTGAGATGGTACAGTATTGATTATTAGTAGGAGTTACTATTCGGCATATGCATTTTGTGCACCCTTGTGTGTAATATAATGTTCTATTTGATTTTAACCCATGTTAATGTATATACATTATGTAATTAAATAGAGAATGCAAGCATGAGTAAATGTTTAAATAAATGATGTATGAGGTGTAAGTATCCTATCTAATGTAAGCATGTATAAGTATGGCTTGTAATGAATATGTAGGTTCCATAGTATGTAATGTATGGTGCATATAGTAGTACAAGAGAATAAATGAATGATGAATGAATGCAAGCATGAATGTAATGTAATAATAGATGTAATGTATGCAATATACAAGTTTATAAGATGTAATGTTCTATGTTAACACAAATCCTATATTACCTCATGTACCCCTTATACTATGTAGACACTATCACACTTGACACTTTGTTCACTTACACTTTGACACTCTTTGATATGTATACACTATGTATGTCCATTTAACCCTCACTTGCCCCTTTGCCATATTCACATACACACACATAGCTTCTTAAATAAGTATTTATGAATACAGTTAACTTAGCTATGTATGTATATTATATATATGTTAGCATATTGTGTTGTAATATATAAGTTTATATAACCATTTGAAATGCCATAATTATAGACCTAATGTTGAATACCAATATATGCATGTGTATATATGTGTAGACATATATAGTTTAAAGTAATAGATTACCTAGTGTATATCCAATATGAATTCTTGCCTATTTGAGTATTGAATAATTGCATGCTATATAGAGTTGGGTGTATGTTGGCTTGTATAGCCTTGTATTGATGTGTGCTTGCTAGGATAGTCTTGGTTAGGCCTAGTAAGACTTGCTGGGTTAGGACATGACCTAGTTTGACCTAGTTTGACTAGTGCAGTTGACCAGAGTTGACCAAGGGTTGACTTTGGCCTAGTTTGACCTAGATTCATGTATAATGCATTATAGTGCTTTATATTACCCTTCTGGACATGTTGTGACTTGTGCTGTTCTAATTAGGAGCCAGACACCTCTCCTCGGACAGTATCTTTACCTTGGACATTCAGATATCAGGCGAGTACATTCTCTGATCTTTTCATACTTACCTGGATTATATTCTTGCTCTAGATTACTCTACTTGATGCTGACACGTATCTTCACGGATTAGTACTATATGGATCCTTTCCTGAGATGTTATCCCTCTACAGGTGCATCGGGTATTTTATGTTCATGTACTTTATCATGTGCATCAGGTACTCCTTGTACTCGTACTAGTTCATGTTTTTACATGTTCTCATGTGCTTTCATGTGCTTTCATGTGCTTTATCATGTGCCTCATGTACTACTTATTACATGAGTTCATGTATCTTAGCTGTATTCATGTGTCTATAACGTAACTTGAATGGATCCTTGTGTATTGATTGGGGCGGGATGAGTAGAATTGGTTATGTGAACACTATCCCCAGTAGCTGTATAAATGTGCCTCCTTATTTGTATTCATGTGCCCCTAAGCCGTTTACATAACCATATTGTACTCTAAATCACGTAGTCACTTATAGTCTCTACTATCATGTATTTACTTTCAGTTACAAAATATCTCCTGTTTACTCGTACTTCCATTCAGCACTTCCTGTATTTTACTCTATTGCATGATTTATACTCCTAACCTGCTATGAACTGTTTGAGAGATATGTGCTCGTTCCTGTCCTGACTGGACCTGTTGATAAATTTTACAGATAGCCTGGGATTGCCTGCTAGCCTAGAGGAGACACAGTAGAGGTTGTTTAGATAGTTATTTCATTTTGTCTGGAGTTGTATTTACTTGTGGATTACTGTATTTGAGTTTTGAGATATATTTCTGGGATTATGTATCTTAGACACTTAGACTTCTATCTCCTGTATCTCTTTTGGATTTCATGTTTATCTATCTTTATCATTCTACCTTAGATTGTGATTGAGTTGTACCTCTGTGTTGGCTTCCTTATGGAGAGTATTCATATTATGCTAGTTATAGTTCATGACCTAGAACAGCGTTCTACCGCCGACACTGCGGCGTAGGCTGGGCGTTGTTACGTACTCGTACCCTCACGGTGGGTACGGGTCGTGACATTACCGCATTGGCAAATTGACTAAAGGATTGTAACTGGCTTGGGATTTGAAAATACAACCGTATAAGGCTTTGGGAGAACGTAGTAAGCTTATGAGAAGAGATAAGCAAGTGAATTGGTGTATTGAAATGATATAAATTCTTCTCTATTAATAGTATTTCCAATGGAAGAATTCAGGCAGAATTCAGACAGAATTCTATGAGAGAATCTCGACATATAGCCATTGTATCCTAACTGCGGGAAGACTAAGTTCAAAATCAAACGTTCCACCAAACAAACTCGTGCCGAATTTGGGGTGAATTCATTCTGAATTATGTTGGTCAAGAATGAGTCGGATTTTGGGTTTTCAACTCAGGTTTTGGGCTTTTGAGGATTTGTCACGATCGGCACCCACTGTGAGGGTACGAGTACGTAACAGTGCCCAGCCTATGCCACAGTGTCGGCGGTAGAACGCTGTTCTAGGTCACTATCTAAACAACAACTCACGCAATTATATAATGTACTTGTCAAAATCTTAACTCCGAACGGAGGACAAGTATAGATATAATGAAATCACAATCACAGTCTAAGCACGATAAGATAACACAGAAGTTAATAACTAAGACTAAAAAACAACAACAAAACCAACTACTAAATAATAGTAATCTCAAAACAAACAATATCTTAACTTATTACAATTCAAGTTCTAAAACATGAAAACTAAACCAAGTCAACTAGCTAGTCTCCCGATCACTCCTGAGTGTCGGGGCCAAAAGTAGCTAAGCCATCTCCTGCTCTAAGGCAAGTAGGGCACATGTCCTCAGGGCAATCATCTGTAATATTTTCAACAGGTCCAGTCAGGACAGGAACGAGTGCAACTCATCTAAAAAATCCAAGTAAATGACAGGGAACTATAAAGCAGTTATAGACAGTTTTATTGGTGAACATGGTAGTTTATATTCAGGTGATGGTATAGAGAAAACAGTTAAGATACAGGAAAAGTAAGGTAAATAAAACAAGAGAAGAATCATGGCAATGAAAACTGTAAAATAAGATTCTAACTGAACTAGAGTAAAATGATCAGTCCAGACAGTAAATGTAAGACAAGTGTAAATCCTATGTAAATCCAGTACGAGACGAATCTAATACAAGATGAATCCAGTACAAGATGATTCTAATCAGTGATCAAGAATCCAGGTGAGACCAGCTATATTCTAACAGTGTGTTTTAAAATACCGAGATCGACATGTAAACCGCTGTGGGTATCAGGCACATCACTCACTAATCAGGCGAGTGATGGCTATGCTTCCAGTAGATTCCAGTTGGGAGATTCCATATTTGGGGTATGTCTATATGTCTTACTCAATATTTTTCTGCCCCGCAATACAAGTGAATCCAAAATTCAACACAAAAATCGAGATGAGTCCAGCCAAACATGATGATACTAGCAATGATTCCAAAATGATTCCAGTAATAAAGGCCAAACAATATGGTATGTGTGTCGCATACATGAATTCAGAAATATCCATACGTGTTGTAACAGAGAATCATATAAAACTAACTAGAACTGAAATACAGTAATTGACAAGTAAGTGAGAGAACTATCAGAGAATGTATTCGCCTGATACCCTGTACAACTGATGAAAATATATATTTGCACCGGAGTCACAATGTCCTAAATAGAGTAATATGGGTTATAATGTGTTTAAAAATAAAATAAGGTAAATGAAGTTTATGATGCAATCTACATGATTCTAGGCCATTCTAGGTCAAAGTCAACTCTTGGTCAACTCTGGGTCAAACCAAGTCAACATCTAGTCAAACTAGGTCAACAACAAGGCTATTTTGGGTCAATGGTCAACTATTGGTCCACTGGTCAAGCTTAGGCTAGCAAGGGTCACTATCTAGGTCAATCTCTATAAGGCTAACTCAAAACCAAACCATAGACTAGGATATCCTAGGATACCATAATATATATCATATATACATATCAATGCATATATACCCAATGTATTATAGCCCTAGACATACATAAGCCTATCAAACAAAAGCACATACATATACCTATCTATCACATATATACCTCAACTATATATCCATGAATATATACATAGTAATCATATATGTATTTATCTAAAATAAATATATATATATATATATATATATATATATATATATAGTTATCACAATATTGGACACTCAAACCCGCACTCAATAATACCTCACACATACATACATCTACCCCATGTATGAACCCTCAATACAATCTGAACTCAAACTAACAACACACATCTTTTAACTAATCATCTAGGATACTCATAAATCCTAATTTCTAAGACAACCCAACTAACCTAAAATACTAGACTGACACTAACTCTCCTAAAAACTAACACTAGAAAATAGGCTCAAGGCCAAAACCAAGACTGGTCTGATATGGCAAAACCAGGCCAAGCCACACTCAATAATTCCAAGAGCCATTAGCTCTACAAACCTAGGCCTAAGGCCATCCTACCTGCAGTCGCCTATGGCCTGGCACATCTCTGCTCGACAGTGCAGTGCACTGCACCAAGACTGTGGCCAACATGCCCAAGCTTCCATCTACCTTCTCCCTTCTCACATTCCACTTAACATTCATATCCCAAACACTAACTCACCTTCTCAACAACCAACAGACCAACACATACACACACACACACACACACACATATTTATGTCCCAACTGAACAGAGCTAAATGGGGAGGTACATATGGGCAGATATGTTATTGCAATGTGGGAATTCTTTGATACCCAAGTTGAACCCAGGCCCTCTACAACTGATACTAAGTAAAATTACCTCAGGAAAACCTGAGATGATATCTAAACTCAGATATTTAGGGACTTAACTGTCAACTTAACCTAAACTATAAACAAATATATATAAATACCCAACAAATCTCAGTTTCATGCATTTAAATAGAAGAGGAAAAAAACTGATAAAACAAGGAACTACATAACCTGAGAATAGGATATTCAAAACCTATTTCCTTTAAAAACCAAATCAAACACAACATTAACAATATTGGGAGTCAATATAACATCAACATAAACACTGGGAGTGATTACAACATCAATATCATTCGAAATCTATGAACTTCTCAATTCAACCTAACTCACAAAAACTGTCAAAACCGAGAACTGAAATCAGTCCATATACATTGCATATTCGAAACCAAATTAAGAAGTAAACTCAAAAACAATTAGAGACATATTGTGTACAGTCATAGGGACATGTCCCACGTGTCCAAATCGTGTCATGATTGAGTCAAATTCATGTCAAATATGAGTGTTACAGCACAATCAGAGGTAGTGCACAGCACTGCCTCGTGCTGAGGTATCGATAAGTTTAGGATCTCGTGTGTCCATCCACAAGTGTCGTGGTCGTGTCAGGGGGTAGGTGGGGTATAGGTGAATATGTCCAGGTGCCTGAGTCGTGTCCACGAAGTCACGTGTCCGAGTGGTTCATGCGTATCAGTGGAGATTTACAGTGTGTACAGTGACAGTAAAAAACTCGTGTGCATGTGATTTCTCACAACCTACTCTATGAAACCCAACCAAACTTTATCAATATGGTATCGGTCATCTCCTCTACCTACCCATCAAGTTTCGTGTCATCTCGTGTCGTGTCCATAGAGAAAACGGATATGGGTAGCAGGACACTCGACCGAGTCCTCGTACAGTGAGTTTGTGTCCATTTGAACACGGACACAGCTCGATATGAGATCAGAGTTAGGGTTCTAGAATCCCCACGTGTAGGGCTACGAAAATATGAAATTAGTTTTGCAAATTACGAAAATCCATTTCTATATTGCATTCTAACAAACACATGCACATACACATTGACACGTGTCCGATACGGACACCAAATGGACACGGTTTTCTACCAAACTTGAGGGACAGCTAGGGGGCACCTAGATCTAGGCTGTTATGTTAAGAAATCAGAATTAAAACATAGTTTAGGGTGTTCACCTATAGAGTGTCAATGACAAAGAAAAAGCCTCAAATAGAATAATTCTCCTTGCAAGCCAATAGCTCCAAATTGTACCAAAACTGAGATTTCTATCCATGAACAGAAAATAGAGTAGGATTAGACTCTAATGCCAGAAACTAGAGTCAAAAAGGAATTAAAATGGAATAGTTGTGGATTGGGGAAGATTGGCCAATACCTTTCTTTTCCAAAAGTTGATTTGATACAAAAGAGGCAAGAAGAATAGGAAGAGAGATTTTATAGTGGGGTGATCCCTATGTGGCTGGCCATAAAGGGAGAAAATTATGGTTAGCATTATAACTAATGGGCTTGGGCCAAGTTTCAAGGATAAAGGAAATCACTCCTTAAGTCGAAACTCCCTGAACCTAATCATTTATTCTCCTATATGAAACATCATTCTAATGACTTAACTTGGGTTGACTTAAGTTAGACTAGGGTCCTACCATGCTATTCAAGTCACCATAGCTAGAGTCAACATCTAGGTTAGTCTCTTAAGTCACAACTAATAAAAGTCAAAATTAACAACCATCAATCCAATAATTAATCAAATAATTCCATTAAATCGAAATGGTCAAAATACCCCTAGGCCAAAAATAATAAATAAATATCCCAATCACATGGTTAGGCTCTAGGTCAGACAGTCTCTAGGGTTTCACTAGTAGCATATCAAAATCACAAGTCATAGTTTTTAAATAGTTTTAAAATGATTAAAAATTACCAAAAATCATAATGTGATATAAATCGCAATAAATAAATAATTATAATTACAAAAGTTCAAAATTATACTCATTTGGAAAACTGGGTGTTACAAGCTACTCCCTTTAAAAGAATTTGTCCTCGAAATTAAGATGATCGTACCCCTACTAAGTCAAACCCCCAATCAAATCAAGGTCGATAGATAACATGCAACAAGATCCTACTGGTCGTGATTCCACTATCTCGATCAGGGTAACTACGCTATCTAACATATCACAAGCATATCCTGACAGGTACTAATGGAATCACACATGAAGGTGGAGAGGAAGAACAAAAAGGACAAACCTGCTAAGCCATCACCTGCAGCGTCGGTCTCCTCGACCGCCATCGCAAAAGCTCTACCCCTACGGTGCTGAGCTACATGTGGCTTAGCTCCCTTAAATGGAGGTACAATGGGACAATCTATCTTCTGGTGGGCTTCAGACCCACATGAATAGTAAACCTTCAGCCTCTTCCTATATTGCTCCCTGGTGTGTCCCAACTTTCTGCAGTAGGAACAACTGATCGTCTTCGGGTCCTGACCCCGATACTGATGATGCACCTACTGAACCATCACTGGTGCCTGTGTCTGCTGAATCTGTACGTGAGGCCTTTTGGTCTGGCCTCCACTGCTGCTGGCACCGTGAGCGTCGCGTCTCCTCTTGAGCCTCAGTTCAAGGTCATCCTCCGCTGCTAGGGCTCCTACCAGGATCTCCTCAAAAGTGGCATTGCGGACACTCTTGGTATAGGACTTCACCTCCTTGACTAGCCCCTTCCTGAACCTCCGGGCCTTTGTCGCCTCAGATAACCCCTCAACAAATCTGTCCAGACGGCAGAACTCCCCGGCGTACTCCTCGACAGTCTGACCGCCCTGCACCAAAGCCTCGAACTGTTTCTCGAGGGCACCAAGCGATGCGTCGGGAAAAAACTTCTCCTTGAATAGCTTCTTGAAAGCTGCCGAAGTCCTGCATCATACTAGCCGCCGTCTCAATCTGCAGTCTCGGTAGAATCTCTGCTAGCCTGAAGATCTCCTCCATGTGCTCGCTCCACTCATCTGCGTACAGGATGCCCTCTGTACCCCTGAAGTCTCACGGGTGCATCTTCTACAAATCCTGTATGCCCTTTTCCTTTGGCTAATGTTGCTGCTGACCTGCCGGATGCTGAGCTATAACTCTCTCCACTGTCGTCAGGACCAGATCTATGCCCCTGCCGAACTCTGTCATCTGACGCTGCTGTTGAGCCTGCTGAGCCTCCATAGACTGCTGGAAGAAGGCAAACAGGTGTACTGCGTTGACGGATCCTGAAGGCGGCTGCTGCTGCTGAAGCATCTTCGGGATAACTGGGCTCTGTCTGTGCACTGGTGGGGGGCTCCTCCAAAAGTAGCTGAAGCACCTACCCCAGCTGGCATAACTAGGGCTGCGGTACCAGGGGCTTGCTGCACAGGACAATAGGTGGCAGACCTCTCAGCAGTGTCCCTCGGTCCGAAGCGATAAGATCTAGTCTTGACCATCCTGGAGACAGATCAAACAAGGAATCAATTCTGAGATGAAAGCGATAAATCAAGGAAGGACAGTTAATTTAAAGGAACACAAATAAGCAAGATGTATAGATGGCATGAATTGAAGCAGAATTTTTTCTAAATATGATTGAGTACCTCTCCGTTGGAGCCTATCGCTCAATCCTATCGCAGGCTTGCAGCAGTACAAACTAAGTCACCGTACTACGACGATATCGCACAAATGCGACTCTCGACCTGTATGGGCCACCACTAAAAATGTGTCACGACCCGCACCCACCGTGAGGGTATGAGTACGTAAAGCAGTTATATACAGTTTTATTGATGAACATGGTAGTTTATATTCAGGTGATGGTATAGAGAAAATAGTTAAGATACAGGAAAAGTAAGGTAACTAAAACAAGAGAAGAATCATGGCAAGGAAGACTGTAAAATAAGATTCTAACTGATCTAGAGTAACATGATCAGTCCAGACAATAAATGTAAGACAAGTGTAAATCCTATGTAAATCCAGTACGAGACGAATCTAATACAAGATGAATCCAGTACAAGATGATTCTAATCAGTGATCAAGAATCCAGGTGAGACCAGCTATATTCTAACAGTGTGTTTTAAAATACCGAGATCGACAAGTAAACGGCTGTAGGTATCAGGCACATCACTCACTAATCAGGCGAGGGATGGCTATGCTTCCAGTAGATTCCAGTTGGGAGATTCCATATTTGTGGTATTTCTACATGTCTTACTCAATATTTCCCCGCCGCGCAATGCAAGTGAATTCAAAATTTGATACGAGAATCGAGATGAGTCCAGCCAAACATGATGATACTAGCAATGATTCCAGAATGATTCCAGTAATAGAGGCCAGACAATATGGTATGTGTATCGCATATATGAATCCAGAAATATCCATACGTGATGTAACAGAGAATCACACAAAACTAACTAGAACTGAAATACTATAATTGACAAGTAAATGAGATAACTATCAGAGAATGTACTCGCCTGATACCCTGTACAACTGATGAAAATAGATATCTGTACCGGAGTCACAATGTCCTAAATAGAGCAATATGGGTTATAATGTGTTTAAAAATAAAATAAGGTAAATGAAGTTTATGATGCAATCTACATGATTCTAGGCCATTCTAGGTCAGTCAACCCTGGGTCAAACCAAGTCAATATCTAGTCAAACTAGGTCAACAACAAGGCTATTTTGGGTCAATGGTCAACTATTGGTCAACTGGTCAAGCTTAGGCTAGCAAGGGTCACTATCTAGGTCAATCTCTATAAGGCTAACTCAAAACCAAACCATAGACTAGGATATCCTAGGATACCATAATATATATCATATATACATATCAATGTATATATACTCAATGTATTATAGCCCTAGACATACATAAGCCTATCAAACAAAACCACATACATATACCTATCAATCACATATATACCTCAACTATATATCCATGAATATATACATAGGAATCATATATGTATTTATCTACATATATATAGGTATCACAATATTGGACTCTCAAACCCACTCTCAATAATACCTCACACATACATACATCTACCCCATGTATGAATCCTCAATACAATCTGAACTCAAACTAACAACACACATCTTTTAACTAATCATCTAGGATACTCATAAATCCTAATTTCTAAGACAACCCAACTAACCTAAAATACTAGACTGACACTAACTCTCCTAAAAACTAACACTAGAAAATAGGCTCAAGGCCAAAACCATGTCTGGCCTGCTATGGCAAAATCAGGCCATGCCACACTCAATAATTCCAAGAGCCATTTGCTCTACAAACCCAGGCCTAAGGCCATCCTACCTGCAGTGGCCTATGGCCATGCACATCTCTGCTCTACAGTGCAGCGCACTGCACCAAGGCTCTGGCCAACATGCCCAAGCTTCCATCTACCTTCTCCTTTCTCACATTCCACTTAACATTCATATCCCAAACACTAACTCACCTTCTCAACAACCTACAGACCAACACACACACACACACACATATTTATGTCACAACTGAACAGAGCAAAATAGGAAGGTACATATGGGAAGATATATTATTGCAATATGGGAATTCTTTGATACCCAAGTTGAACCCAGGCCCACTACACCTAATACTAAGTAAAATCATCTCAGGAAAACCTTAGATGATATCTAAACTCTCATATTTAGGGATTAACTATCAGCTTAACCTCAGCTATAAACAAATATATGTAAATACTCCCAACAAATCTCAGTTTCATGCATTCAAATAGAAGAGAAAAGAAACTGAGAAAACAAGGAACAACATAACCTGAGAATAGGATATTCAATACCTATTTGCTTTAAAAACCAAATCAAACACAACATTAATAAAACTGGGAATCAATATAACATCAACATAAACACTGGGAGTGATTACCACATCAATATTATTCGAAATCTATGAACTTCTCAATTCAACCTAATTCACAAAAACTGTCAAAACTGAGAACTAAAATCAGTCCATATACATTACATATTCGAAACCAAATTAAGAAGTAAAATCAAAAAAATTAGAGATATATAGTGTACAGTCATGGGGACATGTCCCACGTGTCCAAATCGTGTCAAGATTGAGTCAAATTCGTGTCAAACATGTGTGTTACAGCACAATCAGAGGTAGTGCACAGCACTGCCTCGTGCTGAGGTATCGATAGGATTAGGACCTCGTGTGTCCATCCACAAGTGTCGTGGTCGTGTCAGGGGGTAGGTGGGGTATAGGTGAACATATCCAAGTGCCTGAGTCGTGTCCACGAAGTCACGTGTCCGAGTGGTTCGTGCATATCAGTGGAGATTTACAGTGTGTACAGTGATAGTGAAAAACCCGTACGCATGTGATTTCTGACAACCTACTCTATGAAACCCAACCAAACTTTATCAACATGATGTCAGTCATCTCCTCTACCTACCCATCAAGTTTTGTCTCATCTCGTGTCGTGTCCACAGAGAAAATGGACACGGGTAGCAGGACAATTGACCGAGTCCTCGTGCAGTGAGTTCGTGTCCATTTTGGACACAGACACAGCTTGATATGAGCTCAGAGTTAGGGTACTAGAATTTCTATGTGTAGGGCTACAAAAATATGTACTTAGTTTTGCAAATTACTAAAGTACATTTCTGTGTGGCATTCTAACAAACACATGCACATACACATTGACACGTATCTAATATGGACACCAAATGGACACGGTTTCCTACCAAACTTGAGGGACAGCTAGGGGGCACCTAGTTCTAGGTTATTATGCAAAGAAATTAGAATTAAAACATAGTTTAGGGTGTTTACCTATAGAGTGTCAATGACAAGAAAAAAGCCCCAAATATGATGATTCTCCTTGCAAGCCAATAGCTCCAAATTATACCAAAACTGAGATTTCTCTCCATGAACAGAAACTAGAGTAGTATTAGACTCTAATACAAGAAACTAGAGTCAAAAAGGATTAAAATGGAATAGTTATGGATCGGGGAAGAATGGCCAATACCTTTTTTTTCCAAAAGTTGATTTGATACAAAAGAGGCAAGTAGAATAGGAAGAGAGATTTTATAGTGGGGGATCCCTATGTGGCTGGCCATAAAGGGGGAAAATTAGGGTTAGGGTTATAACTAATGGGCTTGGGCCAAGTTTCAAGGATAAAGGAAATCACTCCTTAAGTCAAAAGTCCATGAACCTAATCATTTATTCTCCTATATGAAACTTGATTCTAATGACTTAACTTGGATTGACTTAAGTTAGACCAGAGTCCCACCATGCTATTCAATTCACCATAGGTAGAGTCAACATCTAGGTTAGTCTCTTAAGTCACAACTAGTAAAAGTCAAAATTAACAACCACCAATCCAATAATTAATCAAATAATTCCAATAAGTCAAAATGACCAAAATACCCCTAGGCTAAAAATGATAAATAAATATTCCAATTACATGGTTATGCTCTAGGTCAGACAGTCTCTCGGGTTTCACTAACAACACATCAAAATCACAAGTCATGGTTTTTAAATAGTTTTAAAATGGTTAAAATTTACCAAAAATCATAATGTGATATAAATATCAATAAATAAATAATATAATTACAAAAGTTTAAAATTAGACTCATTTGGAAAACTGGGTGCTACAGGATTTGTCAAGCAGTTAGGAAATGGATTTTTGGTTTTGGGCTGGTTTTTGACACAAATAGGTATTTTTTAAAATGCCTCTAGATAGCCTATTTTCCAGTACAACTTGCTTTACATTGTATTTATAGACTCAGTAAAATGTGAAAATACATTGATAATTGATAATTGATAATTGGAAAATATAGACGCAATGACAAACACGGCTCCAAGTCTTGAACGGTAGCAGGACAGGCTGTAGTAGTTCGTCCAAGTAGCCCTTATATCGAGACATGATTAGATAAATTATTAAAATCAGGTTCGACCATAACCAATGGGCCAACAGTAACTACATCCGGTCAGCTTGAATTTTCTTAGCTTGGCATTCACTGATGACTTTAGAAAAAAGACCCTTGTTTATCATTTTTTCTCCATTAGCTACTAATACTTCAAGTGGTTTACTATCAGCCAATGTTGGGCCCAATCTCACTTAATTGAGTATCAATGAAGCTATTAGTGGATACAGAGTCCAATAAGACCACTACTGGTCTATTTCTAACATAGCCTTTTAATTTTACAGTAGACTAGTCAGAGCTTCTAGACAATGCCTGCAGGAAGGTCTGCAATCAACCTTGATGATGATGAAAATTATCTTCTGGTTCCTCTATTGCAGACATCCTAGTGTTGATAAAATCTTCCTCTTTATCATCTATTATCATGAATAATCTTTTCTCTTTACATTTGTTCCCTTTGACCATTTTTTATCACATGAGAAACACATACCGAGCTCTTTCCTCCTCATGATTTCTGATAGAGAAATCTATTGAGTACATTTGTTCTTTTTTGATTTCATGTTCCTGACATGGCATTAGCATTCTTTTTTTGTCCTTCTATTGGAATGGACTGACTCATAGAAGATTGGCTCTGGTACTTGGAAGTAAATGTAGCAGGCTTGTGGTTCTTCCTAGCTGTCAGGAGCTTGGCTTCATATAGCTTAGCAATTTTCATAGCTATGGGCACACTAAAAGGGTTAGCAACCTGCACTTATTACCTCACATGAGTCCTCCAATATACTAGCTTATGAGGGATTTTTTTATACAATCCTAGCGCCTTGTTAGGTAGTCTTTGGAAGCTTAATGTATAGTCCCAAACTGTAGTTTCCTGTTTCAATAGTTTGAGGTCAATTACATGGTCTACAAATTAAGAAGGACCAAAAAACATCTTAATGGCTTGAAAAAACTCTTCCCAACCAATATAACCTCCCTTCACCTTCAACAACTAATCAAACCAGAATGTTGTTGTTCCTTGCAACTACACAGAGCACATCTTGATTTTATCCCAGTCTGCAACCCCATATTAATTTAAATAGTGGTTTACGCATAATAACCACTCCTCTACATCCATATTGTTACTGAATGTAGACAAGTTGAGTCTTACTTGTGGTTGATTCCAGGTTGCAGTTCCTTGTACTGAAGGTGTTGCAGGATTATGACTATTAACTGGATTGACATTAAAGCCCTTGTATGTTATTGATGCTTGATTGCTATTATGCTCGAACTGAGGCACACTCATTGGGTTTGTTCTCATATTTCCTGACAATGGCTAGTTGAAGGGGTTTGGGGCATTAAAAAACATAGGGTTGAAACTTCCATTGTGACAACCCCAATTTGTGGTAAATGATGATATGCTAAGTTGAGGGGGACAATGTGGATGTGAAAGGAGGCATGGAAAAGGTTTGCAATGGTAGGGCGACGACGATGACGGAAATACAGCCATGGCCGGTTGAGAGGCTCCTCCCCATCCACTCATCCTCAATAATTCCTCCAATAACCTATCAGTCCTGGAGTTCATTTCTAACATTTGATCAAAGTTGGTATTGAGGCTAAGAATTATACTTTCCTTGATCTTCATTATGTCCTCCCCGGCGGCGGTTCGGCTATCTTTGGTGATCCTTGCGTGAACTTTGACTACTCGAACTCCTTTCTCGACTGTTCTCAAGAATGGGGTTAAGTGGCTCTGATACCACATTATTAGGTCTCAATCCAAATTGAATTCGGCCAGGAGGAGATCTAACAGTTTCTGCCGTGTTAATGCCAGAATTAGAGAAAAATGCACACAAAATTGAATAGAATCTAAGGTTTCTTCACTAAAGAAGAAGAAGATCACTACAAGAATTCAAGAAGTTCTTAGGGAAAGAAAACAAGTATTCATTACAACAACCCTCTCCCTCTCTATCAATTCCTTCTTCTTATTTATAGCACTTTGTTCTGTAACTACTCTTGCCACTTGTGCAAAATTGGAGCAGAGCTGGAGATGATCTGTAATATCCTGTGTAATTGCTTTTTGAGCTGGATTACTGACTCTGTAACTGCTTCTCTTAACAGTAACTGCAATAACTGTTTCTCTGCTTCTCTTGACAGTAATTGCAATATGAGTGACTTTAAGTGCAAGTACATATAAATTAGCGAAGGAAGTGATTTTTTTATGAGCAAGTCCATTTACTGTTATGAGCAAGGCCGTTTACAGTAACTATAATAACTCTTGGTTGGGTTGGTGTAATGAATATGAAGTACAAAAGTAATATCACCAACAAGACTTTGATCCTTTATTGAAACTCCTCAAAGGTAATGTTGATATCAAAACTCATTATGCAAGGTAGTCCCAGCCATTCTTTCTTTTATAAGATTTATAACTCTGCTTATATATATTCTTTTCTTTTCCTTCATATTAGCTTGGCTTCAAGTTCTTCTAAGTAGTGATTGATAGGGTGATATCTTGATAGTGTCTCTATGAGATAATATACTAGTGATTATCTTATCCCTATGACTTTACTTTGTTTTTTCCAGCTAGGGAATAATCCTTAAGTGTATCTGTAGAAGCATAAAAAATACAAAAGGGGGCGCATAGCTGTTATCCGCCTAAAGTGTAAAGTTTCAAAGTTGAAGCAGTATATGAAGCACTAAGGGTTTTTGAATACTGATTAAAAAGACACATAGTTGAAGACGAGTCAGGGAGACGCATGGTACGCATAGTCGAAGATGAGTCAGAGAGACACGTGGTCTATTTTGATGCATGATATTCTTTGTCTTTTAAAATATAGAGATAAACCTGGAACAATGTATAATGTTCAGACTACGAGAAAGATGTCAGTGATTACATCATTATATTTTTTACAGTTGTATGAGATAAACTTATGCGGCTACTTCCAAGACAGTTGTTTGCAGTATGAATTTAAAAGCTATACGTTTAAGTGTTATTTGGCACATAGTTATTTTCCATAAAGAGATCGTGTCTGGCCATGACAGTGTTTTATGTGGCACATTCAAAGCCACGTGACAAGTTATACATGATTTCAGTACATGTTCACTCATACGTATTATTGGGTGCTTATGTACCTATCTAGTTTCATGCGTCTCTAAGGTAGAAGACAGTATATTTTTTGCACATATACGCATAATTATTCCAGTGAAGAAAGGCAGTAAATTGAGGACAATGTCTTCTTCGTACAGGGGGACAGGCACAGATAAAGGCTATGTGATATCTTTGCTAAGAACTTCCACAGTGAGAGAGAGAGAGCTTTCAGTGACAGAGAGAGAGCTTTCAGTGACAGAGTTTTCCCTTGCTGTCAAGAGTTCATCAACAGACAAGCTTCATGAACTTTTACTTGGTTCGGTTGAACTTCTGGGAAGACTTTTTCACCGATGAGAAAGTGGTGGCACAATTTGATGTAACAAAGCTTGGTTCGGTTGAAAAGATGTTGGTCGTAAAATTTGACCAACAAGTTATAAAGCGATGTTATCGAATGTTGTCGGATAAAGTCTCTGCTCCGGCCGCCAAGGGATGGAAAGCCAAGCATGCTCGTAAAGCTTGGGTCCCAAAGTCTCTCTCTGCTCTTTCCAACGGCGTTGATGGCAAGGGGAAGGCTTTGGCCAATATTGGCCAAAATAACAGCTCGGAGGTGCATGGCTCAGTATCATCTATGGCTGTTTTCAAAGAAGTTTCCATTGCTGAGACACATAAAATACATCATGGGTCTAGGAAAGGCTCTATCAGTGAGCCATCTACGAAACCCTGTGCTTTCTATAGGGAGAAGAACACTAAGAAGGCGCATGTTGATCACGGTCTAAAAATAAGGCTATCATTCGTGATGGAGCTACTTGCTCTAACTTTGGCAAAAAGAATACACAATAATTGATTTTTGGCAGAGGAAAACACTACGATACCAAATATTTAAATGTTGGAACTTCTGGCTCACACTTGATCAACCAGGAGGCAAATTTTGCCTCAATTCAGAACTCTAGATGCATGACTGGAGAAAAAAATATGTCTTCCACAGAATTTCTTTCTCGACAAATTCTACGCGTCGCGAAGAAGCTCCAATTCATGCACCTCTCCCTATCATGCGTGCAGCCGATGAAAAGTTGTACAAACTGAAATCTATGTGCCTTAGTCTCCCATGCTTTCTCTTTCACTTGTTGTGAACTCATGTACATTGCCTCCTAATGTACATAAAATGAATCCACATGGTAAAACCTCTCAAGACCTAAGTACTGGGTTCTCCGAGTTACATAAAATAGGTCGACGAGTTCATAAACCAACTTTCCCATACACGAACTCTATCCATGTGCATAAGAAGGGAAAAGGGGTCGTACATCCTTCTGTCCATCTGTGCGATATGCTTCTGCATAAACGTAAATCAACATAGATGTCATCAAACACAGTCGTGTCTCCTCAAAGTCATTCATGTGAAAAGATTGTTATCAACTGCTGTTGCTCAGAGAAAGTTGATCAATCTGCTAGGTGATCTGTCTTCCAAAAATTGTAAACAAATCTACCAAATTTGTCGTGTCTTGGATGACAACTTTCTGATAATAAAGATGAGTTATCGGTGGCCTCGGTTTATGCAACATCAAGCTGAGAGGAAGATCAAATGTCTTAAGCCACTTCATCTACGGGAAGTCAGAGAGCCCTTTCACCAGAGGGTGTTTTTTAAAGAACTCATTCTCGGTATAGACATTCTTCTAGTCTGCTTCAAGTTCCAGAACAGGATAATGTTGTTCTCATGATTGGGGTAGCTGTGTCCCAGTCTTTGATCATTCTACATCTTGATCTGATGATAGGGTACCCCAGACATCAGAAAAAAGCATTTCTGGTGAACCTAGAGACGATATAATCTCACAATCAAGGTCAAGCATCACTAACTACATACTTCTCCATATGGTAGTCCACATATGACATTCGTATATGTGACTGGTAATGAAGAATGAGGTGTAATGATCGATAGAGAATTGATAATCTCGAAAATATACAACAAAACATTATGACGATGATGCAGCAGATACATACAACAATGAACATGCAAACAACCTTGTATCAGTCTCAACTGCAAACCAATCTCCTGTTAATCAAGATACAATTGGGGTATCTTTGAAACCTAATCCACCACAGATAGTTGGAAATATCCCTATGCCAGTGATGCAACAGGCACAACCGACTATCATAAAGTCCACTTCTGTATATCACCCAATTGATACTCTCGAAGCTATTAGAGGCATCAATGTTGGATTGGATGATATGAATTCAAAAGAGGAGCTCCATCAAATGGGAATGTCGTGCCCTTATCCTTCAGAATGGGATGCTTTGGTCTATCCTCCAAAGTAAAACCCTAATCACTAATTCCTTATGACGGAACAGGTTCACCTAGACAGCATATGACATAATTTTACTCCTACACTATTCACATACCAAAGAATGATGTACTTTGGTCTAAATTATTTATGAAACTTTGAAGAGAGTGGCTTTTGAAAGATTTTGCAATCTGCCTGATGATTGTATTAAAACCTTCAAATACTTGGAGAAATTGTTCCTTACTAGGTTCTACGAGGGGACATGTGATGTCTCGTTGTCAAAGCTCATTGCAACAAAGCAAGATAAGAGAGTAGCAATAAATTTTCATCCTAGGACTCCTCAATAAGTATTTATTGATATATGCAGGGGTAATTTCTTACCTATAGTCAGATTCTGCATTGGGCCTAGAGACTATAATGGTTGGTCAACTTTTATCGCTGCTACCGAGAAGTCTAAAGAATCCATCCATGTTTTGCATTTAATTGGACTCAAGTCACCAGAAGATAAAGGAAAGTGCCCCAAGAATAATAATACTTCTGGAAAAACTAACAAAGGGAAGGAGTCCTTTACGGTGGATGTTTCCGCAGCTGCTTCCCAGCCCAAGCAAAAAGCTCATACTCCTCTGAGACCCAAGCCGCACTATACATTCAATAAAGTCCCCACACTAGACATCTTCTATGTACTTATGAAGGGTAACAAGTTGCAGCTGCCTCCCCTCGTAGGCCAGAGGAAGTAGTATGGACTAATAATCCGAAGTACTGTTTCTATCACAATATGTGCAACACCCTACGAAGGATTGCTTCATATCCAACAATTACTAGATTCCAAGGCCATCACGTGCATATAAATAAGAAGCAAGGATATGCAAATCTTGTTTCCCTCCTATTTGGGGATCTCCTTGCAATTGAAGTTCAAGATGGTGTCACAGCGATACCAAAGACGCATTACAAGTTGTCAATCTTCTTCCGATTTGTGATCAAACAACCAGACTTGTACCACTCACTACTCAATGTGGTGAGGTTATGTGGATCCATCTTGATCTTCTCCAAGATATGGATTCAAAATCTACCCCTTATACTTCCAAGATTAAGGTAAAAAAGAAGAATAGTAAAACATGTAATAGGGTCAATGAAGCTCAAGTCAGGGGGACTAGGTCCAGAAAAGCATACTTACAGACTTCCAATGGAGAGGAAGATGATAATCCATTTCACGCAGTGCCTGCTTCTAATCCACCTGCTATACCGGCTTTATCTGAATTATGTCCATCAAAGTAGAGTCCAGAAGAAAAAGAAAAATAGAAAGAAGTGAGGTTTGACAAATCCTTGAAGAAATCTAATCTTCTTGGACACGACAAGCCCTTTAATTTTGATATATTGGAACAACTTTCTAATATCCCAGCTCAATTATCTATATTTGAGCTGTTCCGCCTCTCCAAAAAAACATGGGATGCATTAAGTGAAGCATTACAACATGCAAATTCATATCTATCACAAATAACAAGACACGATGAAGATACTATGACTTGTCCTTATTATCATAGTGTGTCAGAGAAGATTCCCAGCATCATCTTTACTTAGGAAGACATGTTGTTGAAGAACAACTGCCATGATAGACCTTGTATCACACAGGGTACTTCAGGGCTTGTAATGTGGACCTCATCCATATTGATCCCGATTTATCTGTTAGTGTTATCCTTCAAAGTGTTCTTCAAATATTGGGGATTCCAATGCATAAGTTGTCAGCTACCTCCACCACCACTAGTTTCAATGCTGGACAAAGTCATCCCTAGGGAAGATCCGTCTCAAGTGTTAGATCGAAAATCTCTGGAATGAGGTCACATGCTCTGTCATTAATGCCAATGTGTACTACAATGTCTTGTTAGGACGACCGTAGATACATAAAAATCTTTTTGTTCCATCCACTCTTCCCCAGTGTTTCAAATATATGAATGAAGAGGGGGTAGTTTGTACATAATTTGCAGATGTTGGTCCTTTCAAAGGGATTGGAGTGTATTTCTCTGATGCAATGCTGTATAAACCTCTAGATTAGAGTCCATCTGACGAAGAACCATCACATCTGGTGGTGGACAAGGAGAAGGACATTAACAGCGAGCCGAAAGAAGCATCTACTGATCAAACCACTAAAGAAGCCTTAGCTATATATTTGAATGGTCCAGTGTGGAAAGAACCAGTTGAAGAGCCCCTGGCTATATATTTAAAAGTTCCATATGGAAGGAGCCTATCAGAACATCACAGGAAGTTCGTAGAAGGGGTAATATGCCTTTCGTTGTTGATCAACGTAAGAACAAAATGAACATCAAGAAAGAGGAGCCTTTGGTAATTTATCTGAGGACGAAGAAGGAGGAACCTCTGGTGGTTAACCCGAGGACCAAGAAAGATGAACCGTTCGTGCTTGACCTTGGTCGAAGCAAACATCCAATTCAATCGAATGAGCCCCTGATGATCTATCTGACTCATGCTGCAATCGCTGCAAGAGCAGATGTTGTGTATGAAACTGTTCGAGGATGTTTTTTTGTAAGAAAAAATTATGTACATACCTAATAAAAGAGGTTATGCTTTTGATTACTTTGGTCTTCCTAAGATTGGTCTAAAAATTGTAGACTCTTTGTGTTCACTTATCATGGATATGAGCTGTCACTGCCTTATCTATTTCTTTTAAAAGTAGTACTCCATGTCTTTCATATGAGAATTCTTACTTCAAAGTACCAGCTAGGTCGAATGGCGAGACAAGATCATTTTTGGCCGAGCCGAGGTTCCTAAAGAAGCTTTGATTGATGAATCTGAACCAGATACCAGTAGAATGCAGCTTTACCGGTATATTCTTCAAGCAAAGAATATCATTCGAAAATGGGTTATGATTTAGATAGTCAGCAGGATCTTAATTTTGGTAAAGGCTGATGTTTACCGCTGCATATCCTAACTCCAAAAGGGAAACTGCAAAAGTATTATCATAGTACTCATTCTGGGTTAGGATATGTAACTCCTCCAACCACTCTAGAGATCTCTGATGAAGAAGATAGTGGGATGCATTCTCATTCTTCTGATTCTTCAGCGTGGGATTCAAATCACAGTGCGAGTGCAATATTTAGAGATGTTTTCTCAGCCTATATGGTATCTGGTGATCAAATAGAGGACGATGATGCTTTCTATTGAGCTTTTTGAGGTCGAGCCTTGGGTTCAACAACTCGAGACCCAATGGAAAATGTGGTTTAAACAACGGGAGCCTCCTACCGAAGATGAAGTTGTTCAAGTTAATTTAGATGACTTAAAATTGCCTAAACCAATATTCATCAGCAAAAGTTTACTAACGAAGATAAGCTTTCTCTTCTTGAGTGCATTAAAGAGTATATAGATATGTTTGCTTGGAGTTATGAAGATATGCCTGGGCTTGACACACAAATAGCAATGCATCGTCTTAATATACTTCCTAATGCCAAACCCTTAACTCAACAACAACATCGGTTCCGTCCAAATATGATGGAAGCTATCGTGACTGAGGAAAGAAACTCATAGACAGTGGCTTTGTTCGAGAAGAACAACATCCTAATTGGGTTGCTCACATTGTCCCGGTCATAAAAAAATAGGAAAATTCGGGTATGTATTGATTATCGAGATCAAGCTTGTCCAAAGGATGAGTTTTCTCTTCCAATCACAGACATCATGATTGATAACACTTCCTTTATGGATGGTTTTCAGGCTACAATCAAATTAAAATATTTTTAGCTCATGAGAGACACACATCATTCCAAACATCGTTGGGGGTATACTGCTATATGGTGATTCCCGTTGGTTTAAAGAATGCTGGAGCTACATATCAACGCGCCATGAGCACAATTTTTTGTAAATTTACAAAAAATAGTAGAATGCTACGTAGATAAAATTGCAGTTAAAAGTCGTTCAAAGGGAGATCACCTTCAAGATTTGAGAATGGTGTTCGAATTGATGCGTGTACACCTGCTCAAGATGAATCCTATGAAGTTATTTTTGTGAGTCTCCAGTGGCAAGTTTCTTGGGTTTATCATAACTTCAAAGGGAATACATATTAACCTCGACAAAGTTAAAGCTATCCTAGAAATATGTCCCCCAAACAATACTATAGAACTTCGTGGTCTACAAGATAGGTTAGCCTATATTCATAGATTCATTTTAAATCTGTATGGACGATGTCGAGCCTTCACTCAATTAATTAAAAAAGGAGTCTCTTTTGTCTAGGATGAAAAATATCAACAAGCATTCGATGATATTAAGAAGTATCTCACCAATCCTCCAATATTGGTGGCTCCAGTTATGGGTAAATCATTCTTGTTATATGTTCGTGCAATGGAACATTCTCTCGGTGTGCTGTTAGCTCAAAAGAATAAGTAAGGGCATGAACAAGCTATTTATTATTTAAGCCGTATGATGATCGGTGCTGAGCATATATATAATCCTGTTGTGAAGGAATGTCTTGCTTTAATTTTTGCAATCCAAAAGATGTGTCATTATGTATCAAGGTTCAACCCAGTTTGGGTTCTCATGACCAAACCAAGCGCACTCAATTCTCGCCTTGCTACTTGGGCAATGTTATTATCTTCATATGATATGGTTTATGTATCTCAGAAGGCAGTTAAAGGTCAAGCTCTGGCTGATTTCCTAGATGCACACTCGATAGCAGAAACTTCTAAACTCTACGATGAAATTTCGGATGAAGTATTGAATTCTAATACAATGACAGAATAGTCTATTTGGAGAATGTTCTTTAACGAAGCATCAAGAACTGGTTCCAAAGGCAATATCGTAGCAGGAGTGGGGGTAGTGTTGATATCCCCTAATAATCTGGTTATCCATCGCACCTAGTCTCTTATGGAGCCTTCTTCCAATAATGTTGTAGAGTGTAAAGCTCTACATATTGGACTCCAGTTGGCTAAAAAACTGGGGGTAGATTATCTGGAAGCTTATGATGACTCAAAGTTGCTAGTTAGTCATGTTCGAAGAGAACATGAGGTTCGTCATGAAGTTCTTATTCCATATTATCAAACAACTCTTAAAGTAATTGCTATATTTTTTGAATTCTTTATTAAATATGTACCTCGATTAGAAAAGATAGAAGTAGATGCTTTAGTAGGTTTGGCAGCAAAACTTGTTACCCCAATCAACACCCAGAAGTCGATCACAGTGATTGGTCGAGAATTATTTTGTACTAAAAATAATCTGGATGTTCATCAGAGCTATTCAGCAACGGCGAACATTGATTTTAAGGATTAGAGATTTCTATTTATAGAATATGTTGTTTATGTAATTCTTTCCGATGATCCAAAGGAGGCTATTTCAATAAAGAAATGTTCTCTTTGCTTCTTTTATGATGCAGCTACCAAAATATTATATCGAAGATCATATGAAGGGCTTCTTCTATGATGTTTATCCAAGAAAGAAGCTAAACAGGCCCTTCGTGAAGCTCATGATGGTACTTGTGGTGCCCATCAATATGGTCTGAAATTACAGGATCGACTAAGGCATTTAGGTTATTATTGGCCCACTATGGTGGCTAATGCCATAGATTAGTCAAGAAAATGCAAGGCTTGTCAAATTCATGTAGACTTCATACATCAACCTTCAGAATTTCTACATCCGACGACCGCGTCATGGCCTTTTGAAGCTTGGGGAATGGATATCATTGGACCTATCAATATTCCTTCTTATAGGGACCTCAATTTATCCTAACGATAACTGACTATTTTTTCAGAGGGCCAGAAGCTATACTACTTGCTGTAGTGAAAACTTCTATTGTCATCAGTTTTATTAAACATCATGTCATCTATCATTTTAGATTACCTCGGAGGATTTTCCATGACAATGGTCCATAGTTGGTGAGCAATGAATTCTATCAATTTTGTGAGAAAAGTCGAATCCAGAATGTAGCTTCTTCAGCCTATAATCCTGCAGCTAATGGGTTAGCCGAAGATTTCAATAAGACTACTATTAAGTTAATCAAAAGTTCATTTCGTCTAATGAGAAACTTGGTGAATATCTTTGGGCGTAACGTACTACATTACGGACTTCGACCGGTACAACACCATTTTCTTTGGTCTACGAAAGTGAAGTCGTTCTTCCTTTGGCTATTCAAATCCCTTCTCTCTGAATCACATTATCTAATGAATTAATTCATTAACAACTAAAGACAATGACTGTCTACGGTTACAAGAGTTGGAAGCACTTGATGAAAAATGACTTATGGCTCAACAACAGATTGAGTTATATCAAGCCCGTATCTCTAAAGCTTTCAACAAGAAGGTAAAATAGCGAGTTTTTCAGATCAACGACCTAGTCCTTTTTGTAAGGAGTCATATAATGATAATGAAGTACGTGTAGGCAACTCTAGAAGGGGGTGAATAAAGTATATGTCAATAATACCCAATTAAAAATAACTCTATTCAAGTTCACCCAACAGAAATAATAGTTAGAGTATAAATGCAGAAGATAAATAGAGATCAGAGAAGCATAGGACACAGTAGTTTTTAACCTGGTTTTCCTCGTGGAGGACTAGTCCTGGCCTGAGAACTCTAGCTCAGGATTAAAATCCACTATTTATGAAATAGCATACAACCACGTGTCTTTACTCAGAAGAGCATGCCAACTTCTTACATATTCGCGAATGGCGAGACTTGGAATTGTCCAAGTGACTTCTTTTGAAAATTCTTGCACACAAAATTCTAGTTGACTCACACTGAGCACCTTGGGGGCTTGGGAAGTTTTTTGGCTAGTTAGATGAGAAGAATAAGCTCTTGAATGTATAGGATTTATAAGAAGATAAGATGAGAAGATTAGATGATTGAAAATGAGAAAAATCAAGACCTATATATAGTAGTCCAGAGGGGCAGAGTTCGGCAAACTCTGTCCCAAATATTCAAAAATTTAGCCGTTGGACAACTAGCAACCGGCAAACCCTAAAAATGAGGTCCTAAAATTAAGGGAACAGAGTTCGGCCCGAACTCTGTCTCCTTGGGGACAGAATTTTCAATGGGCGATTTGGGTTTGGCTGGTTTTTGGACTTTTGTTTGTGGAGCTTTGGGTGTAATGTCTAGGGTTGAGATAATTAGTGCGACTCAACTTACAATAGCCTAGACTCAATAAAAAGTAAAATACAGACTCAGAGAATAATTAAACAGCAACATGTCATGGCAATCGTTTGATGATATTCGTCTTGAGCTGATGTATGGTGATTGTCTATTTTGGAGCTTGATGTGGTCAAGTTAGATCATAGTAGATATCGTCTTGTTAATTATCAAGATTAGGTTAACTGCGATCCAGTTTGGGTCAACAACCTCCCCTATTTTGATAATTGACAAAAATATGATATTTGCTTGTCGTAATATTCATACTTGGATACATGGAATAATGATAATAGCTCCCCCAAAGATGAACATGTCCGCTCTCCCTTAATTGTATATGTCCTGAGACAAGTTATAGTCCAAGCAAGCTCAACAATATATATTGAAGCTCAAAAGCACATGTCCATTCAAATATCATAATTATTATCAAGTGTTTCGAAAGCACATGCAAATATCACAAGTATTCTCCCCTTTGTCATTTAGCAAAGTGAAAAAATGATAAAGTGGCTCCCCCATTAAAAGTAGACAAAGTGAATACATGCAATCACACAACGTGGAACTACAATTATAGAGAGAAACTACTAGCAGTTTTAAATCTCATAAAAAACTACAGTGCATAATTTTAAAGGAAATACAATACATAAAAATAGAAAAGAATATCCCAAAGTTTTAAAAACTACTACAAATATCATAAGGAAACTATAGCCTAACATCAGCAGCATCATCAGCAGGTACTAAACTATGACCATCATGGAGCACGGGATGGGCCAGCAGAGGCTGAAGGGTCGATGGCAGAGCGACGAGGGTCAACGAAGGCCGCGTCCAGGTCCAGATACCGCCTGACCCATGTGTCATCAATACGGTAACCTTCGCGAGAAGGGTCCCGTATGATAGGAAATGATATAGTAGGATGGATGGCCAGGGTGTACTGGAGGTCGTGTAGTAAGTTGCTGAGAGCACTCATCTAAAAGGGGGGGTGCAGTAATCCAACCGAGTCCAACGGTTGTCTTCCAAACGGAAGCGATCGCGAAGCATCGCCTGGATGGAGTCCAGAGTAGCAGGCGGCTCGGGCTCGGGGGCATCAGGAGCAGTAGGAGTATCAGAGTGAAAAGACTCAGATTCAGCAGGAGGGGCAATAGCAGCAAAAGTCCTCCGTTCCTTGGACAGATAGAAAGGAGCAGGAAGTAACTGACACTCATCAAGAGGGATACGAAAAGCACGAAAGATCATCCACAGATACATGGCATAGACCAATGATCGTGGCTTGGTTATCATACTAATCATCCAGTCCATCATAGTGCGAGAAGTTGAATGGAACATGGTAGTGCAAGTGATAGAGTGCAGATAGCTCAAGATTGGAAATATCATCGGTCGATCTTGCTTTGGGCAAGATCGAAGAAAATATAATCCGATGGAGTTCATAGAAGTAGGGGTTGAGAAATTTATCTCTATGCTTGCGAGAACATGTGTTAGGGGTACACAAGTCGTCCTTGAAGCTTTCAAGAGAAGATCCATCGGGAAATTGAAACAGTCGAGCATCGAATAGTTTCTTCCAAGAGTTGGGTTCCGGGATTTCTAGATAGTCGGCAAGCTCAAAGTCATCAAATGATATTACAATACCGGCGACACAGGAATAGATATGCGTGTTGTCATGAGTCAAATTGTAGTAGAACATTTGTATGGCATTTAAATAGGCAATAGATGAAGTTGAAACAAGTTCATCAAGATTAAGTCATGGAATAGTGAATCATAATTCGAAAATATTGTAAAGTTGATCGGATGTCCCGGAAACACGCTACGTGAGCGAAAGTCCGAAAACCACTCATTTAAAGCGTCTAATAAGATAAAAAAAAAGTTGTTCATTGTCAGTGTTAGGGTTTTATGGAGGTGGAGGATTGAATAATGGATGGATAGGAGGAGGAAGAGGAGGAAGAGGGTTAGAGGATGATGCTCCTTCACTTCTTCCCCTCTTTTCTCTACCAAAAAGTTTTGGTACCATTGATAATGAAAAAAGAGAACTTGAAAGAGAGGAGAAAAAGGAGTTATACCTCACACAAATGGTTGGAGATGGAAGAGATTGTTCAAAACTCCTTAGACCTTAAGTTTGGAAGAAAAAAGCCCTAAAATATGGGTTGTCTAGGGTTAGGGTTTGAGAGAAAATAGTTTGGATGGAGGTAGAAGAAGATGAATGTGAAGAGAGAAGCGTTTCTCGGGTTTAAGTTGGTTTAGACCAGCAGGTCGCGTGAAATCTTGGCCGTCGGATCAAAAAATTAAATTGTTGAGAGAAACTGGAAAGGCAATGCTTGAATAGGAAAAAGTCTAGAATTTGAAAATGAGTGATATAAGTCATAAAAACAATATAGCCATATAATAAATGACAGTTAAAACAACGATCATTAAAGTGAAACTGCCTTGGGGTAGCTGTAGGGGTCGGATGCAGCTAGCGGTAGTCTGAAGACTAGTGCACCGTGTCGCTTAGGCTTTTAAGCCTTGTTGTCAGAAGGGCCCTATCGGCTTGTACCCAAAGTTGAGTCATTATAAATGATGCTTGTCATAACCTTTATTTATGCAGGTATATATTATTGTATGACGGTTTCATCCAAGATTTCTAACTCTCGTAAAAGAAATTGAAGCACTCTTCGACTAGTGATTTAGTAAAGAAATTTGCTAGCTGATGTTCGGTGTCAATAAGTTCTAAGTTAATAGTGTCGTGTTGTTGATGATCACGCAAAAAATAATGTCTAATCTCTATATACGTTATTCGTGAGTGACATACTGGGTTCTTGGTCAAATTAATTATACTAGTGTTATCGCAGAAAATAGGTACATGTATAAAAGTTAAGTTATAGCCTTCAAGAGTTTGCTTCATCCATAGAATCTGTGCACAACATCGACCAGCTGCAAGGTACTCGGCTTCTATTGTGGATAGTACGACAGAATTTTACTTCTTGCTAAACCATGAGACTAAATCCTTTCCTAACAAATGACTGTTTGCCACTGATTATAAAAGAACAGAACAGTTTTATGGGAGGACTGAACTTTTAATTCATAATACAAACTCGCTCATACAAAGAGAGCCTAGGAACAAAACCTAGGAAAAGCAATCTAAGTACAATTGTTTAGTTTTTCTGGGAGGTAACGGTAGGGGCTCGGGAGAGTGCTATCAACTCTGTCTTACTCCTTGGACGATCGAACGTAGCTTCTGCTCTGGCGAGGAAATGCTCTTTCTGTGTGCGGGGGTTGCTAGTCTCTATGCTAGGGCTCTGTGCGTATAACTCTGTATGTTTGCAAGGGAACAACACCTTACTATTTATAGGAATTGTGTGATGAACGGGGTGTACAGCAATTGTACCTTGAAAAATGGGCAGTTGGGGATTGGTTAAGATTAACCTTGAACTATTTATTGGAAATCAATCTGGGCTGCTGAGTTGGTTACAATAAATCTACATTATTATGATTTATTGGTTGCTAAATCTGAGTGGATAAGTCTTAGTCAATCTTCTGCCACGTGTCCCAACTACCATTTATGCTGCGAGCCGCATGAACAGGACGTCATGGCAAAGCCGCATGAGTGTGGTCTACTAATTGAGCCATATGAGGGTGGCCTCACAACCGAGCCGTATGAGGGTGGTCCCCACAACCGAGCCGCATGAGGGTGGTCCCCACAACCGAGCCACATGAGGGTAGCCTCACAACTGAGCCGCATGAGGGTGTCCTCACAACTGAGCCGCATGAGGGTGGTCCCCACATCTGAGCCGCATAAGGGTGGCCCCCCATCTGAACCGTATAAGGGTGGCCCCCATAACTGAGCAGCATAAGGGTGGCCCCCTATATGAACCGCATAAGGGTGGCCCCCATAACTGAGGTGCATGGAAGTCTTTGAAGCGATCCGCATAAGGAACTTTGGAATTGGTGGATTGTACCCGCTATAAAGATTTTTCTCATCTCTCTAGGGGCACGTCATTATGTCAGAGTCATCATTTTACCTTTATGTCAGAGCTGTCAATCCTTTGTGTCAGAGCTGTCGTATTACGTCAGAGCATTTAATGAGCCAGCTGCACAGAGTAGTTATGGCCAGCTGTAGAGGCCTATTTTTGAACCACATAGGGCCACGTGGCTTTTCCCAAGCCACATGGAGCTATCGGGGCCTTTCGAGCCGCATGAAGCTCTAAGGGTCTTTTGAGCCGCATGAGGCTCTAAGGGACTTTTGAGCCGCATGAAGCTCTAAAGGATGTTTGAGCCGGATGAAGCTCTAAGGGACTTTTGAGCCGCATGAGACTTCCTCTGTTTTGAGCTGTATGGACTTTCTTATTTTTTTCCATGCTTCTACAAGACCCCTTCAAAGTTTTCAATTTGTAAAATTGAAATACTTTGAATAAGAAGCATGGCTATATCCACATAAGCTCTTCTTACCGCATAGACTCCTCTGGCCGCATAGGATGTTCTAGACGCATGAACTGCTCTGGCCGCATGGACTGTTCTGGCCGCATAGAATGTTCTGGCCGCATAGACTGCTCTGGCCGCATCGACTGTTCTGGCCGCATGGACTGCTCTGGCCGCATAGTGGTCCTGTGCCATGTAGGCGTCTCATTTAATTACTTTTGATTTGCTTTGATTCAAAGCCGCCTTTTGGGATAGGAACCCAAGAGTCAGTTTTATATATTTAGATTTTGTCTTGATGATTACGAGTAATCTTTTGCATGCGGAGGATAGAAATCCAAGAGTCAGCCTTATCTTCTAGGCAGCGCATAATGCGAAGCGTCTATCGATTCGCACGCCCCTCGTCAGCCTATAAATATGAGTACTTTTGGAAGAGAGAGACTCTTTACTTTCTTTTCTCTTCAACTTTTCATGCCCTTAGTCGCCGTCTTCTCTTCCTTCTCCGATCATCAATGGCTCCCAAAGCTCCCTCTAGTGCTGCGGCGAAGAGTAAGGGAGCGGCTTCCTCATCGACTGAGGCACCCACAGTTCATCCCGACGTTCACCTCGCCATTAATGGTAAGGGTATTGGAAGAAACTGTATGAACTCAAAACCCTGACCATCATGGCTACGCCGCATATTTTATGCACGAGACTTATTCGTCTTCATAGAACTGTTCAAGTTCGTTGTGATAAAATTTGTATACTTTGCTGTATATGCCGCATGTACATCTCATGTCCGAGCCGCATAAGTACTTTGCAAACTAGGCCGTATGAAGACCCATCGAACTGTGCCGCATAAGCTTCTTTTGAACAGGACCGCATAAGCTCCCTCGAACTGTGCCGCATGAATTTCCAACACACAGAACCGCATAAGCTCCCTCGAACTGTGCCGTATGAAGTTTCAACACACAGAACCGCATAAGCTCCCTCGAACTATGCCGCATGAGACCCCACCAACTCAGAGCCGTATAAGCTCTTCTAAACTGTGCAGCATAAGCACCCGCTAAACAGAGCTGCATAAGCTCACTTAAACTGGGCCGCATAAGGCCCCGCTAAACAGAGCCGCATAAGCTCACTTTAATTGGGCCGCATGAGGCCCCGCTAAACAGAGCCGCATAAGCTCACTTTAATTGGGCCGCATGAGGCACCATCAAACCAGAGCCGCATAAACTCTTCTAAACTGTGCCGCATAAGCACCTGCGTAGCAGAGCCGCATAAGTTCACCTTAACTGGGCCGCATAAGCACCACCAAAATAGAGCCGCATAAGCTCCTTTAAATTGTGCCGCATAAGGACCCGCCTAATTAGAGCCGCATAAGCTCGAAAATATTAAGCAGTTTTCCCTGGCCATCTTCTAACTTGCTTCTTTTGTCCTTTTTTCAGTGAATTTGCCAGTCAATGCTGTGGGAGAACCTTTGGTGGGTCGCGTCCAATCTGCTGTGGGCTATAGGTTCGACCACATAGTCGAGTATGTGGTGAACCAGCTTCCCAAAGATGAACCTGTGGAGAGGCTGAGAGACATTAAAAACCAGTCTTTCTTCTTTATCTCGGGGATGATGAACTCAGGGCTGCTGGGGGGCAAACACTTGAAGCCTGCGTTCCTCTTCGGGGATGCCCTGACTGTGAAGAACTTCCAAGTTCTGGACATATTCGAGAGTTGGAGTTTTACTTCTTACGGGATGGCGATCCACATCCCTCAGATGGAACGTCACTTCCCACTGTCGTGGTTCAACATGTTGCCTATGGACAGGAAGATGGAGGATTCCTTGACTCCGACCCGGAACGGGATGTTTGTGGGCAAAATTCACTATAACAATAACTTGCGGTCAGTGTACGCGGGCAGGGTACTGGTCAGCCACTACATGATGGGGTTGGCCCCGGGCAATTTCTTGAATATGCAGGGTCCCAACTTCAAGTTCTCTCAAGCTAACACTTTTCTGAACCAGCTTGCTTGGAAGGGGTCCTATCCCGTTGGTCAGTTGTCGCTACCGAGTTGGATACACCCCCTCCCTTCGTGGACCAACCTATCTAAGTAGATCGCGTGGAAATACGAGACTCTCCTGCACGAGATTGGACTCTACCATGCTATTCGGGGCACCAGCTATGGCTTGCCCATAAACAAGAAATTGTTCATGGCTCTGCTGGAGATGTACAACTGTCGTACGGGGACCTTTTTTTACACCCGTAGGGGAGATGGGGCTTGCTCTCCACGGGATACATGACGTCTCCAAGCTGCCTTGGGGAAATAAAGTCTTTGAAGTGTACACTCCCACGAATAAAGAGTTCGAGAAGTTGGAGGAGAGGTTCCCTGGCTTTGTTGCCGTCTACCGAGAATTGCTGTGTCATCACAACACGTGCCAGCAGACGTCGAAGAAAAAGAACAACAGCTCAGAAGGGAACCTTCCTCACACAAAAGCCTGGCTCACTTATCTTTTTAAACTCGTTGCCTCAGGCTGGGTTTCTCTCCGAATTTCTCGAACTCAGAAGGAGGTGCAGGACCAATTGTCAACCGCCAAGAGGGTAAGAACCACCGGTAACAGGTTCGGGAGTCAATCTGACACTTTTGCTTATTTTTATCAAGACACTCAGCCGTTGTCCGAGAAGGCTCTTCTGGCCGGATTCCTGATGGTGTGGCTACGAAATTGGGTAGTTTCAGGAGGGGCCATTTCTATTGAGCGGATCAGCCACAACTTTATCCTTCCTGTTGTGAAGCTGGTCTTCGGGGTCAGACTAGCTCTTCTCTCGGCCATGGTATGATGCATACATCGTAGCCTTCGCACTTTCACGTCCAAGGTCTTCGTACTTTATGTTGACGAAGGACTTTGAACGTATTGAGCTTCCCTATCATTATCTGATGGGGTGGCTGTTGATGCATTGTCGATCTTTGATGAGACCTGGCCCCGAAGATGGCATAACTGCTGACGATGCTTTTATCTTCCAGTATCGCCGCATGCCTTGGGATTGCGAGACTATGCGTGTCTGTCGGATGGCTCTGGCGAGAGTGGATAGATATACTTTTTTCGTGTCTGTTCCTCAATTTACTGCTGAGGAAGTGAGGGCCGTACATCTTGATGGTATTGGGCCTCCCCACTTCTTACCCGATAAGATGCTCCTTTGGTTGCTCAATATTTGTCCTGCCCACCTGGTATACGGCAACCGCAATACTGTCTATTTGGAGCCTTACTTGCCTAGTAGGTTCTTCCGACAGTTTAGGTACAGCCAGCTATTCTTGGACAGTCCCAACTCTTGCCTGGGTTTTAAAGGTAGCGTCCATGATGGTATCAGAGCCTGGCACTATTATAACACGGTTCACACCCGTACCAGCTTCTCAGTTCCTGATGCTGGGGAGTCAGGCGAGATCTTGTATTTTGTGGCTCTATACCATGTCATGGCGAATAAGCCTCATGTTGATTTTGACCCAGGTACCAGCTTCATTGTTGGTACTGGCTTGGAGGAGAAGGCCAAGGGGTCCAAGGCGAGGAAAAAGAAGGAGAACAAGGTTGCTGTGTCAGACTCGGAGTCTGCCGACGCAGATGAAGAGGATGACGAGCATGCTTCCGATAACTCTCTTCCTCCCGCAGAAGATGTGGTGGCAGATCAGCCATCTGTCGTGCCTGGTCCATCGTGCAAGCGAAGCAGGCATGAGCCTACCATTGGTGGTATTACTTACTCTGTGAAATGGGCTGTGTTTAAGCCTCGTGGGCTGCTTATTAAGAAGAGAGGCGAGGATGACACCGTTTCGGAGGTGAATTGAATTACAACCATCTTCTTCTTTAGCTCTTCTTTTTTCCTGAACTATGACCTAACTATTTTTCTTTTCTCTGTAGGCATCAAGAGAAGGAGACTTTTCAGAGTCGGCTGCTTCCCGTACGGTCGACCCGGCTCTAACTACTCTAATTAGAGATATGAGTGCCGAGATTCTTGCCGCCGAGATTTTCCCAGCGACAGCTGAGGCTCCAGTTGTTGACGTCCCAACCCAGGGTGACGTGGGTTCTGCTGAACCCATCCCTGAGACTGTTGAACTTCAGCTGGGTGACGCTGATCCAGTCGTATCTCCTTCCGGGATGGCTGAGGTAGATGAACCAGCTGCATTTGGGTCGGATGTTGCTGTTGAAGAAGCTATGGTGTTTGCGAGCGAACCTCAGCCCCAGCGACCCTCCCCTGGGAAGCTAAGTCAAATTTTGACCAGTGAGGAGGTTTATTTGCTCTATCATCACATCCTTTGGGTTAAGCTGATTGATGGTTGCTCCGGACATATAGATCCTGCTCCTTTACTGCCAACGGCGGACATTATCAGGGGAGAGTTCGCCAGAGAGGATCTGGTGGAAGAGAGTGTGCCTTTACCCCCTCCAACTTACATTGAGGGACCTCCCACTGAATCAAGTTCGGAAGAGCAGGCGACGGAACGGCCGGGGCAGAGAGAAATGGTCCCTACACCCTCCTTTGTTCATGTGGCTCCGAGAGTCGATATTTCTGCCCTGCCGTGTCTCCAGATCCTTCGGGCTAAGGAGGAGGAATTGGCCGCTATTCAAGCGTCCTTTCTCTCGAAACTTGTTTTCCTTGTGGCAGGGGCATCAAGTTCCGGTGCATCTTCTTCGATCCTGCCAGCTACCCTTCCTTTGACGCCGTCTTCTTCGGAAGTTCTAGATAAATCGTCAAAGGATGTAGTTGACAGTTTTTACCGTCACCTGAGGCGAGGAGTTGAGGTTGCGGTGGAGCGGGGTACCTCTTTTGCCTTGGCCCGTCAATGCGCCCTGGGCCAAATTAAACTCCTTATAACCCTCTCCAATGGGGCAGGGATAGTTGAGCTGCTGGAGCCCAAATTGCTAGAGGCGGATCAGCTTATGGCCCAATATCAAGTACTGCGGTAAGTCGACCTGTCTTCGGCGGTAGATCAGGAGCGTGCCTTCCTCATAACTGTTATGGAGAAGGTAAGGGACGCACGAGATACGTCCAAGCCTATTATAATGAAGGACCTCCACGATCTGTCTCTACAGTATGATCAGCTGAGCCGCCGAGGAGAGGATTGCATTGCTCGGGAGGCGGCAGCCTCTCGCGGGATAATCGACACGAAGGAGCAGATCCTCGAGCTCCAGAGGAAATTGGCCTTCTTAGAATCTGAGCTCGAGGCCTCCCGCTCGGGTAAGAAGGTAATTGTTCAGGAGGCCGACAAAGTCACCCGTGCTTCTGCTGACTTGGAGCGTGCTCTAAAGAAGCTTGAAGATGGCTGGCAGGCTCACGCACATCTGGATGATGCGGAGCGGTTGACTCAGGAGGCCGAGTGCCGAGCCAAGCTACGGTTTGAGCGGTCGACGGTCGTACTGAGGGACCGTCTCAGAAAATTATGTATCGTCGAACCATAGTCAGCTTTTTCTTTTCTTTCTCTCTTTATGTTTCTTCATCTTTTTTGGCAGGGACATGGTCCCAAAGAATATAGTACTTTTAATTTGATTTGAATAAATGACTTTGCTTACATCATCCTTTATCTGTCATATTTGTACTACATTTATGTGTTTGCACCCACTGGAGGCTTTTCTGTGGGCCTATTACCCTTGGCACACCTTAGTTTTAGGTACGGATAATAAGTTTGATAGGGATACCTAGAACAACTCCGCGGTGAGGTGGATATGGAAGCTCTTGGTATCGGGCGAAAGAATGCCATAGAACAACTGGGTTCCAAAGGCATGAGATTATGAGAAAAGAGGCGTGTGTACTAGAAAACTTAGTACAATATTTGTGGTCAACTGCGGACATTTGTGGTCAACTGTGGACATTTGTGGTCAACTGTGGACATTTGTGGGCCTATTATCCTTGGCGTACCCTGATTTTGGGTACGGATAATAAGTCGACAAAAAACCAACATACTTACTCAGAGGTAATGAGGACGTGGTAAATGTGAGGGTTTCTTCAATGGAGCCTTCCTACTCAGAGGTAATAAGGACATGGCAGGAGTGGACACCATGAAGGGTGTAAAACAACTCAGAGGTAATATGGACATGGAAGTTCTACGTGAGGGGTGGTTTGTTTTTGATGGAAGTAAAACAACTCAGAGGTGACATCGACGTGGTTGTTTAGGGAGATTTGTGGATCTATTACCCTTTTTTATGTACTGAAAGTGCGGGTAATAGATCATGAAAAAGATGCTCCTTTAGGAAGGAAGTTCAGAGGTATGATCATACATGACTTACTACCAAGAAGATGTGATATAGATTCATTTGGGACGACCAGAGTGTAAGTTCAGCGGTGCATGGGGGCACATAACTTAACAGTCCGGTTGATTTAGGGGATGTCGTTTAGATATAATACTTCTTCAGGAACTTGTCGTTGACGGACAAGATGAGCAAGTCTCCATTTTGTTTTGCGAGGCGGTAAGCACCATTGGAGAATACAGCCTCGATAACAAATGGGCCATCCCACTTTGGCTGAAATTTGTCGACAATTTTTTGGGTCATAACCATCGGTCTCCGAACTGCCAGAACGAGATTACCCACTTGGAATGTTCTGAGTTTAACCTTCTTGTCGAAAGCTCCCGAGATGTGTGCTTGATACAGCTCGATTCGTTGTTGAGCTAACAGGCGCTTCTCATCTAAGGCCTCCAACTCATATAGCCGACGACGGTAATTGTCATCCGTCGTCAATCGATAGTTGAGGGCGACACGGAGCGAGGGGATTTGAGTCTCAAGTGGAAGAACTGCTTCACCCCCATACACCAGAGAGAATGGTATGTTCCCAGTGGCCGTCCGGACTGTAGTATTGTACGCCCATAAGCATTCGCCAAGCTTTTCATTCCAGTCGTGTTTGTTGGAAGACACGAACTTCTTGAGCAGCTTGATTATAGTTTTATTGAATGCTTCTGCCAACCAATTCGTTGCCGGATTGTACGGTGTTGAAGCAATATTCTGGATTCAGTGTTTGTCGCAAAACTAATAGAAGGCGTGGCTTGCGAACTACGTGAAGAACAGATGGCAACACTAGAGGGGGTAAATAGAGTTTATAACGATAATAACCAATTAAAAATTAAACTCTTTCACAAGCTGAAAGAAATCAGAGTAAATACGAATATAAATAAGGAGCAAGAAAGCATACGCAAACACAGCCGATTTTTAACCTGGTTTCCTTCGTGGAGGACTAGTCCAGGCCTGAGAACTCTAGCTCAGGATTAAATCCACTATTTGTGAAATAGTAGTTATACCCCGTGCCTTTTCTTCAGAAGAGCACGTCAACTTCTTACAAAGATCGCAGTAGCGATGCTTGGAATTTTCTAAGCGACTTCTTGAACTCTTGCACAAACTCCTAACTGAAAAATTCTGAGCACTTGAGGCTTAGGGAGCTTTTGGCTAGTAGATGAAGAAGGGTATGGCTTGTATTTAGCTTTAAAGAGAAGAGAAGAGAAGATTGGATGATGTAAAATGAGAGAATTCATGGCCTATTTATAGGATACCAGGTCGGCAGAATTCGGCCAGAATTTTGGTTGGATCATTCAAAAATTTGGGCATTGGACAACTTGCAACCAGCCAACCCTAAAAATTAGGGTGCTAATTTTTATGGGACAGAGTTCGGCCCGAACTCTGTGTGGAGGCAGAGTTCGGCCTGAACTCTGTCACCAGAGCACAGAATGGGTCATTGGTCCAATGGGCTTATTTGGATGTGTGTAGAGCTTTTGGATTTTGGGTAGGGTATAGGTTAAGTTTCAGATGCTCAGCACAACTCAGCTTACATAAGTCTAGACTCAATAAAGTTTATAAAATACAGACTAAAAAATGACTTGCATTGTAAAACTGGGCTGTCGTCTGACTTGTGCTGGATGTAGTCTTCATGTGTCGTATTGAATTATCACAAGTATTATTTAGTCAATTCTATCAATATTTGGTTGACTGTGACTTTGTGTCAATAATCTCCCCCATATTGATAATTTATAAAATAATAATTATATATTCAATATTCATACCTGGACACATTTAAGGACAAAAAGCATAGCTCCCCCGTAATCAGTGCCGAGCTTAAAAAATAGCTCCCCGTAAACATTACTTTGAATCCTGTTGCCTGATAAGAACATTCTCCCAAAAGCACAGATACAGAGACAAAAAGAATATTGAATATAGAAATATCTTCCCCTTTTAGCATTTAGCAATTAACCATAATCAATTAAGAACTGGCAAGCACACCAAAAGATAATAGAAGAAACTGTATAAAAACTGATAAAACTACTAAATATCTCAAGAGTCACAACTCATAATAAGTCTAAGACAATCAAAGCGCATAAAAGAAACTATATCAACTAAAATCTAAAATGCATAAATCATAAGCTAAGATCCTCAGTAGCAGCAGCAAGTAAAAGTCCATATCCATCATCGAGCTCGTGAAGGCCCAGCGTCGTCTGATGGATCAGTGAAGGAACGACGAGGGTCCACGAAGGCTGCATCCGGATCCAAGTAGCGAATAACCTAAGGGTCATCGATAAGATATCTCTCACGACCAGGGTCCCGCTCCATAGGAATAGGCATGGAAGGATGGCGAGACATGGAGTACCGAATATCGTGCAACGAGTTGCTGATGGCACTCATCTGCAGGGTGGTCCGGTAATCCAGCTGAGTCCAACGATCATCCTCTAAGGTGAAGCGATCGCGGAGCATAGTCTGAAGAGACTCGAGAGTGGCAGGAGGAGGAGGAGGATCCTGTCCAAGAGGAGGTGCATCGGGCTAATCGTCAGAGTGCTCAGACACGACTGGTGAGCCAACGACTGCCTGAAGCCTCCGTGTCTTAGAGAGGAAGGCGGGGGCATGTAAGAACTGGCACTCATCAAGTGGTATGCGAAACGTACGAAATACCATAGGAAGATACAAAGCATAAACTAAGGATCTTGGTTTTTTCTTCAATTAATCATCCAGTCCATTATGGTACGTGGAAGATTAAATGGTACATGAAAGTGAAGGTGATATAAGGCCGAGATTTCAAAGTAGGTGACTTCATCGGTGGATCCCGCTTTGGGTAGAATAGTGTTAAAAATAATCCGATGAAGTTCATAAAAATAGGGATTGAGATACTTGGCCAAAAGCTTACGAGGACGTGTGTTAGGGGTACACAAGTCGTCCTTGAAGCTTTCAAGTGAAGACCCATCGGGAAATTGAAACGATCGAGCTTCAACAAGCTTTTCCCATGAGTTTGGCTCTTGGAGTTCAAGGTGTTCGGCCAAATTGAAATCATCAAAAGAGATGTCAATTCCCGCAACCCGTGAGAAAATATGTGTATCATCATGAGTTAGGTTGCAGTAAAACATTTGAATAGCACTACGATAAATGACCGAGTTGGTGGTGACCAGTTCGTCAAGGCAAAGGTCATGAAAAAGTGAGTCATATTGAGAGAAAATAGTAAAATTGATAGGGTGACCCGCAAACACCGGACGTATCCGAAAATTACTAAACCAATCATTAGATGCGTCGAGTGATACAAATATTCAGTCGTCAAATGTGTTTGGGTCAAGTGGACGAGGTGGGTTGAACAACGGGTGGATAGGTGGTTGTTGTTCAACGGGCGGTGCAACTGGTGGTTCAATGCGAGAAGGAGCATTCGAAGAGGACACTCCCTCGGGTCGAAGTCTCTTCCCGCGATTGAACAAACGTGGTGCCATAAAACAATAAAAATAATGAAGAAAATTGAAATAAGAAAAGTGTTGAGATATACCTCAAAGTGATGATGAACAATGAAGAAGAATGGTAAAAGAGGCCTTCTCCTTGAGTTTGGGGAAGAGATGAGCTCTAGAAAGGAAGAACTAGGGTTAGGGTTTTGAAAAAAAAATGTTTGGAGAAGTGGAAAAGGTGGCAATGGAGGAGAAGAGAGAGGAGAGCCCGAATATATGTGAAGGTTTCCAATTGGTCGAAAAAATATGGGCCATTGGATCTATTTATGATCAGCGGCTGAGACTGTTCCCGGTTCTGGAACAGCCAGGCCGAATTCGGCCCGAACTCTGGTTAGGGCAGAGTTCGGCCCGAATTTCGGGTTCTGTTGACAGAACAGGAATCAGGCTGAGAAGAAGAAAAATATGGTAAAGTGTGAGAGACCAAAGGAAAAGGAAAGTGAGGACATATACAAGAAAGACTCAAGTGGAGAATGACAGAAAGTTAATTTTGAAGCAAAGTGAAGTTTGGAAAATTTGTATTTTAGCATGTGATAAATTAAAAATGAACCATGTAATAAACAAGGAATTATGTCATAATTCAATATTTTGAAGCTGCCATGGGTTAGCTGCATGGGCCGGATCCCAGCTAGCGGTAGTCCTGAGGACTAGTGCACCGTGTCGCTTAGGCTTTTACGCCTTGTTGTCAGAAGGACCCTTTCGGCTTGTACCCATAGTAATTTCATCATAAAAGAATCAAGACATACTCGATATTTACGCAGGTTTATTTTAATTAATAACAGCTTCATCCAAAATTCCAAGTTTACGACAGAGAAAATTGAAGCGCTCTTCGGATAATGGTTTTGTGAAGAAATCTGCTAGCTGATGATTAGTGTCAATAAATTCTAAGTTAATAGTGCTATTTTGCTGAAGATCACGCAAAAAGTGGTGACGTATTTCAATGTGCTTCGTGCGTGAGTGACAAATGGGGTTCTTAGTGAGATTTATAGCACTAGTGTTGTCACAAAAGATTGGAATGTGCATAAAAGATAAGTTGTAGTCTTCAAGGGTTTGCTTCATCCACAGAATTTGTGCACAACAACGCCCAGCTGCGATGTATTCAGCTTCTGTTGTGGATAGTGCGACAGAATTCTGCTTCTTGCTAAACCAAGAGACTAAAGCCTTTCCTAATAAATGATACGTACCGCTCGTACTTTTACGGTCGACCTTGTATTCGGCAAAATCAGCATCAGAGTAACCAATGAGGTCAAATGATGTTGACTTGGGATACCATCGGCCCACTGTAACCGTACCCTTAAGGTATCGAAAGATACGCTTAACAACAGTCATGTGTGATTCCTTAGGATTTGCTTGATATCTAGCACACAAGCAAACGCTAAACATAATATCAGGGCGACTAGCAGTTAAATAGAGTAGACTGCCTATCATACCTCGATACTTACGTTGGTCCACGGATTTGCCGCTTTCATCTGGTTCTAGTTTAGTTGTAGTAGCCATTGGAGTGCTGATTGGTTTGACGTTGTCAAGGTCGAATTTCTTCAGCATGTCCTTTGTATACTTCGACTGACAGATGAAAGTTCCATTTGACATTTGTTTGACTTGCAGTCCAAGAAAGTAGTTGAGCTTCCCCATCATGCTCATCTCAAACTCGGTCTACATACACTTGGCAAAATCTTGACAGAGGGTTTCATCAGTAGAACCAAATATAATATCATCTACGTATATTTGGACTAAGAGAATAGTGCCTTTAAAAGATTTTATGAAAAGTGTGGTGTCAATTTTCCCTTTAGAAAAATCTTTCTCAAGCAAGAAATTGCTTAGCCGTTCATACCAAGTTCTAGGGGCTTGTTTGAGGTCATATAGCGCTTTCTTCAGCTTGAAAACATGGTCGAGAAATTTGTGATTTTCAAAGCCAGGAGGTTGTTTCACATAAACTTCCTCGTTAATAAATCCATTCAAGAAAGCACTTTTAACATCCATTTGAAATAATTTGAAAATTTGCAAATGCACAAAGCATCTGAATGGATTCCAATCTAGCAACAGGAGCATACGTCCCATCGTAGTCGATACCTTCCTCTTAGTTGTATCCTTGGGCTACTAGACGAGCTTTGTTGCGTGTGACTGAACCATCTTTATTTATTTTGTTTCTAAAAACCCATTAAGTACCAATGATCGAGTGATTAGCCGGTTTAGGAACGAGTTCCCATACTTGGCTCCTCTCGAATTGGTTGAGTTCCTCTTGCATAGCAGAAATCCAAAATTCATCATTAAAAGCTTCTAAAATATTTTTCGGCTCAATTTGTGAAATAAAGGCAGTGCTAGCAATAGAGTCTTTTAATGATGATCTAGTAGTTACTCCACGTGAAACCTCACCTATTACCAAATTTTCTGGATGTGACGGCTTGAAAGAGAATTTCTTTGGCAAGCCCTCCAGAGAATTGGTTTCGGTTGTGGTATTCATTGTAGTAGAAGTTGATGGCTCAACATCATCGTCAAGAGTAGCTGCTGCACTGTTATCTTCATCAAAAGTCACATTTGTAGACTCTTCCACAATTAATGAGCGTTTGTTAAATACTCTATATCCCTTGCTCTTGGCAGCATAGCCAAGGAAAATACCATCGTCAGCTTTGGCATCAAATTTGCCTAAGTTATCTTTGGTGCTAAGGATAAAACATCTACAACCAAAAACTCTAAAATAAGAAACATTTGGGGTTCTTCCAAACTAAAGCTCATAGGGTGTTTTCTTCGTAATAGGACGAATAAGCACCCTATTTAAAATGTGGCAGGCTGTACTGACAGCTTCAGCCCAAAAGTTTTTTGGAAGTAAAAACTTGTTCAACATGACTCTAGCCATATCGCCAAGAGTCCTATTCATCCGCTCCACAACACCATTTTGTTGAGGAGTTCTTGGACAAGAAAACTCATGATCAAAACCATTAAAATCATAAAACTTTTCAAAATCAGTATCTTCGAATTCCCCTCCATGATCACTTCGGATTCGAGTAATCAGGTAGCCTTTTTCGTTTTGAACTTTCTTAACAAAAATCTTGAAGACCGAAACAGCATCACTTTTATTTGTAATAAAGAAAACCCATGTAAATCTAGAAAAAATCATCAACAATGACAAAAGCGTAGAGTTTTCCACCAAGACTGGCTACTCTACTAGGGTCAAATAAATCCATATGAAGTAATTGCAAGGGTCTAGTAGTGCTTACAGAGTTTATGTAATAAAAAGAGGACTTGGTTGCCTTATTCAATTCACATTCGGCACATACCGTGTCCTTTATGAATGTGATGTCGGGCAAGCCTCTAACTAGCTTCTTAGTCGATAGCCTGGATATAGTATCCATGTTGGCATGACCAAGACGCTGGTGTCATAGTAATCTTTCATCCTTATGAGCATATAGGCATCTACCTGTATTGTTAGTATCTCTAGACAAATAAAAAATATAAATATTATCCTCTCTTATCCTTTCAAAAGCGATGTCTCCTGTTGACCTATCATAAATAAAGCATTTATTTTGTCCAAAGTTAATGTCATATCCATGGTCAGCAAGATGACTAATGCTGAGCAGGTTATGCTTTAACTCGGTCACTAGGCAGACATCCTTTATTACGGGAGAGGGAGGATGACCAATAATACCATTACCTATAATATACCCTTTTAGGTTGTTACCGAAGGATACGCATCCTTCTCTCTTCATCGATAGTGATGCGAAAAGATTTGCGTCTCCCGTCATATGCCGCGAGCATCCACTATCGAGAATCCACTTACTCTTAGTTGAGGAGGGAAGGTCCACCTACATCAAGAGTAGATGTGACCTTTGGTACCCAAGTTCTTGAGGGTCCTGAAAAGTTAGTTTTCGGAAACCATGCATATATCTTTCTATCTACCAATCTTCTAATTCTGCATTGTGGTAAAATGTGTCCATGTAATCCACAATAAGTACATATAGCATTCCTATTTATGTTAGGAGCATGCTGATGATGTCCATAAGTAGAGTGATGAGGAGTAGCATGATGATATGTAGAACTAGCATGGTGATGATGACTATATATAGAGTGATATGGAGTGGCATGGTGATATTGTCTATATGGAATAGCATGGTGATGATGTCTATATGTACAGTGATGGTGATTTTGTTTTTGTGCAACATGGTGATGATTGTATCTATGTGTAGCATGATGATTATGTGACAAATGAGAATTATTTCTACGTGCATGTGGTTTGTGTACTTTATGAAAGTGTGTGTATATGTAAGCATGATTATGAGTTGTAGGTGGATGACGTGGTTGACTAGTATGAGTAGTGTCATGCTTTGTGTGTGTCTCATGTGATTGGGTTTGAGGTTGAGCAACCTGTTTTCCCAATTTAGTCTCTAATTTCTTAGAGACAGCCTGCAGTTCAGTAACCTTAGCATTCAAACCATATATCTTAGTGATAGAAATCTTATGTCTACTCTTTTCTTCAGCAAGCTCCGTGTTGAGTGCTGTGATTTCTTGTGTTTGTTGTTCAATGCGTGCTTCGGCATCATGTAGGCTTATTTTAAGCTTAGATACCTCATTTGTGACATCCGTGGGTGAAGTGTCTCTAATATTATCAAGCAGTAAAGAAAGTCTTTGAATTTCGACTTCATGACTTTTGATCTTTTCCTTGGCATGTTTATATTTACCAATGACCTTTTTGTGATCATCAAATAAATCGGTGAAAGCATCGCCAAGTCCATCAAAAGTGAAATCATCAAGAGTTTCGTTTGATACCTTGTCGGACGTTGCCATTAGGTACACGTTTGCAGCGTCTTGAGGAGAGTCTTTTTCTTCCTCGGAGTCACTAGCTTCGCTTTCATGCCAAATGCTTGTGTTGGCATATTTTTTTGAGGAAGCCTTCTTGTATGGTTTCTCACAGCGGTTGTTCTTCTTTAAGAATGGACAGTCTTTTCGGACGTGTTCCGTCTTTTTGCAACCGTAGCATGTTGGCTCTTCTTCGTCATCTTCTTGTGGTTCCTTCTTTCTTCGGTTGAAGCGAAGGAATTTCTTGAAGTTGCGGACAAGGAGAACTTTATCATCACCTTCCGAGTTGTCGTCATCTGTCTTTTCGGAGTCAGTCCTTCGTCGGTGAGCTTTGAGAGCGATCTCCTTAGCCTTAGGAGCAGGCTCTTCGAAGTCCTTGAGGTCAAGCTCATGAGTCATCAGCTTTCCCATCAAGGTCTCCATGGACATAGTTGTGAGATCATTTCCTTCTATGATGGCTGTCACCTTAGGGTTCTAAATCTTTGGTAGCCCCCTAAGTAGCTTGCGAATCTTCTCGTGATTTGAATATTGTTTGCCGAGCGAAGATAGGGGATTGATGATGTCGAGGAATCTTGTGAACACTTGCGTGATCGTCTCATTTGGCTTCATCTTGAAAGCCTCATATTCTTGAGTGAGACGGCTTATCTTCGATTCCTTGACTTGGATGGTTCCTTCATGCGTCACTTCTAGAAGTCTCCATACTTCGTGAGAGGTGGTGCATATTGAGACCCTGTTGAACTCATTCCTGTCTATAGCACAGAATAAAGCATTAATAGCTCTCGCGTCGAGACTTGCCTGTTTCTTCTCCTTATCAGAATATTTGTCATGTGGTTTCTCAACGAGATCACCATTGACAACTATCCTGGCAGGCTTTTTGTAACCATCGGTGACGATGGTCCACAGGTCGAAGTCTAGTGACTTGAGATAAAAGCTCATCCTTGTTTTCCAATAGGTGTAGTTAGTTCCATCAAATAGGGGAGGCCTATGTGTGGACTGCCCTTCACCGTGATTGGAAATCAAGGATTGTGTGGTTGCTATGGATCAGCTCTAGGATGTTAGTCCTTGTTGAGAGAACCGAGCTCTGATACCAATTGAAGAACAGATGGCAACTCTAGAGGGGGGTGAATAGAGTTTATAACGATAATAACCAATTAAAAATTAAACTCTTTTACAAGCTGAAAGTAATCAGAGTAAATACGAAAATAAATAAGGAGCAAGAAAGCATACGCAAACACAGCCAATTTTTAACCTGGTTTCCCTCGTGGAGGACTAGTCCAGGCCTGAAAACTCTAGCTCGGGATTAAATCTACTATTTGTGAAATAGTAGTTACACCCCGTGCCTTTTCTTCAGAAGAGCACGTCAACTTCTTACAAAGATCGCAGTGGCGATGCTTGGAATTTTCCAAGCGACTTCTTGAACTCTTGTACAAACTCCTAACTGAAAAATGTTAAGCACTTGAGGCTTAGGGAGCTTGTGGCTAGTAGATGAAGGAGGGTATGGCTTGTATTTAGCTTTAGAGAGAAGAGAAGAGAAGATTGGATGATGTAAAATGAGAGAATTCATGGCCTATTTATAGGATACCAGGTAGGCAGAATTCGGCCAGAATTCTGGTTGGATCATTCAAAAATTTGGCCGTTGGACAACTTGCAACCAGCCAACCCTAAAAATTAGGGTGCTGATTTTCAGGGGATAGAGTTCGGCCCGAACTCTGTGTGGAGGCAGAGTTCGGCCCGAACTCTGTCTCCAGAGCACAGAATGGGTCATTGGTCCAATAGGCTTATTTGGATGTGTGTGAATCTTTTAGATTTTGGATAGGGTATAGGTTAAGTCTCATATACTCAGCACAACTCAGCTTACATAAGTCTAGACTCAATAAAGTTTATAAAATACAGACTCAAAAATGACTTGCATTATAAAACTGGGCTGTCGTCTGACTTGTGCTGGATATAGTCTTCATGTGTCGTATTAAATTATCATAAGTATTATTTAGTCAATTCTATCAATATTTGGTTGACTGTGACTTTGTGTCAATACTACGGACCATTGTCGTGGATGATCCTTTGTGGTAGTCCAAAGCGATAGATGACGTGATGCTTGAGGAAGCTGATCACATTTGATGTCTTTACCTCTGCAAGCGGGACAGCTTCTGCCCAATTGGAGAAGTAATCTGTAATTTCTAATATAAAGCGGTGTCCTCTAGCGAAGGTAGAGTGATTGGACCAATGATATCCATTCCCCATGTCTCAAATGGCCAGGATGCCACCGTTGGGTGTAAGAATTCGGATGGTTGATGTATGAAATCTTCGTGGACCTGACAGGCTTTGCACTTTCTTGCATACTCTATCGTGTCTGCCACCATCGTAGGTCAGTAATAAACCATACGGCGAAGGCGGTTTTGCAGCTTCGGGCCAGGTTGATGGGCCCTACAAACGCCATCGTGAGCTTCGCGTACCGCTTCTTTGGCCTCTATTTTTGACAAACACCGAAGCAGTAGTCCATCGTAAGATCACCGATACAGCATCTAGGTCTCAGTATCGTAGAAGAATCTGAGAGAACGTCTTCTAATAGAGGTGGCTTCTTTCGGGTTCTCCGGAAAGATGTCATAAACTGCGAAGTCCATGAATGGGAGCCTCCAATCCGGTGTCTCGTCGACCGTCAGGGCATAATAGCTCTCAGCAAATTGGACATTGTTCTTGGGGCAGACCAACTCATGGCCTATTACGTCCACCAAATAATGAGTATATTTTGGGACCGCCAGGGAAGCGGCCAGTCCTGCTAAAGCGTCGGCTTCAATATTTTGGAGTCTCGGAACATGTTCTATGAAGAACCCTTTCAGAAATGTAATGATGGCTATCGCTACCTGATGGTTGGGGATCATATCTTTATGACGAACTTCATATAAACCCCGGATCTGATTGACGATTGACTATAATTGCCATATGCCTCTAGGTACCCTACCCCCAGTTCTTTTGCGAGTCGGATGTCGATAACCAAGGCGTTGTACTTGGCTACGTTGTTTGAACAAGGTTCTATAGGGGAATATGCCCTGTTGATCACCAAACAAGAGGAAGAAATTAGTACCACTGTTTGCAAAAACAAAAGTATAGAACTTTATTGATACAAACTGTAATAAAGATTACAAGAATTTTGGGAAAATTACAACTGTAGGAATCCAATCTCGATGACGATTGCTTTATCCCTTGGACGATGTGAACTGTAAAGACGAAGCCTTTGAAGTTGAAAACAACTCTGGAAACTGAAGGCAAAAGCCTCTGAGGTTGAAGACAAAAGTCTCGGAAGAATGCAGCAGCACTTTGGCAAGAACTCCTGGACTCTCTGATTTCTGATTTCTGATCTTGATATCTGATCTCTGATCTCTGCCATGAAGACTTGAAACTCTATTTATAGAGTTCTGGAAATAACTAACTTTCAGTTATTTTGGACTGCGCATGATGATTTGCGCAGCATTGGTTTACGCAACATTGATTTGCGCAGATAGTTACTGGATCGTGGGCCGATTATCATGGACACATGGCATGATTTGATAGAAATGCGCATGATCGTGCATAAACAGTTGCCACGTAATGAACAATCGATGGCATGAATGCCACGTGTAACTTAACAGTTACGTTTGATAGATTGCGCAGAGTTGAATTGCGCATACATGGTTTGCGCAAGCTCAAACTGCGCAGGATTGGTTTGCGCTGCCAGCTGTCAGAAAAGATTTGATTTGATTTAGTAATGATGACTTCTGCCACGTCAGCTTACGCAATCGGTTGTGTGCGCAAATTAGAATGCGCAATCGGTTGGCTGCGCAATCTGTTGTCTGCGCAATTCAACAAGATGATGTATATTTTGATTTCTTGATTTTGTTGATTGATGCAACTTGATTTTTTAGGACCTACAAGACCCCCTTCAAAGTTTTCGAAAGTTGATTTGATTCAAAGTTTCGAAATACTTTGAATTTTTGAATTTTTGAATCAAGTTGCGCATGATGATGGGTTGTCTGCGCAAAGCGAAGTATTCCCCGATCTTAGGCGCAATCCAAGGCAGCCGTTTCGTAGTTCAAAGGCTATAAATAGCCCACTTCTTCATTTCATTTTTTTACTTTGCCTCTTTCGTGCTTTTGAGAGAAAAATTCCCGAACCCTTTCTGTCTTCTTTCTCCGACGACTTCCATGGCGCCCCGACGATCTAATGTTGCCGCCACCGCCGCTGCGAAGGGAAAAGCTCCGGCCGAATCCTCTGACAGAGTTGCTCGGCGAGCATCTCGACATGAGTCTGCGCACCCTGCTCTGATAGGTAGTAAAACCGATCGAAACCCCTTTTTAGGGTGTTTTGACTTCCTTCGATCTTCGAAACTCATTTCTTTTTAGAGATGAGTTCAACTTGCGCCACCCTTTTTAGGGTTTTTTGGTTGCATAAACAGTCAGTCTTCATTTTTATGAAGACTGTAATCCTGCGCAATCTATCGAATTGTGCTGACAGAAAGTCAGCGCAATCGATTGATTTGCGCTGAAGGTCAGCGCAATCGATTGGTTTGCGCACCCTATTATGATGCGCAAACTAATGTTGCGCAATCCATATTAGCGCAATCTGAGGATTGTGTACTCTTCTGTTTTGCTTGTCTGAAAAATAGAGTTTTTGACTTGTACTGATCTTCCTCTGTTTTTGATGCAGTTGAAACCAATGAAGATCCAAACTATGAACATTTTATGGGAACTTTGTCTGAATCTGAATATAAAGAAGATTTGTCTCACGTCCATTATCCTCAATACGATCTGCCGACTTCTCGTCAGGCAATATTGATTTCTCAGGACAACGAAACTTTAATGTGTCTGATGAATGGACAGCCTCTGGAATCAGCAGATGCTGTTATCCACAAGAAACCCTTATTCTTGTTTGGTGATGCCTTTGAAAAAGTCTCCCAGCCTAGGCCAATGATGGAGGAGATGGTAGTCCACCGGGAAGACAGATCATTCTTCATTCCTAAAATTGTTCGATGCCTTCCTTTGTCACGGTACACTCATGCGAGCTACCCAAGGAAAATGGATTGGAACATCACCCTTCTCCAGGATGCTCGTGCAGGGAAGATCTTTGTAAAGAAGGTTAACGGGAAAGATATGTTTTACAGCTCTTCTGACAGATACAGTGTTATGTTGAGAGGTTTAAGACCCAGCTGCATCCCACCGGAAAACTCCTCTATGCTGATGCCCGTCAGAACCCCTATATTCGCAAATGAATTTGCGAAGGAAGAAGGAAGATACCCTGAACAGGATATCAGAATGACTGGATTAGTGAATCCAGATTACAAACGATGGAATTGCATTGCAAATTGGGTTCTGACAACCTTCCAAGATAAACTTCAACAAATTAACCTGTTTCAAGCAGTGCATGCCACTGTATACGGGTTTGCTCCTAACCCTCAAATGTTTTTGGCCTTGGCTGAGCGATACAATTACAGAACAGGAACCTTCATGACCCCGGGTGGAGAGATGGGGTTTGCACTCCATGAGATGAAGTACATCTCATACTTGCCCATGGCGGATGCTCCATATGAGGAGTTTGTTCCCACAAATGACGAGTTAGAGAAACTCAGAAAAGAAAATGCAGAAATGGTAGCAGTGTTTGAAGAACTGCTATGCCATTACAAAATTTGCTCTTTGTATTATAAGAGTGCTACGGCCAACACTTGCTATTCTTCGAAGTGGTTACCATATTTGTTCTTAAATCATATTGAAGAGAAGAAAACCAAGGAAAATGACAAATGTTACCCTCATTTTTTCAAACCCCTGATTAACACGGAAGTCATGAAGATGATGGAAGAAAGTAAACATTATGATAAGGAAATAAAGGATGATTATCAATGTCCACCTTTAAAGAAAGGTGACATTTTGGAGAGTTTTTTAAGAATGGGTTACAGACCCATGTCCAAAGAAGCCCAGTTAGCAGGGTTTCTGACACACTGGCTCAGACGATTCGTGGTCCCGGGATCTAGTGCAGTGGACCGTTTTCATCGCGGTGTACTTTTTGCTGCCGTCAAGCTAGTCTTCGGTTATAAGGTTGACTTGTTATCGGCAATGACCTGCAGATTGAATACGAGTCTTCGCTTGTATGTTGACTTGATGCTGAAGGCAAAGGGAGAGAAAGAATTCCCCCGTCTCGAAATGCCGTACACTTATCTCTTTGGATGGTTACTCCTCCACTATCCAACTTTAATGGACCCTGGTATGGGACCAGTAGATGGCAGCTTCTTGCGTAGATATTCTCAGGGTAAGTGGAAGTACACCTCTCTGAGTGAATGCAGATTCGTTTTAAATTTGAACAGAGGATGGAACTTCTGTTGCGCGCCTCTCCCGGCCGGTCATGACCAGATGCCACCCAACATGGTAGATTCAAAACTGCAGCCCTTAAACCGTGTGGCCTTTGAATGGTTGAAGACAATTCGACCATCTCATTTAGTATACCGCTTTGAAGAAGAATGCTTTTTGGAACCATACCTCCCTAGCCGTTTTGCTAGACAATTTGGGTATGATCAGTTCCACGTAGGGAACGCAATCACCTGCCTTCAGGGCAAGGGTTTCTTGATTGACGGGGCCCGAGCTTGGGCCTACTACAATGCCCGTGACACAAAGGCTACCTTCTCTATGCCACCAAAGAGCACTCCTCAAGGGCCTCGGATGCTCTTTACATACTCGGTATTCTACACATCTGCAAATACTTTTGCCGAGAACTTTAATCTCGCCGATAGTTTTGCTTCTGCGATAAGATTGAGGAAAGGAAGGATGACTTTATCAATCCCTGCCAATGATGAGGCAAACGAACCGGCGGATGAACCCCTAGAAACTTCAAGAGAAATGATGTTCCAACAAGAGATAAACGCAGCAATGCGGATCTCTCTAAGAGTGGAAAAGTCTCCTGCCAAGAAAAGAAGAAGAGAGGAGCCTCCTGCTCCTGCAGCAAAGAAGAAATTGGTCTTGGAGCATTCTTCTGATAAAGTGACTACAAGATCCCAATCTCGGCAGCTAGCCGAGACAAATCAAGAAGTTACTACTACACCAACTTCTGTACAGAAGCAAACAGCACCAATAAATGTAGAGAGTCCCGATAGACCTCTACACAGAAAGAAGAAGAAGTTGGTTACCAGAAGAAATTTAGAAGCCTCTTCTTCCAAACAACTCCTGACTTCAGTAGATGCTGCAGCAGGATTTATAATGCCATCTCCCACCCCTGTTTCTGAATCAGGGAATAAAATCCTTGAAGAGACTGAACAAAGGGGAGATCTTGACCCCAGAACTGAAGTTGAAATACTCAGAGAAAACATCATTGAAGAGGAGCTAAATATTACACGACCCCTTTCACCTGTCGTGGAGACGACTCAGCTTCCTCCTACCCCAAAGACCCTTCGTGAAGAAGAAGAGCATAAAATGATCGAAGCTTTAGAAGATTGTTATAGCCTGCAGGAGGATCTCACCGCAACTGACAGTGGGAATGTAGCCCAAGAAGAAGAAGAAGATAAGGATGAAGAAAGCTCTTCGTCTGGAAATATTGATAAGTATATACAGAATCCTGAAGGGGACAACGAAGAACACATATCTCTTGAAACCGCCGACGATGCTTCGGATCCTAAAAAGGATATTGAAGTAGAGGCGTTAGTAGAAAAGGTTGTTAACCCTGATGAAGACGTCGAGATAGAAGTATCCCCCGAAGAAGTGGCTGGTGAAGATGTTCAGCAAGAGAGTCCCGCTACCGATCCCCAAGGTATAAAATGATATTTAACAATCTTCTTTCTTAAAAATAGATTGATATCTAATATCTTCATTTGTAGTTCTTGCAGGTCTTGATACTCTACCAACACCTCCGAGGGACCTGGCTATGGTGCCTATTCCAACGGTAGTTGTTAGTAGTAGCCATCACTTATCTTGCGGCTCTGAAGCGGGCAGCAGCCAAGCTGTCGCAATTGAAGCTACTTCCGTTCAACGGGAGTCTATTCCAGCAGGAAATGCAGTTGTTGTTAGATCAAATCAAGGTAAGACTGTTTTTATTTGATCTTTTTGTTTATTGGCAAATTAGTAAAATAATAATTTTACTTTTTGCAGAAGAACAAACAGGAGGAGCAACCAGCTCTACTTTGGCTCCTTTGTTTAAAGAGCCTATCATTCATCAGCAAAGGATTGAGCAACCGACTACCCCATCCTCAACAGGGGTAGCTTCGACTCCTGGAACCATAGCCATCAATCAGCAAGTTGTCTAATCTTTTACCAGATGTTTCTTTGAGTCATTGGGATCTCTTGTCCGTAAAATGATAGAGAAGGAAGGAGCTAACTTCATTATGGTTAGGGACCCCACTTCTTTCCTGATAAAAGCCATAAGAGGCCAAGGAGACGAAGCCCAAGCCGTTCTTCTTGAACATATATTAGATGAGTTGGAGGTATCCATAAGGAAATATAAAGAGCTCAAGAAGAAGAATATAGACTCTCTGGTGCAAGCTGAATATGAACGACTAGCCCAAGAAGCTGATATAGAAAGGATAAACCTTCAGAACCTATTAGAAGCTCATTCTGCAAAGTCAGCTGAATTCAACTCAAAGATAGAATCAGTTACTTTGGCAGCTGAGTACAAAGGACAGAGGCTTGCTGAATTGAAAGCGGAAATTATTCGCCTTCAGAAGGAATTTGAAGAAGAAACTGCCAATCAACGATTTATGATTGAACAACTCAATGCCCTAATTCAGGAGAAAAATGAGTATGACGAGACTCATAGTGCTGAAATTACCCGCAGGACAGTAGATATGCCCATCTTTGATGAAGAAAATGGGATGGAGGAAGCAAAAATGAGAGTAACAACTAGTCACGAAGAAGAGCTGCAGACCTTGAAGTAGCAAATTGACAATCTGATTGTCCCTCCTTCTTGATTTTGTATTTGTGTTTTATTGCTATAGCTACATTTTTGTAATGTCCCGTATTTTGATATAAAAGACATTTTGTTGTGGCTCCATTATTTATTGCATATCTTATTTAGATATAAATAAATAGAGATAGAAAATATATTCAGAGGTGCAAGACATGATATATTTCTTGATAATTTTGTAGAAAATAATTATATTCATTATATCTGCTCAGAGGTAATATGGACATGGCAGAATATATTGAATATTATTATTTCGATTTTGACAACTTAATCGAAAACGACAAGTTGCTGATGTAGATAATGAACGATGATGAATCGTCAATATTTGTGAAAATAAATGAACGGGAAGACCATCAAATGATGGATGACAATGAACGGGTGAACCGTCAAATAAATATGATAAATGAACGGATGAACCGTCGGGCCTTTAATGAACGGATGAACCGTCTGATGAATGTGATACATGAATGGATGAACCGTCAAATGAATATGATAAATGAACGGATGAACCATCGGGCTTTAATGAACGGATGAACCGTCTGATGAATGTAATAAATGAATGGATGAACCGTCTCTTCGTTATTTGAGGAACTTCTGCCTATAAATATAACAGAAGTCTGACAGTAATGAACACTTCTACTTTTCAACATAAAAATGTCGTCCGGAGAAGCATCTAAGAAGGTCGAGATCGCCCCAAAGGTTGAGAAGGGCACTGAAGAGCGCCCTGTCGATCCAATCCAGCCGAAGGAGGCAAAAGCGGACGAAGGTCCGTCTGCACCCCAGCCGCCACGGGATATCTTGGACTTCCTGCTCGAACCAGGAAAGACTGAAGAAGAAGAAGCCATGAGGATGGCCGCCTGCAAATTCCTCGTGGGTTCCAGCAAGGAGGTTCTTAGCTCTTTTGCTGATCATGTCTTCGAGAAGGACGGCAGTGGCCCGCGTCCGAATATAGAAAAAGATGATAGTGACCTTTAATATTTTGTACTATCATATGATGAAATAAAATTTGCATTTTATTTATGAACCTGATCCTGTTTGATGATTTTACAAGCATTTACATTTATACAAAATACTTCTTAAGAAATTTGCCATTGATAGGCATCATGGCAATTCGACCATCGAGCTCTGAAAGTTGATAGGCTCCATTTGAGAAGACTTTGCTTACAACATAGGGACCTACCCATTTCGCATCGAATTTCCCTTTGCTCATATGAGTCATAGTCATAGGACGTCTGACTGCTAGAACAAGTTCTCCTTGTTGAAATGCTCTGACTTTAACTTTGCGATTGAAAGTCTTTGAGATGCGGGCTTGATATAACTCAATATGCTGTTGAGCCATTAATCGCTTCTCATCCAACGCTTCTAACTCTTGAAGTCGAAGAAGATCGTTGTTCTCTGTAGTAAGCTCATTAGCGACGGCAATCCTTAAAGAAGGAATTTGCAGCTCTAAAGGAAGAACGGCTTCACAGCCATACACTAAAGAGAAAGGTGTAAAGCCTGTTGGATTACGGACTGTAGTTCGATAGGCCCAAAGACATTCGCCAAGTTTCTCGCTCCAGTTCCGTTTGTTAGTGGAAACAAACTTCTTGAGGAGTTTAATGATGGTTTTGTTAAAAGCTTCAGCTAAACCATTAGCGGCAGGATTGTATGCTGTTGAAGCAACATTATCAATCCGATGATCATCGCAGAATCTAGTGAACTTCTGACTGATGAACTGAGGTCCATTATCATGAATGATTCTTCGGGGTACACCAAATCTATAGATGATGTGGTGTTTAACGAAGTTGATGACACTGCTAGTCTTAACCTCAGTCAGTGGTATAGCTTCAGCCCACTTGGAGAAATAGTCCGTTATCGCCAATATGAACCGATGTCCTCTAGAAGAAGGAGGATTAATGGGCCCTATGATGTCCATACCCCAAGCTTCAAAAGGCCAAGAAGCAGTCGTCGGGTGTAAAAATTCTGATGGTTGATGAATGAAGTCTGCATGGATTTGACAGGCTCGACATTTCCTTGCATACTCAATGGCATTCGATACCATAGAGGGCCAGTAGTAACCCATGCGTCTAATGCGGTCCTGTAGCTTAGGACCAGGCTGATGTGCTCCACATACACCGTCATGAGCTTCACGCAGTACTTGCTTAGCTTCATCACCAGCGAGACAGCGTAAAAGAAGACCGTCATAAGTTTGCCGATAGAGAGTTTTAGTAGTTTGATTATAATAGAATCGGAGAGATCGTCGACGAACGCTTGTAGCCTCCTTAGGATCTTCGGAGAGTATGTCATGTACCACGAAGTCGATAAAAGGAGTTCTCCAGTCATCATCGATAACATTAACTTCAGCAAAATTGCTGAATTCAATATTACGATTATTTTCAATACAGAACAGTTCTCGATTGGAGATAACTACCACCTGCTGTCTTTTAATAGGGATAGCTAAGACAGCTGCAAGATTGGCTAAAGCGTCTGCTTCAGTATTGCAAGCCCGCCGCACATAGTCAATGAAGAAATCTTTGAATGATATAGCTAAATTGATTGCCGCCTCATGATAAGGTACTAGGTCTTGATGACGTACTTCATAGGTTCCTCTAACCTGATTAACAACCAGTTTAGAATCACCGTATACTTCAAGATATTCAACGTTCAGTTGTTTAGCTAACTGAAGGCCAATAAGTAGAGCATTATACTCTGCTATATTGTTAGAACAAGGTTCATCTAAAGAGTAGGCTCTTTGGATAGTTGATCCGTCTGGAGAAACGAGGACCACTCCAACACCTGCCACAACAGCACCATTTGGTCCAATCCTTGATGCACCATCAAAGAATAAACGCCAGGTTGGAAATTCTTCGGAGATCATGTTGACTTCCAATGTTTCGTCTGGAATTTCGTCATAGAGCTTAGATGTCTCAGGTACAGGATGAGCCGCTAAAAAGTCCACCAGCGCTTGACCTTTGACAGACTTTTGTGGAACATACACCATGTCATATTGAGCTAGCAGGATTGCCCATGTAGCCAACCGAGAATTAAGTGTACTTGGTTTCTTCATAAGTACCCGGAGAGGGTTAACTCGAGATATAACATGAATAGTTTGACCAATGATATAATGCCTCGTCTTTTGTGCAGCAAACATGAGAGCCAAGCATTCTTTTTCAACTGGACTATAACAGTGTTCAGCACCAATCATAGTACGGCTAAGATAATAAATGGCCTGTTCGTGACCTTCTTTGTTCTTTTGAGCAAGTAAAGCACCCAATGAATGATCCATAGCACGGACATACATTAAGAACGGAATACCAGAAATAGGTGGCACCAAGACTGGTGGGTTCATGAGATATCGCTTGATATCATCGAATGCTTGTTGACATTCTTCAGTCCAAACGAAAGATACACCTTTCTTCATTAGTTGAGTGAATGGTCTGCAACGTCCAGACAAGTTCGAAATGAATCGCCTGATGTATGCAAGTCGACCTTGGAATCCTCGTAGCTCTTTTAAGTTACGTGGGGGACGTATCTCTTGAATGGCTTTGATCTTCTCGGGATCTACGTGTATATCCTTAGAGGTAATGACGAAGCCGAGAAATTTGCCACTAGAGACACCCAAGAACGACTTGGTGGGATTCATTTTGAGTTGATGTTGGCGCATGAGATTGAAGATAGTTCTCAGGTCTTGGAGGTGATCTTCCTTTAGACGACTTTTGACAGCAATATCGTCAACATAGCATTCAACAGTTTTGCAAAGATGATCTTTAAAAATAGTACTCATAGCACGTTGATAAGTTGCACCAGCATTCTTAAGACCAAATGGCATCACCGTATAGCAATAAACACCACGAGGAGTGCGGAAAAAAGTATGCTTTTCATCTTCAGGATGCATCTTGATTTGATTGTATCCAGAGAATCCATCCATAAAAGATATTCGTTCGAACCCACAAGTATTGTCGATCATGACGTCCGTAATAGGAAGAGGAAATTCATCTTTTGGACATGCTTCATTAAGATCCCGGAAGTCAATACAGACTCGAACTTTGCCAGTTTTCTTCAGAACTGGGACGACATTGGCTACCCAATCAGGATGTTGTTCTTCTCGAATGAAGCCACAAGCAATGAGCTTTTTGACTTCGTCATCGATCGCGTCCATCATTTCTGGTTTGAAGCGTCGCTGTTGCTGCTTAACAGGTTTTGCGTTAGGCAAAATGTTCAGTTTATGTATAGCAATCTTGGGATCTAAACCTGGCATGTCTTCATAACTCCAAGCAAAGACATCGATATATTCTTTAATAAGAAGAATCAACTCTTCCTTGTCTGTTTCTGGAAGATTTTTGCTAATAAAAATTGGCCGAGGTGAATCTCTTTCTCCTACATCAACTTGAACTAATTGATCTTCAGTAGGTGGTTCACGTTGTTCAAAGCGAAGTACCCACTGATTGTCCATATGCTGAGCCCAAGGATCTGTTTCAGGATTTTCTTCCACATTCTCGTCATAGTCTTCTGGAAGTTCAACGGAGACCATGTTAGATGATACGACCAACCTATGGACTTCACCAATGCTAGTATCAGAATCCCAAGATCTGGAATCAGATGAGTTAGAGCGTTCTTCACTGTCGGAGTCGGAGACTGCTGGGGATAACAATGGAGGAGAAGCATATCCGAGACCTCTCTTAGTCCTGCTATAATACATGTCTGACTTTCCTTTCGGAACAGTTGTACGAATAGGAGTTCGTCTACCCTTACCGTAATTGAAGCCACTTTTGAAATCATAACCCATTTTCCGAATGATGTCTTTTGATTGTTGACTATAACGATGGAGTTGGATACGCCCCGTGTCGTTAAGTTTACTGTCATCCGTATAACTGAATTTTTGTTCTGGTCCTTTAATAAAAATTATTGGACTTTCGCCTCTCTTTCGAGAAGAGACAACAAAGTATGAATCATCTGAGTGTTCGAGTAAGACCTCTGTATGAAGAGATTGCACAACTCCCATTGTAATTGATTGGAAGCTATCTAGCATATCTAAATAGTATTTAGTATGATAAATAACATCAGTATACTGGAAAGTAGGTGCTTTTTCATTGATTTGTACATCAGTATTTACAACAGGACCTTTGGCCTTAGCAGGCTTAGTCAGATTAATTACAAGAGGGGGAAAAGAAGAACGTAGAGGCGGTTTGTTACGACGGAGGTCGATAACAAGTGGCTCAGAGGAAGTGAGCTCCTTTTTTTCTTTGTTGCGAATGAGATCAACAACAATTGGCTCAGAAGAAGTGAGCTACTTTTTGTCCTTGTTACGACGTAAATCGATAACAAGTGGCTCAGAAGAGGTGAGCTCCCTTTGATCTTGATCAGCATCAATTGACTTCTTTTGGGCTGATAAGTGAATAGCCAGTGGCTTGGAAGATTGAGGATGAGAAACTCGCCCTTTGACGGGTATGATTAGAGTGTCTTTAGGCGTCGCTTCTTGTTCTTCTTTAGTGTCTAATGCTAACACGATTTTCATGAATTCATCCTTATACATCCGAGCGTCGTTGCAGTATGCTTCAACACCTTTGAAGGGATAAAGATCCGCAACCTCCTTACGAACTACGCCTTTGTCATCAACATATTTGAAACATTGATGAAGGGTTGATGGAACAACATTGTGCTCGTGTAAGAATGGTCTCCCCAATAGAGCGTTGTAAGAACAACCAAAATTGTCAATAATGTAGAATGTAACTTTTGTGCGAAGATTGCCAATTTGAAGTTTTAGGCAAATCTTGCCCAAAGGTTCACTCTTTCCTTGATTGAATCCAAGGATGGTAGTGATTGTAGTGGAGAGACTATGCACAGGAATTTTCAAAGCATCGAGCATTGTCTTCGGCATGATACTAAGAGCAGACCCTGGATCTATCAGAATACGATCGACTTTCATCGAATCGATATATCCTGTATAGTAAAGAGGACGGTCATGCCTGTTGTCTTCCATCAGCATGTCATCTTGCGTAAAAGTTATGTTCGGAATGAATTCCTGAACACTATTACAAGAGACTGATTCTGCTTCGGGCTTTTTGAGAAAGGTTAGACAAGCTTCTGCTTGCATAAGAGCTTCGCTGAGGGTTTCTCGAGTCTCTTTGGAAAGACGCAAGAGTTCAAAGATAGACAACTTTGCTGGGGTATTGGCTAGTTGAGCCAATATATCGAAGTTGTAAGGCTTCTCGAGTCCTGTAGGAGACGATTTCTTCAAAGGTTTGTCAAAGCGGATTTGTTGTTTGCCTTTATCAGCAGTCACTGGCTTAGGAGGAATAGGAATCACAACTGGTGAAGGTGCAGCAGGATTCTCTTCAGCTAGAGCAGGTTGTGCTGAGGTAGGTTCAGAAGAAGAAGCAAGATTCTCTTGAGTTTCAGGGTAATCCTTCAAATAGGGCTTTCCTGATCTGGTGCCTAATAGAATTTCTTCGTCAACTATGGGATCAAAAGATACCATGTTGCAAATCTTCGTCTTGCCTTTGGAGCGACTTTTCTTCTTGGAAGAAGAAGAATCCTCGAACTCTGAAGTAAGATCGGGGTGAATCCACATAACCTCGCCATTGTCTAGAGACAAAGGAACGAGACCTTCATTTGGTGGAGAAGGAATATTTTCAATCTCAAGAGTAGTTTTCGGAATAGGAATGACACCATGCTGTATCATCTGCGGGGGAAAATTACCGAACTGAACTGAAACCATATTGGCAGTGACAGTCTTTTTATCTTGTTGCAGAGTAACAACTCCAGCATTAACAAGCTCTTGAATCTTGCCCTTGAGCACATAACATGCTCTAGTAGGATGTCCAATGAATCGGTGGTAAACACAGTACTTAGGATGATCGGTCTTACCGACTTCATCAGGTTTCTTTGGGTCTGGGAGCTGGATCTTATTGCTTTTGAGTAAACAATCGAAGATACTTGCCGTGTCATTCTCGTCAAAAGAATACTCTACCTTAGGACGAGGTTCCCTCGGTTGTGGTGCAGAAGGAGTGGAAGTGGACGTAGGCTGAGCTACGTTGACAGCCAAAGACTCTTTGCTTTTCAGATTAATGTTCAGAGTCTCTTTGTTCTTGCGGTTGTTTTGGCGATTACCACCGCCTGACGCTTGATGTTCATCCCGATCGAGGTTAGACATTTGTACCCCCAACTGTTTGAATTTATCAGCACTTACTTCAGCTGCTTTGGCATTAACAATGAAGGATGGCCAGTCTTGAAACTGAGTTGAGCCTGTCCACATACTGATAATAGGCAAGAGATTTGCCTTACAAGTATCTATGGTAACAGCAGCAGGAGTCCCTGGAGGCATTTTCAGGGCTTCTCGACGAAAACGTTCAATGAAACTCTCTGCAGTCTCGTTATGTTTCTGTTTGATTTTATTTAGGGCTGACATAGTCATGTCATTGAATCCCTCATAGAATCGTTCTAGAAAGATTTGCTTGAGACCTGAGAAAGAAGTGATACAACCATCGGGCAGACTTCTGTACCAGTCATATGCTACGCCGGCTAAACAACCGACGAACACTCTGGTAAGAAGAGCGTCGCTTGGTTGAAGTTGAACAGTCATTACCTCGAAGTGATTGATGAATTGACTTGGTGAGGTACTACCATCAAAGAGAGCGATTGTTGGAATCTTGTATTTGGGAGGAAATGGAACTTCTTTCCATTCGACGGGATATGGCTGTTTGATTCCCAACCTTTGCAGGTTGTCTTTCTCTTTGAAAGCTTCAAACTGAGTTCGTAAAAGCTTGACTGCTTCATTAGCATCTTCAGATGAAGAGGAAGGAGCCGTGGTAGGAGGAGGGACAGCATTATAAGCACTACCCCCAGCACCTGATTGACTGGGTGTAGTTTGAACTTGTACTTGCACAGGAGGCATCTGAGGAGGTACTACCCCCAGCCCAGTATTGACAAGCACCGATGAAGCTATGATTTCAGGGTTTATAGCAGCCGGTACAGTTGGTGGGGTAGCATGTTGTGCCATAATGATAGAATGCATACTGGCGACCATTTCAGCCATGGTTTTCAATTTGTCCTCCAGTACAACAATACGCTGTTCTTGGTTTACAGAAGTTGAAGCATCTGGATCATCAGTAACAACATATGCCGTCACTTCTCTAGGCACAGTAGACGAAACTGTTTGTTCAGAGCTTTCACTATATGCATCATAATCAGAGAAAGATTCGTCTCCTGACTGAAAAGTAGGAAGATAAGCTGAAGGATCTTGAGGAAGATTCCTTTGACCGATTGTGTCTCGGCTGTGGGAACGAGTATGTTGAAATACTCCTTCAGAGGATTCTTGGAGTAAATCCAAATATCGTTGGCTTGGTCTGCGAGGCTTACCATGTTTGGAGCACTTTCTACCCCCGGTGTCTCGGGAAGCCATATTGACAGAAGCGTACAACACTTCGTCTTCTTCTGACATTGGTTCTGTTTTAGCAAAAGTCAGACGATCGAAGATAGATCGCTTTGTTGTTTGACAACAACATTGGATGATGACTTTATGATTGCAATGATGATCAGATGGTTGATTTGAAGAAGTTGAGACATTATCCCGTTTTTGTCTGAGATGTTCTCGAAGATCAGAAACCATGCCGGGACGGGGAAAAGTTCGAGGAATGTGTTCTTTAACAATATTTGGAACATGGTTTCGATTCTTCAAATGTTTTGTCCCCTGTGTATACAAGGAAGTACTCATCTCATTGGCATAGGTATCAGAATTTATGTTCCTGGAGATTTGTCTTTGAGGCTTAACCTTCGGCATTGGCTGTTTACGTTTTGCTGAAGTTGGCCTGTTAAGATATGTTCGTAGGTCTGCAAATTCACCCCCAGGGGTTTCTGTTTGAGACACCAACAGTTTTTCTTGTTTGGAACGGGATATTTTGAAAGTTGGGAGGTCTTGGAATTCTGCTACTGGGGTAGGCAAAATACCTCTTTGATCAGTGCAAGTTCCTTTGTTATGAAGGTAAGAAGAATCTTTGTTTGTAGGAGATTTTGTGCTGACGGGTGTTGAAACACGTGCAATTTGATCTACTTCAGTAAAGACCGAAGAAGACTGAGAAAAGACCAAAGGGCCTTTTCCTTTGTTTTGAGAAGAAGGGATAACTAAAGAGCATTTCCCTCTGTTGTCTTCCAAGTCATGAGACAAGGAAGTTTGAGAAAAGACCAACGGGCCTTTTCCTTTGATCTGAGAAGGAGGAGGAATAGCCAAAGGACTATCCCCAGTAGATTGTGCTAGAACAGCAGGATGTTTAAGAGGAGAATCAGATATTTTCTCTTGATTATGAGAAGGAGAGAGTTTAGCCAAAGGGCTGTTTCTCTTAGTTTGCGCAGAAGTGATTTGCGCATGAGTGGAGGGTACATTGGTTCTGGCCACAGAAGTAGGAGTCCTTGCTTTAGAGTGCTTAGGATGCACTTTAGTTGCTGGAATGTTGTTTTGCGCAGGAAAAGCTACTGCCAATTGTGCCAGAGTCATAGGAGTCTTCTGTTTTGACAAGGCAGCATATGAAGTAGCTTGTGCAACTTTTGCAACAGATTGCGCAGTATTGACTGCAACAGATTGTGCAGCAGTTGCTGAGACAGACTGTGCAGCAGTTGACACAGCAGTTTGCGCAGCAGACTGGCCATCAGATTGTGCAACAGAGTGTGCAGCACCTTTGGTGGCAAAACTGCCAGATTGTGCAGCAGTCTTGGAGACCCAAACTGAGCGCACTTTGCTCTTGGCAGAAGTGGCTGCAGTACGGGGAATGGTCTTGGAGTTGAGCATTGCCTCGTAGGCTGTCTGGTTGACCTTGACAACCAGGGTCTTCTGCGTCTTCCCGATAGACGCTACGTCACATTGAGTTGCTACTTCCTCGTCGGAGGAGAAAGTTGTCCCCAGCAGAGTCGCCATTTTGTTTGCAAAAACAAAAGTATAGAACTTTATTGATACAAACTGTAATAAAGATTACAAGAATTCTGGGAAAATTACAACTGTAGGAATCCAATCTCGATGACGATTGCTTTATCCCTTGGACGATGTGAACTGTAAAGACGAAGCCTTTGAAGTTGAAAACAACTCTGGAAACTGAAGGCAAAAGCCTCTGAGGTTGAAGACAAAAGTCTCGGAAGAATGCAGCAGCACTTTGGCAAGAACTCCTGGACTCTCTGATTTCTGATTTCTGATCTTGATATCTGATCTCTGATCTCTGCCATGAAGACTTGAAACTCTATTTATAGAGTTCTGGAAATAACTAACTTTCAGTTATTTTGGACTGCGCATGATGATTTGCGCAGCATTGGTTTGCGCAACATTGATTTGCGCAGATAGTTACTGGATCGTGGGCCGATTATCATGGACACATGGCATGATTTGATAGAAATGCGCATGATCGTGCATAAACAGTTGCCACGTAATGAACAATCGATGGCATGAATGCCACGTGTAACTTAACAGTTACGTTTGATAGATTGCGCAGAGTTGAATTGCGCATACATGGTTTGCGCAAGCTCAAACTGCGCAGGATTGGTTTGCGCTGCCAGCTGTCAGAAAAGATTTGATTTGATTTAGTAATGATGACTTCTGCCACGTCAGCTTGCGCAATCGGTTGTGTGCGCAAATTAGAATGCGCAATCGGTTGGCTGCGCAATCTGTTGTCTGCGCAATTCAACAAGATGATGTATATTTTGATTTCTTGATTTTGTTGATTGATGCAACTTGATTTTTTAGGACCTACAACCACTCCGACCCCAACGATAATGTTGCCCTTGGGCCCGGTTCTCGAAGCACCGTCGAAGAACATTCGCCAGACGGAATCATCGGAAGCCATGTTTGAATTGGCGACCTCGTCTGGAATCTTTTCATATATTCTTGTTGACTCCGAACTTGGATGGGCTGCTAAAAAGTCTGCCAGAGCTTAACTTTAACAGCCTTTTGCGGAACGAAGATCATGTCGTAGGGAGACAATAATATTGCCCAGGTAGCGAGGCGAGAGCTGAGTGCACCCGGCTTGGTAATGAGAACCCTGAGGGGGTTAACTCGAGATATGACATGGATGGTTTATCCTGTAACATAGTGTCGCATCTTCTGGATAGCGAACACCAGAGCAAGACATTCCTTTTCTACGGTGGTGTATCTATGCTCAGGCCCAATCATCATTCGGCTGAGGTAATAGATAGCTTATTCATTCCCTGCGTCATTGTTTTATACTAGTAGAGCACCGAGAGAATGCTCCATCGCTCGTACATAAAGCAAGAACGGCTTTCCAGCAACCGGGGCCACCAGAACTGGAAGATTTGACAGATATTCTTTGATGTTGTCGAACGCGCGTTGGCACTCTTCATCCTATACGAATGAGATGCCCTTCTTCATGAGGTGGGTTAATGGTTGACATCGCCTGGAAAGGTTAGAGATGAACCTCCTGATGTAGGCTAGCCTTCCTTGAAGGCCTCGGAGTTCACGAAGATTTCTCGGAGGACCCATCTCCATGATTGCCTTCATCTTCTCAGGATCTATGTGGATTCCCTTGGCAGTAATGATAAAACCTAAGAATTTTTCACTAGATACGTCCAAGAAAGATTTGGTAGGATTCATCTTCAAGTTGTGCGCTCGTATCAGGTCGAATACCGTCCTCAGATCCTGCAGATGGTCTCTCTTAGAGTGACTTTTGACAGCTACGTCGTCGACGTAACACTCCACGATCTTACGCAGGTGATCTCTGAAGATGATGCTCATAGCTCATTGGTATGTGTCACCGGCATTCTTTAAACCGAAGGGCATGACTGTGTAATAGTATACGCCAATCGGTGTTCGGAATGATGTATGCTTCTTGTCGCCAGGAAACATCTTGATTTGGTTGTATCCTAAGAAGCCATCCATGAATGACATACGCTCAAAGCCACACGTGTTGTTGATCATGATGTCCGTGATGGGAAGAGGGAACTCATCTTTAGGACATGTTTCGTTTAGATTTTGGAAGTCAATACAAATTCGAATCTTCCCATTCTTCTTGAGGACTTGTAATATGTTGGCGACCCAGTCTGGATGTTGCTCCTTTCGGATGAAGACGCTGGCTATCAGTTTATTGACCTCAGCTTCGATAGAGTTTATGATGTCCGGGCAAAAACGTCTTTGCTGTTGCTTGACCAGCTTTGCGTCTAGATGAATGTTGATTTTATGAAGTGCAACCTCGAGATTTAGCCCTGGCATGTCTTCATAGCTTCAGGCGAACATGTCGATGTACTCTCTGACGAGTTGCAAAAGCGCTTCCCGTTCTTCGTCTGTCAGGCTTTCGCTAACGAAGATTGGCTTTGGAGAGGACTCATCGTCGAGGTCAAATTGCATAACCTCATCTTCAGTGGGAGGTTCACGGAGTTTGAAGCATTTCTCCTATTGTGCATGTAGATGTTGAACCCAAGGCTCTAACTCGAGAAGCTCGGGTATGTCTTCATCTTCTTCGTAGACATCAGCAAATGTCATATTGACAGACAGAGCTTGCATGAATATGACCCCGATAATGACATCCGAATCAAAAGTTGGTGATCCGGTTGAGTGTGACTGCCAGTCACATTCCTCATCTGAGCTTTCAGGGGTAGTTGCAGGTGTAACATAACCTAGCCCATGTTTGGTCTTGCTATAGTAATCCCAAGGTTTTCCAACTGGGGCTGGTAATTGTAAGTGTAGTCGCCGACCGGTACCGTAGTTCAAGCCTGGTATAGATTCCATGTCGTACCCCTGTTTTTGCATAAGATACTTGGAACGGGAGCTATAGAGATAAAGCGGCAGTCTTTTAGTATCGAATTTGGGATCGACTTCTTTCGGCCTAAAGGACTGTGGATCATTCTTTCGGCCGAAGATTATTGGATTATCGTCTCTTTCGACTATGAAGCAGGCGCCTTCTACAGGATTGATTTGATTTATGGCATAGACATTTGTCACTTGCGTGTGTAGGTTGGTGCCTATACCGTGTTCCATAGCATACATTATACAAAGCTTATTAAGCTCGATGTAGTTCAAAGATAACCCTTTATTGATGAAGTAAGGTATCTTTTCTGGTGGAATTACATCATCTGCAGACGGAACATCAGTGTGAGCAGCCACATACTTGGCCAGCTCTAACTCTTCTTCGGTCTCCCTCTGTGTCAATAAAGATTGGAAGGACGACCTGGGCAGCTTAATCATCCGGGGCTCCACTAGTGGTGCTATACGCGGAGTCATTGGTGTACTAGCGACCCCCAGCTTAGTGCTTGGTACGAGACGGGGAGTTGTTGGCTCACTGGCGACCCCCGACTTAGTACCGAGCTGCCAATTCGTTCCCGGCTCTTGTTCAGCCAACCTCTGCATTGATGATTAGGAAGATGACCTAGGCAGCTTGATCATCAAGGGCTCCCCTGAGGGCGTTGGATGTGGGGTCGTAGGTGCGCTAGCGGCTCCTGGCTCAGTGCTTGGCTGCCGATTTATCTTAGGCAGACGAATGACCATTGGCTTGATGGAGGGATTAACCTCTTCTGTTTGTTGTTTGCCCGCCCTTGGTAATTTGATCGTCAGTGGCTCCGTATTGGGCCTCTTCCCTTGGCCAGACCTTGGCAGTCGGATTGTCATCTGCTTCCCTTATGCAGTGAGGACATGAAAACTACGTAAAGTGGCAGTAAGAGGCGCATTCCTGCCTGGTTTGCAGGGTTGGAGATGGATTCTCAAGGGTTGCTTCGGCCCTGCAATTGCCTCTGTTTGTTGTTGAGCATCCTCCTTGATCAGATGCCTCTTTGAGTTCTCGTACAAGCAAGAATCCGAATAGTAGGATTCGACCCCTTTGAAGGGATCGATGTCAGCGAATTCTGTTCTGACGAAGCCCTGCTTGTCGACGTACTTGAAGCACTGGTGCAATGTAAAAGGCACGATTATATAATCGTGTATCCACGGACGCCCCAGAAGAATATTATAAGAGGTGTCTGTGTCGATCACATAGCAGGTTACTTTCGACTGAAGGTCGCTGATTTGGCACTTCAGGCGAATCTTCCCAATGGGATAGCTTCTCATAAAATTGAAATCGCTGATAGCGGTGCTTGTAGGAGTCAGTCGATGCATAGGGATATGCAGATAGTGAAGCAAGCTCTTCAAAATAATGCTTATCGAAGAGCCGGGATCAATGTGCATCCGATCCACCTTGACGTTGTCGACGTATCTAGTGTAATACAGAGGGCGATTGTGCAAGTTGGCCTTGATAAGCATGTACTACAGAGTGAACATGATATTCGGTATTGTGCCAGTACAAGCACTGTGTCTTGGGCATCAGCTGGCGAGCTCTTCCCTGTGAGCTTGACTTGAGCCAGATAGGCATCAATATTTTGATGTACGTCACTCAGGGCAACGTGAACATCCTTGGAGAGCCTCAAGAGCACGTATAATGACAACTTGGCCGTTGTGTTGGCCAATTGTGCCAAGATGTCAAAGTTGTAGGGCCTCCAGCCCATGAGGTGCCTCTTTTTGGAGTGGCTTGTCAAAGTGAGTCTCCTTCGGCCTAGGCTTGTCGGTCGTCGGAGGCTGAGAAGGTCCTGAGCATCAGCAGCCGCCAGCTGATGACCTTCAGCCGAGTTACCCGGTGGGGTTTGAGTTTGTGCACCGGATCGGGTAACGACAGCCGTAGCTTCTTCGACATCTTCTGAGATTGTGCGGCAGGACTTAACTTTCCCACCCTTCTTCTTGCTAGTAGAGGGTGATGCTGGCTGGGTTACATAAGATACTAAGTCCTGGTAGACCCACATAATCTCCCCTCGTGATGTGGTGAGGGGTACCAGCCCAGCAGCCCGGTCTCGGGGAGGTAGAAGATTAGCGACCTCCATTTTTGCCCGGGGGACGAGTACTATATAGTCTTGGGTCCTCGTCGGAGGGAAGCTGCCGAATTGGATAGACACCATGTTGGCCGCCACGATTACCTACTTGAAGTCAATGGCCAGAGCCTTAGAGTCGATCAGGTTCTGGATGTACCGCTTCAATTGGAAGCAGTCTTGAGTAGCATGATGGACGTAGCGGTGGTAGTGGCAGTACTTTGGGCTTTCTATCTCTGTAGGACGAGGATCACGTCTTGGTGGAGGGAGCTGAATCCTGTCTCCTTGTATGAGCATGTCAAGGATGGGCTTGACATGGCTGTCTTCGAAGGAGTAAGTCATCTGCGGCCACTGCTTCTCTACAGGCTTCGGTTCGGGCTTCGGGGCTGTGTCGGCTACCGTAGCCTGTTTGCCCTTATTGTCTCGATTGTTGAAGGAATTACCACCGTTGTTGTTGTTGGCATTAGGGCGTTTGCCCTTGTCCTTTCCTTCCGAGATGTGCAACCCCAGTTGTCGAGCTTTCTTCAACTTGTCTTCTGCGCTAGTGGCGCTGATGATGAAAGTCTTCCAGTCCTTGAACTGACTTTCGCCCATCCAGAGGCTGATTGTGGGAAGCAGCCTCTTTTGGAAGATTTCAATCAAAGAAGAATCTGGATTGCCAAAGGGCAATTTTATCGTAGTTTGGCGAAACCGCTCAACGTAGTTCCTGGTCAGCTCCTTCTCACCTTGAACAACGTCCATGTGGGTGGACATTGTCATATATTGTCCTACCTCATAGAACCTTTCAAGGAACATGTTTTTGAAGTCGGCGAAGGAATGGATGCTGTTGTCCGGCAAATTACAGTACCAATCAAATGCTACCCCTCCAATGCCCTGATGAACAACCGCGTGAGGATGGCGTCGTCATGAGGCAGATGGTCAGTCGTGACTAGGTGATGTACCTGCTCACAGATGTCTTTCCATCATATGGATTGATGTTAAATAGCTTATATCTTGGTGGAAAGGGGACATCTCTCCATGCAGCAGGATACGGTTGTCATATCCTGAGGTCTTGGGAGGTTTCTCGGGCGTAAAACATGGCCCGTTGCTCCTGGACCTCTCGTCTTGCCTCCCTGGCCTCGTCTGCAGCGGTGGGGGCCGACATTCCAGGAGGATTGTCGCCCGGGTTTGGCACAGTTGTGTTTGAGTCCATATTGACCGCGGGACCCAAGCTTGTTTTGCCAGACATCTTTTCTTACAGAGTCGGTAGGGCCGCTTTGATCTCGTCCACGGACTTGACCAAGGTATGAAGTATGGACTACAGAGTGTCGATACGTTGGCGATCACTGGGACCGTCTTGGTCATTGTTTATCATGAATACCATCCTCACATGAGGAGAGATGGAAGGAACGGTGGAGGACGTGCCCTCTGAATCATAACCTTGTACCGAGAAATCGTCGAGGTATATAGGAATGTTCTCCTCTGGTTCGGACTCAGAGGAAGTGCTACCCCCTGCATAGGAGGCTGCATCGTCTAGGGACCCGTGGACGTCCTCAGGGACGTCCGGATCCACTGCATCTGTGGGAAGAATTGTTTCCCCTGGTGCATCTTCTTGGAACACCGGATTGTTGTGGACGTTCGGAGGGGTGCAACCCCAGCTTCGGCTACCCCCAGAGATATAGATGACGAATCTCCATGTGTTGAAGATTTTGTCTTGGAGCGGGTGCCCTGATAAACTCCTCCAGTGGTGGTTGTGGGCAGCCGCTTGGATGTGAGTTTCCTAGCCGCGCTAGTAGAGATCGTCGGACTGGAAACATTTATCTTCTTCCCCGCCTTGTCGGTAGGGATCTTTCGAGCAGAATTGCAGGAGGCAACATGAAGCGCTTCATCTCCTGAGCTTTGTTGCAGGACCGGTCCTGGCCGCTGCAGTCGTTGGAAGACGGACTGCCGGCCCTCTTGTACTGTCGCTTTGCTGCAGCAGCAGTTGACAATGACTTGAGTGCAGTGATGTCCATGAAAGGACTCTCTGTACACCAAGATTTCTTCTTTTTCCTTGCATTTGTGAAGAATCACATCACGCAAGTCACTCATTTTGTGGGCCCAGGAGTCCCGAGCACACGAGTGCGTTGGCATCATGTTTGTTCCCTGATTAGGAGACTCTTGGGAACCACTCTATCTATTTGCCGTCGAGGGCTGGACACTGTCGGTTCTGTACAACTTTCCATCAGAGGCCCGCTTAACAGTACGCAGAGCACTCTGATATTCCGAGGTTGGGACAGCTGACTGAGCTCGATGAGCCCGTACTGCCGTAGACTTCTTCTCTCTATCACCTACGGGCGCATAGTAGGAAGAGTCCAAGTTATGCCGTACAGAGTCTGGCACACCCTCAGCAGAGTGTCTGAGGTCAGGACCGCATGAGAGGCGGTCGAAGACTGAATCCGAGCCGCATGGAGCAGATAGTCTACAGCTAGGATTGGCGGCCGTATGAGCATTCATGCGGCTGGCATTTATGATCGCATCAGCATTCATGCGGCTAGCATTTGTGGCCACATAAGAATTCAAGCGGTTGGATTTGGCTGCCGCATTGGCGTTCATGCGACTGGCATTTGTGGCTGCATCAGCATTCATGCGGCTGGATTTGGCTGCCGCAGGAACATTCATGCGGCTGGATTTAATGGCCGCATGAGCCTTCATGCGGCAAGATTTGTTGGACGCATGAGCCTTCTCCATGCGGCTGGCACCCTTATGCGGTTTCTTCCTGGACCGCACAGAGTCCCCATTTGCTTCCTCAAGTCCAACATCGTAGTGCTTTCCTCTGCCAGATTTGAGAACAGCAGGGGTCTCTGTGGCCTGAAGTGGGGCCGCATGGGAGTCTTCTCTGCCGTCTTGGGCAGCAGAGAATGCCTCTTCCAGAGCTTAGGGAGGAGCAAAAGTCTTGGGCCTCCACTCCCTGTGGGCCTTCTTCGTGCGAGCTCGCTTCTGGATCGGGCTAGCGCTCCCGTCGGAAAGCATTTCTTCAAATGCCTGCTGGTCGAAGCGGACGGCCAGCATCTGTAGCGTGGAGCCAAGTTTGGCTGTGTTCGATTGCGTCACCAACTTCTCAGCAGTAGAGAAGTTAGTCCCCAGCAGAGTCCTCATCGTGTTTGTCATTGATTATAAAAGAACAGAACAGTTTTATGGGAGGACTAAACTTTAATTCACAATACAAACTCGCTCGTACAAAGAGAGCCTAGGAACAAAACCTAGGAAAAGCAATATAAGTACAATTGTTTAGTTTTTCTGGAGGATGACGGTAGAGGCTCGGGAGAGTGCTATCAACTCTGTCATACTCCTTGGACGATCGGACGTAGCTTCTGCTCTGTTGAGGAAAAGCTCTTTGTGTGTGAGGGAGTTGCTAGCCTCTATGCTCGGGCTCTGTGCATATAACTCTGTCCGTTTGCAAGGGAACAACACCTTGCTATTTATAGGAATTATGTGATGAGTGGGGTGTACAGTAATTGTACCTTGAAAAGTGGGCGGTTGGGGATTGGTTAAGATTAACCTTGATCTGTTTGTTGGAAATCAATCTGGGCTGTTGAATTGGTTACAATAAATCTACATTGTTATTATTTGTTGGTTGCTAAATCCGAGTGAATAAGTCTTAGTCAATCTTCTGCCACGTGTTCCAACTGCCATTTATGCTGTGAGCCGCATGAACAAGACATCCTGGCAAAGCCGCATGAGTGTGGTCTGCTAATTGAGCCGTATGAGGGTGGCCTCACAACCGAGCCGCATGAGGATGGCTTCACAAACGAGCCGCATGAGGATGGCCTCACAACTGAGCTGCATGAGGGTGGTCCCCACAACCGAGCCATATGAGGGTGGTCCCCACAACCGAGCCACATGAGGGTAGCCTCACAACTGAGCCGCATGAGGTGGTCCCCACAACTGAGCCGCTTAAGGGTGGCCCCCCATCTGAACCGCATAAGGGTGGCCCCCATAACTGAGCCGCATAAGGGTGGCCCCCTATCTGAACCGTATAAGGGTGGCCCCCATAACTGAGCCGCATGGAAGTATTTGAAGCGATCCGCATAAGAAGCCTTGGAATTGGTGGATTGTGCCAGCTATAAAGATTTTTTTCGTCTCTCTATGGGCACGTCATTATGTCAGAGTCATCATTTTACCTTTATGTCAGAGCTATCAATCCTTTATGTCAGAGCTGTCGCATTGCGTCAGAGTATTTAATGAGCCAGCTGCACAGAGTAGTTATGGCCTGCTGTAGAGGCCTATTTTTGAACCGCATAGGGCCACGTGGCTTTTCCAGAGCCGCATGGAGCTATCAGGGCCTTTCGAGCCGCATGAAGCTCTAAGGGTTTTTTGAGCCGCATGAGGCTCTAAGGGACTTTTGAGCCGCATGAAGCTCTAAAGGATGTTTGAGCCGCATGAAGCTCTAAGGGACTTTTGAGCCGCATGAGACTCTCTCTGTTTTGAGCCGCATGGACTTTCCTGTTCTTTTCCATGCTTCTACAATGACACGTGCTACTGGTACTCTTACGGTCAACTTTGCATCCCGCAAAATCAGCATCGGAATATCAGATTAAATCAAAGGAAGTGGATTTGGGATACCACAAGCCTACCGTAATTGTTCCTTTAAGATATCTAAAGATACGCTTAACAGCGGTCATGTGTGATTCTTTAGGATTTGCTTAATATCTAGCACATAAGCAAATACTAAACACAATATCGGGACGACTAGCAGTTAAATACAATAAACTACTAATCAGACATCGATACTTACGTTAATCGACCGATTTGCCGCTTTCATTAGGTTCTAGCTTTGTTGTAGTTGCCATAGGAGTGTTGATAGGTTTGATGTTTTCAAGTTCGAACTTTTTCAGCATGTCCTTTGTATACTTCAACTGGCTGATGAAGACTTCTTGCGGGTATTATTTGATTTGCAGTCTAAAAAAGTAGTTGAGCTCCCCTATCATGCTTATCTCAAACTCGTTCTGCATATACTTGGCAAAATCTTTGCATAGACCCTCATTAGTAGACCTAAATATGATATCATCTACATAAATTTGTACTAACAAAATAATATCATCAAGGGATTTTATGAAAAGTGTAGTGTCAATTTTTCCTTTTGAAAAACCTTTATCAAGTAAGAAAGTACTAAGGCGTTCATACCAAGCTTGAGGAGCTTGTTTGAGGCCGTAAATGATGGAACTGTAGATTCCCACAACCCTTCCTTTGGTGTGCGTATTGATCGATAGAAAGTTAAACAGATTAAATACGTGTTCTAACCATTCATAGGCGGAAACTAGGGTTCACGAATTATACCTGCGACGGAAAGGAGACAAGTAATTCCTGGCAATCTCGAGCGGACGACCCCAAGATCTTCTGCACGTATTCCTTCCTCGAGTTGGATGTCGTGTGGGCGACGATCTCCCAACCTTTTCTTCTCCTTGGCAGCACTCTCTTTCTCTCCTTACGTGAATCACGAATTTACAGAAAATTTTAGATTTCTGATCAGTAATCTGGCGGCCAGAGAATAGAGGATATATATAGGCTACGGCAGGGACCATGAGGAGAAATTAGGGTTAGGCCTCCTAACGGATCTGGATATCCCGTGTTCATCCCGAACACACAATCCAGGCCCATTAACAATAGCTCGGTCCACTAATGAGCTATTGTTGCACTACCTCCCTAATCCCAAATTATGTTTGTGGGCTCCTTTTATTATATGCTCGTTTGGCTCCCCATGTTAAGATATCGTATGTCCGTCGATCAAATTAAGTTACTGACAACTATATTGATTCGACATCTTTTATCCTTAAGTAGTACCGCTCAACTTTATTTATCATGTCGGATATAATCCACCTACAGGGTTTACATGACAATCCTTATGAGCTCCTTAAGAGGACATCATCAACCCGATGTATCGGGACATGGATTCCATTTATAATCAACAGCCCATCATGCATACAATGTTATTACCCAATTCATAGAGATTGTTGATCCATAATGAATCTCACTCTTTTATGAGTCAAAGTAATGCACATTGTATATACATATCCGTTATTATATCCAGATTAAGAGTACAAGCATCCATAATAACAGAGGAGTTTGTTCTCTTATGTAGTCAGTACAAAGAGAACAACCTCAAGTGGTCCTGTTCAATACACATAAAGTGTACTAGTGTAAACCTATAGTCAAGATAGACTAATACCAGATTATACTACAACCTTTCCAATAGATTGTCCAAGTCCATCTAGGTTGTGAACTATTTATATACTCCAAAGGAAACTGATAATATGATCTTCTGTGTGACACCACACACCATATTATCTATAATATAGAATATCAGACATTTGTATTAACACTTGCAACAAATACAATATGCAAACATTTGCCCATATGATTCTCATTCAAAATTTAAGGAAATAAGGTTACTACAAAAGTGATGCTTTTAGTATATAACCCTAACAATCTCCCACTTATACTCAAAGCATTGCTTTTTCAGTATACTGTTACAAATCTCCCACTTATACTTAAAGCCATGCTGCTACACATCTGACTTCCATTCCCTCAACATGACAGTCAAAAGCCTTAGCTGGTAAGCTCTTTGTAAAGGGATCAGCTAGGTTGTCGGCTGATGCTATCTTGATCACAGCAACTTTTCCTTTCTTTACGAAATCTTGTATCAGGTGGTACTTACGCTCAATGTGTTTGCCTGTCTTATGGGCTCGTGGTTCCTTCGAGTTTGCCACTGCACCACTATTATCACAATAAAGTGTAATAGACTTAGGCAAACTAGGTACCACATCTATGTCCAACAGAAAGTTTCTGAGGCAAACCGCTTCTTTGGCTGCCTCAGAGGCTGCCACATACTCGACTTCCATGGTGGAATCAGCAATACATTTTTGCTTGATACTCCTCCACACAATGGCTCCACCTTCCAAAGAAAACACATAACCTGAGGTAGATTTCCTGGAATCCCTATCTGACTGAAAATCTGAGTCTGTATACCGCAAGAGAACTAAACTATCTGCCTGGTAAACTAGCATATACTCTTTAGTCCTTTTCAGGTACTTCAAAATATGCTTTACGGCAGTCCAGTGCTCTTGTCCTGGGTTAGACTGATATCTGCTGACCATGCCTACGGCAAAGCAGATGTCTGGTCTCATACATAGCATTGCATACATTAAGCTTCCTACTGCTGAAGCATAAGAAACTGCCTTCATGTTCTCTATCTCTTTAGGTGTCCTCGGACACTGCTCCATTGATAAAGGAATTCCATGTCTAAAAGGTAAGAAACCTTTCTTAGAATTTTGCATACTAAAACGAGTTAGTACAGTATCGATATAGGAAGCTTGGGATAAGCCCAACATCCTTTTCTTGCGATCTCGTAGAACTTTGATCCCAAGGACGTGACCTACTTCTCCCAAGTCCTTCATATCAAACTATTTGGATAACCATACCCTTACATCAGATAATACCTTCACATTATTTCCAATGAGTAAGATGTCATCCACATAAAGTACTAGGAACACCACCATGTTTTCGTCAACTTTCTGTATACACATGATTCATCCTGACATTGATCAAATCCATAGGATTTTATCACCTGATCAAAACAGATGTTCCAAGATCTGGAAGCTTGCTTAAGTCCATAAATGGACTTTTTGAGCTTACAAACAAGATGCTCCTGGCCCTTTTCAATGAACCCGTCTGGTTGCTTCATATAGATGTCTTCCTCAAGACTTCCATTAAAGAAAGCTGTCTTGACATCCATTTGCCAAATCTCATAATCGAGATGAGCTGCAATAGATAAAAGAATCCGAATAGACTTAAGCATGGCTACAGGAGAAAAGGTTTCCTCATAATCGATACCCTCTCTTTGAGTAAAACCTTTTGCTACAAGCCGAGCTTTAAAGGTTTCAACCTTACCGTCTGATCATCTTTTTCTCTTATAGACCCACTTGCATCCAATGGCTTTTACACCAACGGGTGGTTCTACAAGCTCCCAGACCTGATTAGAATCCATAGATTCTATTTCAGATATCATTGATTTTTGCCAAGACTCTGTATCTTTATCTTGGAGTGCTTCATTGTAGGTACAGGGATCATAATCTTGTTCCTCAGGGACGAAGTCTGATGACTCTCCCAAGAACATATATATATCAGGTTGTATCACAACCCTCCCACTACGAGAGGCACTATCGGTTGTGGTGTAACATTTATGACACGTTGTGCAGTTATTTGTGGTTCATCCTCTTGTACTGTTGGTACTGAAGTACTTGGTGTCACACGTCTCAGTTCTTCTAGAACAACTCTACTTGTGGGTTTATTGTTCATCACATAGTCTTCCTCTAAGAATCGGTCATTGGTGCTAACAATGACCTTCTGATCCTTAGGACTATAAAATAAACCTCCTTTCGTTCCTCTTGGATAGCCTACAAACAAGCGTACTTCTGTACGAGATTCCAACTTATCTGCTTTCCCATTCAGCACATGTGCTGGACTACCCCAAATGCGAACATGTTTCAGACTAGGCTTACGCCCAATCACAGCTCTGTGGGAGTAAGAGGTACTGACTTAGGAGGAACCAAGTTCAAAATATAAGCTGCAGTCTCTAAGGCATATCCCCAAAACGAATCTGGAAAATTCGAATAACTCATCATTGATCTAACCATCTCCATAAGTGTTCTATTCCTTCTTTCGGCTACACCATTCTGTTGGGGCGTTCCAGGTGCAGTCAATTGGGATGCAATCCCAGCCTCTGATAAATAATCCCTAAACTCTCCAAAGAGGTACTCGCCACCACGATCTGATCGTAATGACTTGATATATTTTTCATGACGTTTCTCCGTTTCAGCCTTGTATTCTTTGAATTTCTCAAAGCACTCAGACTTACGGCGCATCAAATAAATGTATCCATACCTTGAATAATCGTCAATAAATATGACAAAATATTCAAAGCCACCTCTAGCTTGGATAGTCATGGGTCCACACAAATCAGAATGAACCAATTCCAACACATCTTTGGCCCTATACCCCTTTGCCGTAAAAGGCCTTTTGGTCATTTTACCTTCCAAGCAGGATTCACAGACTGGTAGTGCCTCCACTTCCAATGAACTCAAAGGTCCATCTTCAACCAGTCTTTGAATCCTTCTTAGGTTAATATGCCCCAATCGTAAGTGCCAAAGATATGTTTGGTTCATACAAGAATGTTCTTTTCTCTTATTTAAGTTAGATGACATATTATTCATTTCCATAAGTTGCATTGTGGGCGAAATAGGATTAATGACATACAAATTATCAACCAATGCACCAGAACAGATAAAATGTTTATTCTTTCTAATAACAATATTATCATTAAAATAAACTGAATATCCATCCTTAACTAACATAGAAACAGAAACTAAATTCCTTCTAAGTGAAGGTGCATAAAGACAATCTCTCAATGTCAAAGACTTATTTCTACCAAAAGATAAAGTAACATCTCCAAATGCAACGACCGATACTTTTGTAGCATCACCCATAAACAAGCATATCTCTCCATTTCTGAGCCGTCTGGTTTCCTGGAACCCCTGCAATGTATTGCAGACATGATTAGTGGCTCCTGTATCTACACACCAGGTGCTGGTAGATAACACAGCTAAACATGTTTCAACTACTAGTAAATGAGATATACCTTCTTTGTTCCCTTGTTTGAGAAGTGGACAATCAGTCTTCCAATGTCCTGACCCTTTGCACTTGAAATATTTGCCTTTCGGCTTTTTCACCGCGCCTTGAGGTCCCATGCCCTTCTTTGCTAAGTTTGTCTGTTTCTGAATGTTATTCTTCTTCTTACCGCCTTTTGGCTTAGAAGTAGAAGCCTTTTCAGAAACAAAAACATGACCACTCTGCCTAAAGAGAGATTCAGCATCCTGTAGCTCTTTTGCAAGTTCTGCCAAACTATACAACCTTTTGTTCATGTTGTAATTAAGGCAGAAATTGTCAAAACTTTTAGGCAGAGTCCCGAGAATGATATCGACCTGGGTTTCCCCATCGATTTCAGCTCTAAGGATCTCCATCTCATTCAGATGATCCATCATCTTGAGAACATGATCCCTTACTGGTGTCCCCTCAGCCATTTTTGTATTCATCAAATATTTCATAGCAAACTGCCTAGCTGCTCTACTCTGATGTCCGAAGAGTTCCTTGAGGTTATACATCATGTCATAAGCTGTGGTCATGGCCTGATGCTGATGTTGCAGTACATTTGACATAGATGCCAGAATGTAACACCGCGCCATCTCATCTGCCTTTTTCCACTTTTTATAAGCCTCTTTGACCTCTTCATCAGAGTTAGCATCAGGCTTAGGTGGGCATTCCTCAACAAGTACATATTTGTACTCCTCAGCAGTCAGAACAATGTCCAAATTACGTTTCCAGTCAATATAATTAGGTCCAGTAAGTTTGTTTTCTTTAAGAATCACCATAAGTGGACTGAAAGAATCCATTTTTTTGAAATCCTGAGAATCACATAAATAAAATTATGTAGGGCAAAATTTTTTTTTTAATTAACTAAATATTGATTCCCTCAAAACAATAATAAGAAATTCACCAACACCTTGAACACCATGAATTTAGCATGCCACGATAGTGTGGACGTATACAAATTCAACTTTGTTCAAGTAGATTTTTCTTATTAATTTTACTATCATGTCAATATAACTTTATGACAAATAAAATTAATATGCTGGTCTTGCTCTGGTCATACAAATAATAGCAGTGACTCCGATGGGGAGAATACCATTATTTGTATCTAAGTGTATACCATTACTTAATACTAAGTCCATTACCTTGTAATAAGTTCCTTCAGATGGAGAAGTGAACACATACTAGGTAACTTTCTACAATTATCCCTAAGGAAGTTTGTACTGGTGATCCATAATTATACTCATCCGATATGGAGGAAAGCACTAAAGCCAACACGCAAGTATAATTACATCACCTACAAACCAGTAATGGAGACCATCGGATTTATACTAAATAAAAATCCTCTCCCACTTAGTTATTTAACAATGAGGGTTTTTTTACTAGTTGATATTATGTTCATGTTGTCCATTATTAATGTAGGCTTGGTTTTTCAAAAAAACAACCACACAATAATAAACATGCATAATTAGAAAAGGCAAAATGACAAAAATAAGAGAAAATATCCAACTATTATGGTCATCTTTGCTGCTCCGTCCTCAACTATCCGAATCCAAAATCTGGCACTGTGCAGATCTATACGGGGTTCGACCTGCCCGGTCAGGTTGCGGGGTTGGGGGCAGCGCCCTGATTTTTATTTTTTTAAGGTTTTGGCTGTCGATTTCTTCATCGAAAATTATCTGTCGGCCTCTGGATTGCTCAAAACCAGCATCTCGTCCGGCGTCAGAAACAGCCACCACCGCCATCACGATTGATCAAAAATAATTAAAATTACATCAATCCTATGCCTCCCGAAGGAGTTCACACATAATCTAGATTGAAAAATTAAATTAATAAGCACGATCAACCCTCGTGATTTTAATTACATCCACAGCAACAACAACATCCACGACATGTCCGTGGTTTAAACAACACAATCAAAAAACATGCATTGGACCATAATAGTTGGATCTAAGATGCCTGCAAAACCGAGTTAGAACATATCTACATCTACCGACTATTACATAGCGCAAGTTTTATTGGACAACATGGACATATCAATCAATACGTAGATCCAAAGTGGCTCTGATACCAATTGATGGAACTGGGGATTCCCAGGACCCTTCCTTTGGTGTGCGTATTGATCGATAGAAAGTTAAACAGATCAAATACGTGTTCTAACCCTTCATAGGCGGAAACTAGGATTCACGAATTATACCTGCGGCGGAAAGGAGACAAGTAATTCCTGGCAATCTCGAGCGGACGACCCCAAGATCTTCTGTACGTATTCCTTCCTCGAGTTGGACGTTGTGTGGGCGACGATCTCCCAACCTTTTCTTCTTCTTGGCAGCACTCTCTTTCTCTCCTTACGTGAATCACTAATTTAGAGAAAATTTTAGATTTCTGATCAGTAATCTGGCGGCCAGAGAATAGAGGATATATATAGGCTACGGCAGGGACCATGAGGAGAAATTAGGGTTAGGCCTCCTAACGGATCTGGATATCCCGTGTTCAGCCCGAACACACAATCCAGGCCCATTAACAATAGCTCGGTCCACTAATAAGCTATTGTTGCACTACCTCCCTAATCCCAAATTATGTTTGTGGTCTCCTGTTATTATATGCTCGTTTGGCTCCCCATGTTAAGATATCGTATGTCCGTCGATCAAATTAAGTTACTGACAACTATATTGATTCGACATCTTTTATCCTTAAGTAGTACCGCTCAACTTTATTTGTCATGTCGGATATAATCCACCTGCAAGGTTTATATGACAATCCTTATGAGCTCCTTAAGAGGACATCATCAACCCGATGTATCGGGACATGGATTCTATTTATAATCAACAGCCCATCATACATACAATGTTATTACCCAATTCATAGAGATTGTTGATCCATAATGAATCTCACTCTTTTATGAGTCAAAGTAATACACATTGTATATACATGTCCGTTATTATATCCGGATTAAGAGTACAAGCATCCATAATAACAGAGGTGTTTGTTCTTTTATGTAGTCAGTACAAAGAGAACAACCTCAAGTGGTCCTGTTCAATACACATAAAGTGTACTAGTGTAAACCTATAGTCAAGATAGACTAATACCAGATTACACTACAACCTTTCCAATAGATTGTCCAAGTCCATCTAGGTTGTGAACTATTCATATACTCCATAGGAAACTGATAATATGATCTTCTGTGTGACACCACACACCATATTATCTACAATATAGAATATCAGACATTTGTATTAACACTTGCAACAAATACAATATGCAAACATTTGCCCATATGATTCTCATTCAAAATTTAAGGAAATAAGGTTACTACAAAAGTGATGCTTTTAGTATATAACCCTAACAGTAAAGAGCTTTCTTAAGTTTAAAAACATGGTCGAAAAATTTATGATTTTCAAAACCATAGGGTTGCTTGACAAAAACCTCCTCTTTAATAACATCATTTAAAAATGCATTTTTCACATCTATTTGAAAAAGTTTAAAGTTTTAGAAATTTGTAAAGGCGCAAAGCATCCGAATAGATTCAAGTCGTGCAATAGAAGCACACGTCTCATCGTAGTCGATACGCTCCTCTTGGTTGTATCCTTGAGCTACAAGACTAGCCTTGTTGCGAGTGACCGAACCGTCCTCATTAACTTTGTTGCGAAAAACCTATTTAGTACCAATGATTGAATGATCAGCAGGTCTAGGAACAAGTTCCCAAACCTGATTTCGTTCAAATTGGTTGAGTTTTTCTTGCATTGCAGATATCCAAAATTTATCGTTAAAAGCTTCTAAAACATTTTTAGGTTGAATTTGAGAAACAAAAGCAGTGCTAGCAATAGAGTCTCTCAAAGAAGATCGAGTAGTTACCACTTTCGATACCTCACCTATTACCAAGTTTTCTGGATACGAAGGTTTTAATTGGAACTTCTTTGGTAAGCCCTCCAAAGAGTTGGTTTCGGATGGTGTATACATAGGAGTGAAGGTTGCTGGTTCATCATCATCAGGAATTATAGATGTACTATTATTCTCATCAAAAGTTACGTTAGTAGACTCTTCAACAATCATGGAACGTTTGTTGAACACTCTATATCCCTTACTCTTGGCAGCATAGCCAAGAAGAATGCCTTCGTCATTTTTGGCATCAAATTTGGCCAAGTTGTCTTTGGTATTCAGGATAAAATAGCGATAACCAAACACTCGAAAGTAAGAAACATTTGGAGTTCTACCAAACCAAAGCTCATAGGGTGTTTTCTTCGAAATAGGTCAAATCAAAACCCTATTCAAAACATGGCACGCTATGCTGACAGCTTCTGCCCAAAAATATTTCGAAAGAGAAAATTGATTCAACATGACTCTAGCTATATCGCCAAGAGCCCTATTCTTTTGCTCCACTATACCATTTTGTTGAGGAGTTCTAGGACAAGAAAACTCATAATTAAAGCCATTTAACTCATAAAACTTTTCAAAATAATAATTTTTAAATTTGCCACCATGATCACTTCGGATACGAGTAATCATGTAGCCTTTTTTGTTTTGGACCGTTTTAGCAAAAACTTTGAAAACTGAAATGGTATAATTTTTATTTGCAAGAAAGAAATCCCAAGTAAATCTTGAAAAGTTTTCAACGATAACAAAAACATAGGGTTTACCGCCAATACTGGCTACTCTACTAGGACCAAATAGATCCATATGAAGTAATTACAATGGTCGGGTAGTACTTACAGTGTTCATGGATTTAAAAGAAGATTTGGTAGCCTTATTCTTTTTACATTCGGCACATAGCGTGTCTTTCTTGAATGTGATGTTTGGCAGGCCTCTTACTAGCTTCTTGGTTGATAATCTGGATATAGTATACATATTGACATGACCAAGACGCTGGTGCCATAATAATTATTCGTCTTTTTGGGCATAGAGCATCTTCCTGCATTATTAGTATCTCTAGATAGATAGAAAATATATATGTTATCTTCTCTTATCCCTTCAAAAGTGATGTCTCCAGTTGATCTATCGTAGATACAGCATTTAGTTTTACCAAAGTTAATATCATATCCATGATCAGCAAGATGACTGATGCTGAACAAGTTATGCTTTAACTCGATTACTAAACAGACATCCTTAATGACGAGAGAAGGAGGATAACCAATTGTATTGTTACCTATAATATAGCCTTTCAGATTGTTGTCGAAGGATACATATCCTTCCCTTTTCATCAATAGTGTTGCGAATGGATTAGCATCTCTAGTTATATATCGCGAGCACCCACTATCAAGAAGCCATTTGCTTTTAGTTTGAGCAGGAAGGTCCACCTACACCATAAGTAGATGAGACCATTGGTACCCATATTCTTTTGGGTCCTGAAAAGTTAGTCTTCGGTACCCATGCATATAGATTGATATCAACTAGTTTTCTAAATCTATACTGTTGTGATATGTGTTCGTGTAAGCCACAGTAAGTGCAGGTAGCATGCATATTGGTATTGGGTGCAGTATGATAGTTGTATCTATATGTGGGTGCAGGATTATGATAGCTATGTGTAGCAGTAGGATGACTGTAGTGAGTGTGTGTAGCAGCATGATGATAATGGTGTTTGTGTGCAGCAGGATGATTATAAAATTTACGTGTGTGTGTTTTTCGTGCTGCATGTGAATAGGTGTACATAAAAGCATAATTTTGAGTAGTATGTGTATAAGTGTTCGTGTAGTGACATGCTCTCTTGTGTTGAGCCGTCTCGTGTTTAAAAGTGTTGTGACTGTGAGACTGTGTTTGAGGTTGAACAACCTGCTTGCCCAGTTTAATCTTTAATTTCTTAGAGGCAACATGCAACTCATCATATTTAGTAGTAAGGCATGTATTCTAGCAGTAGCAATCTTGCAATTGTTTTCCTCTTCAGCAAGTTCTTTATTTAAAGCAATGAAATCATGTGTTTGCTTCTCAATAAGAGATTCGACATCGTGTAAGCTTAATTTAAGCTTAGATACCACCTCAGTACTTTTTGTGGGTGTAGTGTTTCTAACATTCTCCAGTAAGCAAGACAGTCTATGAATCTCGACTTCATGGGTCTTGATCTTTTCCTTAGCATGCTAATACTTGTTAATAACATTTTTGTGGTCTTCAAGAAGATCACTAAAGGTGTCATCCAGTTCATCAAAGGAGAAATCTTTAAAAGCGTCATTTACCTTGCCCGAAGTTGCCATTAGGCAGACGTTTGCAGTGTCTTGTGGAGAGTCTCTTCTTCGTCTGAATCGCTGGCCTCGCTTTCGTGCCAGATGCAAGTGTTGGCATACTTCTTTGAGGTTGGCCTCTTGTACAATTTTTCGTATCTGCTTCCTTTCTTTGCTATAGGACAATCTTTTCTGACGTGTTTCGTCTTCTTTCATCCGAAGTAGGTGGGTTCTTTCTTATCATCTATTTGTTCCTTCTTCCTTCAGTTGAAGCGTAGGAACTTTTTGAAATTTCGAACCATGAGTGCTTGATCAATACCTTCAGAATCATCGTCATCTATTTCTTCTGTGATGGTTCTTCGACGATGAGCTGTCAAGGCAATTTCTTTTTCTTTTGGAGCCGTTTCTTCAAAATCTTTGAGGTCGAGCTCATGCATCAATAGCTTGCCCATCAGAGTTTCTAGTAACATAGTCGTAAGATCATTCCCTTCGATAATCGCTGTGACCTTGGGGTTCCAGATCTTCGGCAATCCTCTTAGCACTTTGCGTATCTTCTTATGATTGGAATATGCTTTGCCAAGGGAAGATAGAGGGTTGACAATATCGAGGAATCTGGTGAACATTTGAGTAATTGTCTCGTTTGGTTTCATTTTGAATGCCTCTATTTGCCATTGAATATCAAGCACAAAAAATTACAAATGAATTAAACTTGATTGCAAACTCGCTTGTACAAGAGAAAGCCTAGAAAGAAATTCTAGGAAACAATTTAAGTACAATTGTTTAGTTTTGATTCTGGGGGTGTCGATAGAGGCTCGGGAAAGTGTAGCAACTCTGCCTTACTCCTTGGACTATCAGACACGGTCCTTGCTCTTGAAGAAATTGCCCCGTAGGTTGCCAGCATTTACAGGGGTGTGGCACCCTGCTATTTATAGTGATATATGTTTTGAGCCGCATAAATGACCATGTGGCTACGTGGCTACAATAACACATAAAGACCCGCTCTTTGGCCGCCAGATGGAGACTTGTTAAGATATTGTTACGACAAATCTAGATGGTTGAGACTTGGTCAGCCTGCCACGTGTCCAATCGCAAGATAGAATCAGTCTGCTTGAGTCATTTTGAGCTGCATAGGCCTTTCAGTGTTCGGCCATGCTGGGCACATAAGAATCATGCGGCAGTCTCTCTTAGTTCGTATGTAGCTTGGGGACTTTTGAGCCACATAGGTTCTATATTCTGGGCCGCATAAAGCTCATGGAGCTCAGATTGCAGTTTACCCTTGGCCGTATGAAGTACATAGATTGAGCCCCATAAGGTTCATGCGGCTCGGGTCGCAGTCCTTTTGGCCGAATGGCCATGTCCAGTCTGGTGACATGACGTTTTGTCTGATCACGTCTTATCTTCTTTTTGTCAGAGTGTCAGAGTTGTCAGAGCTGTCAGAGCTATTATTTTTGCCAATTTTGACAGTATTTTGTCAGCTTTATCAGAAGGGTTGATTAGCTTGGCCGCATAAGTAACTATTCTTTCTACGGCTCAAAAATCAGTCTGGTGAAGATGGGTCGCAGGGGACGTGCTGAATCTGTCATACGGCTCTTCTTTATGCGGGTTAATCTGTTCCAGAGTACTCATACGGTTAGTTGTGATCCGCATGAACCCCATATTTTCTATGCTTCTACAAGACCCCCTCAAAGTTTTCAAATTGCAAATTTGGAATACTTTGAATAAGAAGCATGGACATATGTCAAGCCGCAGGAAAATCTTCGAGTCATGAAACGTCGTGCCGCAGGGACATTTTGAGTCGCAGGGACGATTTTGGCTCGCAGGTAGATCTTGTGCCGCAGGAAGATAATATGCCGCAGGGAGATCTTGTCTGCCAGCAGTTACTGCTGCATTTAATGTCTTGATTTAGTTTTGGATTTGGACACTTTTTTCGAGACAAAGCTGACGGTTACTAAGGATAAAATCCACAAACGTCATTGTTATCTTTAATGGATACGAGAATCGAAGCGGCGATGACGGTTATTAAGGATAAAAATCCCCAAGTGTCGTCATTATCTTTAATGTCATGATAACCGACGTGAAGTTGGATCTTTTTCCACTTTGAAGAGATATAAATATGGGACATACAGAGAGAGTTTTTCTTTCAACTTTTTCTCCTTCGTCTCCATCATCTCTTTTATCTTTTCTGTCCCGGTTAGCCATGGATCCGAAAGCTTCCAAGTCGATTGGCGCTACGGCCAAAAGGAAGGGACTCGCCTCTCCGTCGAGAGCTGCAAACTCTCCTCCCGTTTATCCTGACGTTCAACCCCCCGTTAAGGGTAAGGACGGTGGAAAAGCGATGACTTAAATTTGAATGGCCATATTGCATATTTTATGCACGGGCCTGTCATAGATTGCCTCTGTGCTTTGGGCATGATCGATATATCTCCCATCTTATGGGACTGCATGTGTTCAGTATGATGGGGCCGTATGGGTTGACCCACATAAGCGCCACTGACCTTCATGGATACGTCATACCTGAGCCACATGAGCACTACATGGCTGAACCGTATGGATGCCTCGTGACCAAACCGCATATACATTTCATAAATAATCCGCATAAATGCCTCATGGCTTAGCCGCATGAACATTGCATAACAGAACCACATAAGTGCTTTATGACTGAGCCGCATGCATCTCATATTTTTAAGCTGCATGTGCATCCCTCATAACTAGGCCGCATGTTATTTTCTTCTAACTGCTAACCCCCCTATTTTTTTCTTTTTTTTCAGGGATCCGGCTAGCGAATTTCTCCAGGACCGGTATCGGCGATATAGTGAATATGCACCATTCTGACATACACATTAGACAGCTCAAAACTCCCCATGCTTCCAAAGAGTTTTCTTCGTGCCATTTTGGCATACACATCAGACAACTAAGAACTCTCCATGTTTTAAAATTATTTTTCCCAGATGGTAGGAAGAACCTTTATACATCAGAGAGTTGGACAATGGTCAGGCGTCATCATGAAAGTCCTATGAATGTAAAATCACCATTAGGGATGTTGTTTTGAAGGTATGGTTTTTTGGAGGAACGGGGCTAAGTTATCCTCAATACGGAGGGGAGAACAACATGCTATATTTGCCCTCCTCCGTGCAGCACCTTGGAGATTCAACAGCCTTGTTTGCTTTTCAGCAGTAAAATATGACTTATTTCGAGGGTCATGAAACTGCTTTTTGATGAAGGCGAAGTGCTGTCAAACTAACCAAACTATGTATTGCTAGATTTTCCTTTTTTTTCTTATTGTTGCTGATGTAGTCCTATGAATGTAACTGATTTTGAATAAACAGAATACATTCACTCCATTCTTTATTTGTAGTATCTGTGGTGCTTGTACTAAAGGGCATAATACAGCATTTGTGTTTGATAAAGGACATCCCACTGGAGAACTTTTTGTGGACCTATTGCCCTTTTGTGCATCTGAAAATACGAGCAAATAGATTTGAATGATATTTTGTGGACCTACTACTTTTTGGTACACCGATGAAGCGAGTAATAGATTAGGATAACTTCTGTGGACCTATTACCCTTTTGCGTACTGGCGGTGCGAGTAATAGATTTGAAATAAAACCTAACAGAGGTAATATAGACGTGATAGGTTTTGTGGTCTTAACACCATGTCTTTTATCCCAGGTTGGGTACAGGTGCTAAGTCAAGAGACTATCGATATCAGAGGTAATATGGACATGATACACGATAATCAAGAATAATTTTTTTGGTGGACCTATTACACTTTTGTGTACTGGTGGTGCGAGTAATAGATTTTGAGACAAAACTAACAAAGGTAATATGGACGTGATAGGTTTTGTGGTCTTAACACCATGTCTTTAATCCCGGGTTGGGTACAGATGTTAAGTCAAGAGACTATCGGTATCAGAGGTAATATGGACGTGATATACGATAATCAGGAACAGGAAGTTTGCTCAGTGATAACGATAAGCTGGGCAGACTCCTGTGTGATAAAGTATTAGAGTGGGAGTTCAGAGGTATCATCATCCATGACTCACCACTCAGGGAGATGCGATAGAGTGTGAGTTCAGAGGTACATGGTGTACATAACTCGATAGTTGGGAGATTTGATAGTTTGAGGGAGTACCAGCATGTCCTTAGACATAGTATTTCTTTAGGAATTTGCCATTTATGGGCATCATAAGCAAGTCCCCGTTCTGTTTTACGTGCCGGTATGCGCCGTTGGAGAATACGGTCTCGATGATGTATGGACCTCCCACTTGGGCTGGAATTTGCCGACGGTTTTGTGAGTCATGACCATCGGTCTGCGAACGGCCAAGACGAGATCGCCTATTTAGAATGTCCTCTGCTTGACTTTCTTATTGAAGGCCCGAGAGATGCGTGCTTGATAGAGCTCGATGCTTTGTTGAGCTTGCAAGCGCTTCTCGTCTTGTAACGCCCCAGTCCCAAAATACTTAGGGCTAGGTACGTATCCATGCCAGCTGTATACATACGAAGTAAACTCCAATGTATGGATCCCCGTATGTATACATAAGCTGTAAAATACAGTAAAACCATGATAACTAAATCTCATCCACAAAATCTGAAGAGTAATGATATAAATCAACTTAAGAATTTGTCACTTATACATGTAGTTGGACAGAGACAAATCCACTACCAACAAATTTAAAGGAAAGAAGATATACAAGGAAATGATCGATAAAATAGCAAGACAAACCAAGAGCAATCATCCTCGAAGAAATGAAGAAGATCACGGCCTTGGCTAGAACACCTGTGAAGGACAAGAGCACACACCTGACGAGATAACCAGGTCCTCAGAGGGACGTAACAAGATACAATAAACATGCCATATAAATACTGAATATAAATTATGCCACAATTAAAGAAAGTGACAAGACATAAATAGGTAACCTAACCATACTAAAGTGATCATGCAGTTGAGAAACAATCCTTTCGACGCATGAGCCCGGGCTGTAAATGGGATCGGCATAGTCCCCATATAGGGCACCAGGGGCCTACGTCCGTAACATCCGAAGATCGTCAGAGGGCGTCATGTGAAAAGTGGTACGTCCATAACGCTCTGGAAAACGTCAGAGGGCACCTGGAGCCTGCGTCTCCGGAGGAGCGCACAACTAAGCAGGAAAGTGCAAAGAAGCCCATACGTCAGGTATTGTTCTCCCCACCCAACGTACCTGTCAAGTCGCATCTAGGACCATGTACCTCTACTAACAGCTAAGTCTCATAACAGGCCTCTATTAGCAGTTAGCCCTAACGCGTGCGCATGGGGGATCAACCCACACGCAAGAACCTCTATATGCTACTCATCTCACACATCCTCGTGGTACAACTGTGTCAAGGTGTATGCAATATACTACAACGGTAGTCTCTTAACTCTAAGTCCATATGCAACCAAAGCATAATAAAAAGTACATCTAATATCACTGAACAGACAGCAAATCAAGAACTGTAAGAACTGGAAATAAATGAACAGTGATATGTATAAAATGCAACTAAATATAAATAGTATAATGGCAAGGTATCTTGCCTGATTTCGTGCTGTAAATATGAAATACCGCTCCCGCGTCCACGCCTCCGGAACCCGACGCTCCTAGATAATTAATTAAATAAATTAAGTCACTATTTATGAAACTTATGATACGACTTAAATAGTCAAAGTAATGTGTTAAAATTATATTCAATCTCTCGTGGAACTATTTAGATCTATACAATCACACACAGGTTCCACGAGACATCGAAACACAGTTTTAGGGTTTCTAACTTTTAATTAGTCGGTTATGCCCCTACTTCAATAACATACTTAAAAATTATATAAAAATCATAAAAATAATATTTAAACTAATTTTCTACAGATTTATCTCTGAACTTCCAGAATTAATATTTCTAAAGACATTTATGACTAGTTGATTAATAAGTCAGCTAGTCTACCCGAAACTCGTCCGGAACATAGTTAATGACTCAAAATTGCTAATATAAACAAAAATATTTTTTAAACAGAAATAAAATAATTTATTTCATATTATAATATCTGAGGTACAAGGGTTGAGTTATACTACATGTTTGGGACATTCTAGGTCAGCCGGTTACCCAAAATTAGCTAGTTTTGACCTACAATTTTTTTGACCAGATTTGAGTTGCTAAAATCGTGTAAAAGTACTTAAAAATCCTAATTTATGTACATGAATACACATACAATTCAGTTTCGAAAATAGGCACCAATAACTCATAGTTCCTTTACAATGGGGTTACTTTTGATCCTACCGACACATGAATATTACGCATATATTTTATGAAACCTTTATGGATGATTATACCTAACAAAAGCCATCAAAATATAATTTTTACAGAATTAATAATATATTTTCTACAGAATTTTAGCAAAGGTTTTAGAAGAAAAGATTTGGATTCTTACCAAAGATCCTTGCTAGAAAGGGTGATGATGACTTCTCTTCACCAAAGCTCTAATCTTTTCTGCTATCCTCGCTTGATAATTCTCTCTTGGTGAGTATGGGAGAGTTGATAATGGCTATAGAGGATTGGATGGGGGAGATGGAGTTTTTAGGGTTTGCTTTGAGGGATTTCGGGGATGTATGGTGGAGGGGATGAGTTTTTTTGTGAAGGATGGAGAGATGTGCAATGGAGGAGATGATCTATAGAGGCTATGGGGAGTTTGTTGCTGTCAAAATTATGGAGAGGGAGAGAGGTTTTGGTCGGCCAAAGGTGAGGGAGAGAAAGATTAGGATTTGGTTAAGGTTTGGGATAAGTTAGCATATTTAAACATATCCTTAAATGAATTTTAAGCAATCTAGGATTTAAATCCTATTTAATTTGATGCATTCGGCCATGGGGGGGTTACTTGGCCGAAATTAGCATGGTGGGGGTCCACTTGACATGATTTGGTTGTTTGGTGAGTTGGCAAGTTGATTGGATTGAGGATTTAAAAAAGGGATTTCCTAATATAGAACTATTTAATTCTATCTATGTAATTATACTACAAAATCTGAATTAAATACAAATAAATGTAATTATTAATATTTATTAATGCCCAACATGCCTACATAGGGTTGGGTTTGGCTTGGAAGAGGTTTGGGAAGGTTTGGTGCAACCGGGTCTCCTAAAAAGTCATAAAGGCTTTTTTTAACTAATTAATTAAATAAAAAATATAACTTGTGCCATAATTTGAATGTTTAACATGCAAGAGATTACAATATGACCATGGCATTCCTAACATGGCTAGCATACTAGTTAAAGCACCCTACTACGCTACGCATGTCATACCTTCTAGTCGCCTTGCATATTCAAACTCAACCATGGCTATAGTCCTTTATATAATACAAATAAGATAAAAATAAATTAGAAATCCAAAAATAATTTAAATATTCCTTTAAATTATAAGGAGTTTTACATCCTACCCAACTTATGACATTTTCGTCCTCGAAATTAAAAATAATCATCATATCAAGAATTACGAGACTTTGTACGGAGGGAGAGTAGGTACGTCAAATTTTAGCTCAATTTTTGAAAGGATGGAGGGGTGGTTGTCATAGAAATCCTAATTGACCTCATATTCTACAAGATGGGTTATGCTTCCTTCCAGACTCTATCCAACTTATAGAAGTTGGCCACCCGTAAAGATCGTCGTCATTACAAGACCTTGAGGAGGACAATTTCTAGGGAGGGGCACGAGAATAATAGACACTTCTGACCTCAGTCTTTGATTCTAAGTGATCCTCGATAACACCGTGACGTTTTTGGTCAATAACAACTATAAGAAAGTTACTACAATCAAACATTGTCACTCTAGGGGTCATGCTTTTGACAAGCTGGTAGCGACCTCTTGTTTGAATATACTAAGGTGTGTCGGTTCAGAAGGATTCGTTCTACGTCTAACATGGGAAACAAAGAAGTGAGCTTAAAAACTTAGGGAAGAAAAATTTATGGCCAAGTGATGAGAATCAATGATAATAAAAGAACCCAGGCTATAGAATATGATTAGGCAAGTATTTTTAAAACTCTAAGTCAAAACGACTGATATGTGTAGGCTGATGTTTGGTGTTGTGTAGGAGGCATGCGCTTGCTTGTTGGACGGCATACGTCATAGGTGTGCGTCTTGCATAGATCTTGAGTATTCAGTTTAGTTAAGGGAATGGATCGATATTTGCATGGGTGAAATCGAATAGGTCGAATTTGGGTCTCTATGGTTTGTTTTTAGGAAACAATGTGTCATACACGTGGTGTAATTTTTAAATAGAGCACTGGAAAGTTCGTTTGCGTAGGACATGTATGTCAAGTGAGTAGCATGACTAGTCTAGTTTGTGAGTGTGAACTTTGTCGAAAGGAAAAGGCTAGCGTTGTGCTTCAATTATCAAAATCACGGTCGAGGATATCACATGATACGAATATGGGTCGACGTTATGAACCATTGAATTATTAGTTTAATTGGAACCAATCATTTCGAACCACTTGTAAATTCCAAAATCTTATGTTTCTTAGAGTGGCTTGCGATCTATTTGCCTCAAAAAAATTTGCTATTGATTTAAACAAAAATGATTCTATGATTGACTTGAAGAATTTAGGTTGCAATTTGTTACCGTAGTTAGCTAAACGCACGAGCAAAGGGATATAAAATGCAAAATAAAAGATCGTTTCATAAATTCCATACAGACGGAAGAAAGGTCACGATTGTAATCCCATTCTGAGAGGTAGAGTATAATAAGTTCAATGTTCTATCCAACTTATAGAAGTTGGTTAATCGGGGAAAGCACAATAATAGGGCTTCTAAGAAGGTCAAATTTCAAGAAAGTATAGAAAGTATGAGGTATTTCCAATCATAGTCACAGACTCTATAGGAAGTCTAGGTATTATCTATTTAATATGGCCCATATATTAATTATATTTTGTCAAGACGGTATGAGAGGTCTTGGTCAAGTATATCCGGAAGCAAGTTGGTACCGAGAGATGCATAACTTAGGCTACAAAGAGATGCGCTTACAAAATCTATGGAAGGAGAATTAGTGAGCCAAGAGGTGGGACCTACATAATAGGGGTGAGGGCCTATTTTATCAAGTTTGGTTTTATAGTCCCAATATGGCAATGGGCTATGATGGGTTTAACTGAGTCTCAATAGGTTCCCTAATTGGACTTCAATCTTTGATTGCATGAACTTTAGATTTTAATCTACAGTGGCAGGACAAAATTTTATGGAATTTTAAACCATCCCTATTAGGTTAGGGTAATGTAGAATAGGTTCAAATTCAAGTGGTTAGGCAAATTTTCTGTCGGGTTGGTAGAATAGGTTTTGTAAGTCATGGGATGCGCCTTCCGTGACTTTTGTGTTTAAGTAGCACACAAGGCCTCTATTGAGTGGCACACTAGTGGCATGTGCGTAGAGGGCTTCGAGTAGATCACAACCATATATTGGACTAAAAGATTTGAGTCAAGGTTGGATCTCTAACTGCAGTTCGAAAGTACATCGGTGTTATGGTAAGGGTTATCGTTAGTCCCTTTTGACCTGAAAGTCGTATCATAATAATAGAGTCGAATGAGATGTGTTTGTGTGGGACATGATATGTCTACTTGAAGGTGGACTCATTTAAGTTTTGGATATAAATTTTGTTGAAAGGTAACAGCTAGTATTATACTTCAAATATCAAAGTCACGGTAAGGGACACCAAAAGATTTAAAAAGAAAGTGGGAGTTCACGAGTCACTAATTTATCATCCTAGTGAGAACCAATTTACCTCAATCAATCGATGATCCCCAAATTCCTAAAAGTAAGAATGGCTTACAATTTATTCACTCTCAAGACTAGGACATGGTTTTAGGAATAATGAGGTTAGGAATATTTGAGTCGCGACATCATACCTTGACCTTTAGTAATAATAAGTCACTATGTGATCGATAACATGAAAGGGTAGTTGGGAATCAGTTTCGAGGATCGTACCCCAAGTCCTAATAAATGGAAATTATCGTGTACAATGTACCTAAGTCGATAAGATGGAATGACCCGCATGTCCATGGTATACGAGAGTCTATCGGTGGAATAACGAAGTCAAAAATACGTCATGGGAAAGATTCCTAACTACTAAGTCGTGATTTTTTTTGTGTCAAACCTACCAGACTATAGTCACAAACGTTCTAGAGGTATTAAATGTAGTACTCATGCATCACATGTTGATTACTAGTACAACATAATGATGGGGCGTCATGCTACAGATTTTGGCTAAGCTGGTGAATGTGTTGTTTTAATATTATGTTACTTCTTTGATAATAGAATTTTGTACCTAGAGTAACATCTGTTGAATCTCTAATCTTGGAATGGGTGTCTACCACGGTCCTTGCAATGCTTGTCCTTGTTTTGGTCTATTCTTCTCTGTCTAAACTGTGAGGGCCTAGTCAAGTATGGTTTGAGTTAAGGCATATGGGTTGCTAGTTAAGCCAAGAATCAAGATGAATATTTGGAGACTCACAATAATTGATTCCTAGAGATTAGATAGTCTCATAGGTTTTTGGTATACCCAAGGGTAAGATCTTACTCATCTTTCAAGCAAATGACTAGAAGGTCACGATATTACTATTAGGGTCGAGGGAAGGACGAGCAACTTTAGACAAGGTTGTGGTTATATGGCTTGGCCGATGGTTGCTATACTTGTGCATATAACTACCATGGCCATGGGGATACTCTGTATTTATCTATCAAATACGAGCGTTCGTCTTTCCAATCAGTGAAAGACAAAAGCAATAAAGAGTTCAAGAAGATGTCATTGAATACAATTACGTAATTCAAAGGCGAATGTGTAATTCAAGAGGAATTGTCAATGTAGTCGCGGATGAGATCCTAGATACCTCTATATCTCAATCCACGTGGGATAATCATATGAAGAGCGAACCAAGTGCACTATGGTTGATCAGACCATAATATATTGATTCGAATTATCTAGACAATATGCTTGTGGGCGTCCCCAGTATACATATGTCCTGAACAAGCTCGACAAAGAATAAGCTTGCAAAACTAGGCTATAAATAGCGTTGTCATTCATGGTAGTTTAAAGTATAAGTACGGGAGAATACGTTGAAAGCAGTAATAAATAGTTCGAGTTTCACAAGGATCTAAGTCTTATCCGGTGTGCTTGCGTACACAGTCGTCCTACTGGTTCTTGTATCAGGCCTTAGTTGACCAATGGGTATGGGCTACGAAACCTCTATATTCTAGGTAAACATCTCTCCTACACTAGCATATATTCATTATCACTCTGTTACACTTTAATACTAGGTTAAAAGGATACGGGTGGTAGGTTGTAGTCATACTACTCAACTTATGAAGTCAACTAATAGAGAAATTAAGGAATATAATACGTATACTCGTATGAGTTATCTCCTAACCTCCCTATTCAGCACGAAAGCAGATAAGATTTACAGTAAAAGGAATCAAGCAGAAGGAAGTCAAGATAATCGGACGAGAGTTCGAGATTTGGAATTGAGGGAGGAACTAAAACTTGTGGATGAGATTCCTATATCCTAATCCTATATGCAGGTTCACATCGGTACAGTAACGTAACCAATGTGACAAACTCGACCTGCATGGGCCCCCATAAAAATATGTAACGCCCCAGTCCCAAAATACTTAGGACTAGGTACGTATCCATGCCAGCTGTATACATAGGAAGTAAACTCCAATGTATGGATCCCCGTATGTATACATAAGCTGTAAAATACAGTAAAACCATGATAACTAAATCTCATCCACAAAATCAGAAGAGTAATGATATAAATCAACTCAAGAATTTGTCACTTATACATGTAGTTGGACGGAGACAAATCCACTACCAACCAATTTAAAGGAAAGAAGATATACAAGGAAATGATCGATAAAATAGCAAGACGAACCAAGAGCAATCATCCTCGAAAAAATGGAAAAGATCACGGCCTTGGCTAGAACACCTGCGAAGGACAAGAGCACACACCTGGCGAGATAACCAGGTCCTCAGAGGGACGTAACAAGATACAATAAACATGCCATATAAATACTGAATATAAATTATGCCACAATTAAAGAAAGTGACAAGACATAAATAGGTAACCTAACCATACTAAAGTGATCATGCAGTTGAGAAACAATCATTTCGACGTATGAGCCCTGGCTGTAAATGGGATCGGTATAGTCCCCATATAGGGCACCAGGGGCCTACGTTCGTAACGTCCGAAGATCGTCAGAGGGCATCATGTGAAAGGGGGTACGTCCATAACGCTCTGGAAAACGTCAGAGGGCACCTGGAGCCTGCGTCTCCGGAGGAGCGCACAGGTAAGCAGGAAAGTGCAAAGAAGCCCATACATCAGGTATTGTTCTCCCCACCCAATGTACATGTCAAGTCGCATCCACAACCATGTACCTCTACTAACTGCTAAGTCTCATAATAGGCCTCTATTAGCAGTTAGCCCTAACGCGTGCGCATGGAGGATCAACCCACATGCAAGAACCTCTACATGCTACTCATCTCACACATCCTCGTGGTACAACTGTGTCAAGGTATATGTAATACACTACAACGGTAGTCTCTTAACTCTAAGTCCATATGTAACCAAAGGATAATAACAAAGTACATCTAATATCACTGAACAGACAGTAAATCAAGAACTGTAAGAACTGGAAATAAATTAACAGTAATATGTAATAAAATGCAACTGAATATAAACAGTATAATGACAAGGTATCTTACCTGATTCTATGCTGTAAATATGAAATGACGCTCCCGCGTCCACGCCTCCGGAACCCGACGCTCCTAGATAATTAATTAAATAAATTAAGTCACTACTTATGAAACTTATGATACGACTTAATTAGTCAAAATAATGTGTTAAAATTACATTCAATCTCTCGTGGAACTATTTAGATCCATACAATCACACACAGGTTCCACGAGACATCGAAACACAATTTTAGGGTTTCTAACTTTTAATTAGTCGGTTATGCCCCTACTTCAATAACATACTTAAAAATTATATAAAAATCATGAAAATAATATTTAAACTAATTTTCTACAGATTTATCTATGAAATTCTAGAATTAATATTTCTAAAGATATTTACGACTAGTTGATTAATAAGTGAGCTGGTCTACCCGAAACTCGTCCGGAACATAGTTAATGACTCAAAATTGCTAAAATAACCAAAAATATTTTTTAAACAGCAATAAAATAATTTATTTCATAGAATAATATCTGAGGTACAAGGGTTGAGTTATACTACATGTTTGGGACATTCTAGGTCAGCTGGTTACCCAAAATTAGCTAGTTTTGACCTACAATTTTTTCGACCAGATTTGAGTTGCTAAAATCGTGTAGAAATACTTAAAAATCCTAATTTATGTATATAAACACACATAAAATTCAGTTTCGAAAATAGGCACCAATAACTCATAGTTCCTTTACAATGGGGTTACTTTTGATCCTACCGACACATGAATATTACGCATATATTTTACGAAACCTTTATGGATGATTATACCTAACAAAAGCCATCAAAATATGATTTTTACAGAATTAATAATATATTTTCTATAGAATTTTAGCAAAGGTTTTAGAAGAAAAGATTTGGATTCTTACCAAAGATCCTTGCTAGAAAGGGTAATGATGACTTCTCTTCACCAAAGCTCCAATCTTTTCTGCTATCCTCGCTTGATAATTCTCTCTTGGTGAGTATGGGAGAGTTGATAATGGCTATAGAGGATTGGATGGGGGAGATGGAGTTTTTAGGGTTTGCTTTGAGGGATTTCGGGGATGTATGGTTGAGGGGATGAGTTTTTTTGTGAAGGATGGAGAGATGTGCAATGGAGGAGATGATCTATAGAGGCTATGGGGATTTTGTTGCTGTCAAAATTATGGAGAGGGAGTGAGGTTTTGGTCGGCCAAAGGTGAGGGAGAGAAAGATTAGGATTTGGTTAAGGTTTGGGATAAGTTAGCATATTTAAACATATCCTTAAATGAATTTTAAGCAATCTAGGATTTAAATCCTATTTAATTTAATGCATTCGGCCATGGGGGGTTGCTTGGCCAAAATTAGCATGGTGGGGGTCCACTTGGCATGATTTGGTTGTTTGGTGAGTTGGCAAGTTGATTGGATTGAGGATTTAAAAAAGGGATTTCCTAATATAGAACTATTTAATTCTATCTATGTAATTATACTACAAAATCTGAACTAAATACAAATAAATGTAGTTATTAATATTTATTAATGCCCATCATGCCTACATAGGGTTGGGTTTGGCTTGGAAGAGATTTGGGAAGGTTTGGTGCAACCGGGTCTCCTAAAAAGTCATAAAGGCTTTTTTAACTAATTAATTAAATAAAAATATAACTTGTGTCATAATTTGAATGTTTAACATGCAAGAGATTACAATATGACCATGGCATTCCTAACATGGCTAGCATACTAGTTAAAGCACCCTACTACGCTACGCATGCCATACTTTCTAGTCGCCTTGCATATTCAAACTCAACCACGGCTATAGTCCTTTATATAATACAAATAAGATAAAAATAAATTAGAAATCTAAAAATAATTTAAATATTCCTTTAAATTATAAGGAGTTTTATACGTCTAAAGCTTCCAATTCTTGTAGCCGTCGGCGGTAGTTATTGTCCGATATCATCCGGTATGATAGAGCCACACGAAGCGAGGGGATATGAGTCTCCAATGGAAGAACTGCCTCTCTTTCGTACACCAGAGAGGATGATGTATTTCCCGTAGCTGTCCGACTCGTAGTATGGTATGCCCATAAGCATTCGCCCAGCTTTTTATTCCAGTCGTGTTTGTTTGAAGACACGAACTTCTTGAGAAGCTTGATTATGGTCTTGTTAAAGGCTTCAGCCAAACCATTAGTTGATGGGTTGTAGGCCGTTGAAGCCATATTCTGTATCCGATTCTTGTCACAGAATCGATAGAAGGCATGGCTTGCGAACTGCGGACCATTGTCATGAATGATCCTCCGTGGCAGTCCAAAATAGTAAATGATGTGATGTTTTATGAAACTGATCACGTTTGACGTCTTTACCTCTGCTAATAGAATAGCTTCTGCCTACTTGGAGAAGTAGTCCGTGATGGCGAGAATAAACTGGTGCCCTTTGGACGACGGTGCGGTGATTGGGCCAACAATGTTCATTCCCCATGCTTCAAATAGCCGAGAGGCCACTGTTGGATGCAAGAACTCAGATGGAAGATGTATGAAATCTGTGTGGATCTGACAAGCCTTGCACTTTTTTGCATAATCGACTGCGTCTGCTACCATCGTAGGCCAGTAGTAACCCATCCGACGGAGACGGTCCTGTAACTTCGGGCACGGTTGGTGAGCCCCGCAAACGCTATCGTGAGCCTCGCGTAAGGCTTCTTTGGCTTCTGCATTTGGCAGACATCTTAACAGTAGTCCGTCGTAAAATCGTCGGTACAATATTTTTATTTTTGTGTCATAAAAGAATCTAAGAGAACGCCTTCTGACACTACAAAAATACTGTTAATTACCGACGGACGTCAACGACGACAGTAAATCCGTCGCTAATTAGTGACGTACTTGTGACTGACTTGTGACGGATAATTTACGTAAAAAATAATTCAATTGGACATCACTGAATCCGTCGCTAGTCCGTCTCTAGTTTTCTTCCTACGCCTCAGCGATGGACTTTTCCGTCGCTGAGCTTCTGTAAAAGTATCCCCCCATACTCGTTCTAAAAATATTACCCAAAATTTTAATTTCCCCATAACTTCCCTCCTCCCGCTCCTTCGACTCCCTCGCTCATCTCCGACAACCCCTCTCCGGCGACCCCCCATCTTCGCCCCTCTCTCCGACCCGTATCTCCGCCCCCATCTTCGACCCCTCACCGGCGACCCCCTCCACCTTTTCTCCCCTCCGCTCCTCTCTCAGACCCCTCCTCGACCCCCTTTCCGCCCCTCCCTTCCTGTTCCTCCCTCTCTGCCCTCCCTCTTCCCCTATCTTCGTCCTCCTCGATAGTCAAACTTTGACTTAAATTGACCCAGTTTGACTTTCTTTGACTTAGGTTGACTTAGATTGACCTAGTGTGACTTAGTTTTGCTTGGTGTGACGTAGTATGACTGAGTTTGACCGAGATTTCATAACATATACTAGAAATTATGCCATATACTGTTAAACCCTAGTTAACTCATGATATCTCATCTTTAGGTCTGTAATTTCACTCTGAGCCAGATTATACAGTTGACATATTTCTATTCAGGCGACTACATTCTCTGATAATATTTCTGTTTTATGATATCGTCTATGTTTCTTGTATTTAGTGTAGATATCCTTGTTCTCTTGACACATTGTTCACACGGATTGGTATTTGTCTGGATTTCGTCATGAGATGTTATTCCTTGTATTTTTTTGGTATATCTTGTTCAATTCTTTCCTTGTTCCTTGTGCATTGTATAGACACGATTCCTGCGAAAGCTCGCTACCTCCTCGGAGAATCATGTACCATGATATGTCATTACTGGATCCACTTTACTGGTCGGGGATGGGGGTACTTAGCATTTATATGTGATCATTTTTCCCCTGTGATTCATGTTCCCTGAGAGTGTTAGCCATACACTTCACGTATGACTAGCCAGGCCCTTTTTCTCATGTGTAACCCAAGCCGATCACATGTTGAAACTAATACTAAACTCATATAGATATATTTCCAGATTTTTGTACACGATACATACTATTTTCTTTTTCTTACATTCAGTTACAATCTTGATTTGCCTTACCATGTTTCATGTACACCTTATTTTACCTTGTATATTCTCTCTATTTACTGCTACATTTTCAATATCGTCTAACTAGAACTATTATTTGAGATTTGTGCTCGTTCCATCCTGACTGGTTATTTTGACAAAATCTTACAGATTATGGCGATGACGAGTACCCTACCTACTACGGTTCTCATGACGTGGTTGGTATAGACTTGGAGACCCTAGTACAGCAGGGGTTAGCTCCAACTGATGAGGCTTAGTATATTTTAGGTGGTTTAATTTAGTACTGGACTTTGTCTCTAGATTACTTTTGGTTTGTTATTATTTCATTAGCACTTATGTTTGAGATTGTGGGCTCTGCGACTTTGGTCTTGTATTATTTCTGTGTTGGATCTTCTGGATGATATTTCATATCTTGTTGTCTTTATCTTTTGGTATCATCTTTCTTTCTTAGAGTTTGTGATTGAGTATATTATATTGTCATTGCTTGTCCTCCATTCGGAGTTGACCGTTCTCGATAAATTTTGATATTATAACTGTTGTTAGATAGTAGACCTAGACAGCGCTCTACGCCGTTTCTACGGCTTAGGCTAGGATATTGTCTCGCACTCATGCCCTTACTCCGGGTGCGGGTCGTGACATCGACCCCCTCTGCCCCCTCCTTCTGCCCCCCCCATCTGCCCCCCTTTCCCCTCTTCACCCCTTCCACCTCTGCCCCCCTTCCCCCCTTGCCGCCTCCTCCTCTGTCCCCCTCCGTCCGCCCCCTCCTCGGCTCCTCTCCGGCGACAGGGCAACCCCCACTCCTCAGGTAATGACCAAATTTTTTTCTCTAATAATTTTTGTTGATACGGACACGATATGCTTCTCAGACACAAAAATATAACACAATATAGTAGCTAAGGTCTGGACACGGATACGAATACGGACACGGACATAATGTAGTAGCTAGGGTTTTTGGTATTAATAAATTATTCGAAATTCGTTAAGGCCGATACTAACCCGATTTCGATAGCTAACCCGAAATTCGTTAATGTAGTAGCTAGCATTTTTGAATCCGATTTCAATAATGCTGATACTAACCCGATTTTGATATTACCGATTTCGATATCGATACTCATAGGAATGTTATGATACCAGTTTCGATATCCGATATTCGATTATGATATAAGGATATCCAATCCCAATTCGATAGGCCGATATTATTTCGATAGGCCGATGCTAACCGATACGGACTTTAAGATATTGAATTCGATTTTGATAAGGCCGATACTATTCCGATTTTGATATTACCGATTTCGATATTGATACTCCTATGAATGGTCTGATACCTATTTCAATATCGATATTCATAGGAATGGTCGATATTACCGACTTCGACATCGATACTCATAGAAATGGTGTGATACCGATTTTGATACTGATACTGTTAACTTTGGTTGCTACAATTAGGTACTAAATTATTTTTTACTTATAATTACCTAATATATGGTAAATGGTGCATAATTGGTTTGAACAATGAGTCGATACTTAGTTAACCGTTCATGGATGTACAATCGACGACATGGGAGCAAGATTGGTTTGACGGATGATTTCAAGGCGGGCGTCGAAGAATTTCTGAGAGACGCCAGTAGCCAACCTTATTTTATGGACAGAAGGCTCACAAAGTGACCTTGTGTCAATTGTCACAATATACCATTCAGAGAGGTAGATCTCGTGAGAGAGCACCTCTACAAGAAGGGTTTCGTACCGAACTACAACGAGTGGATAGCTCAAGGAGAACCTTTGGTTCTACAATATCAGTCCTCCTTCAATACGGATGTGTGAGAGTCCACTCTTGGAGACCACTTCCAATATCGGCATCGAAACTTGGCACGTGAGTTGGTATTTGATGCGGCTTGTGCCGGTCCAAGTTATGATCTGCAAAGAAGTTCAATGATATGTTTAGCCATGCCAATACTCTGTTATATCCGGGTTGTGATTCTCATTATATCCTGTCGGTGGTGATCAGGTTGTTGAACCTCAAGTCTAATTTTAACTTACTGCAAGAATGTTACGACCGAATAATTCGATTTGTTAGAGAGTTGCTTCCAAAATGAGCGAAGGACTTGCCGAAAACCTTTTACAACTCGAAGATGTTGATACGGAAACTCGAATTAGGCTACAAAAAGATGGATTATTACCGAAACGGCTGCATGTTGTACTATAAGGAGAACAGTGACAAAAACAGATGTATTTTCTGTCACGAGGACCGGTACAAGCCTATTCGAGGCAAAGGAAAATCAACTGCACGAGCAAGGTTGTGTACCTACAAATACATGCAGTTTTTGTCATTCACAAAGGGGCTATAGAGGATGTATATGTCCTCGAATACTGCAGAATACATGACATGGCATAGCAAAGAGTGGAAGATGGCTGAAGGAGAATTATCTCATCCATCCGATGGAGAGGCATGGAAGCATTTTGATCGATGTCATCCTAAATTTGCTGCGGAGCCTAATAATGTTTGGCTGGCTTTATATTCTGATGGATTCACTCCTTTCGGACAGTCGGGGGCTCAGTACTCTTGTTGGCCGGTGATTTTGACCCCATATATTCTACCACCGTGGATGTGCATGAAGCCCTTATATGTTCTTGACACTTATCATACCCGATCCAAAAAATCCAAAGAAGAATATTGATATCTACTTACAGCTGTTGGTGGATGAGTTGAAATAATTATGGAGTTCCGTGTTCAGACATATGATATATCAATGGAGCAGAACTTTTAGATGAGAGCAATGTTGATTGGACCATTAATGATTTCCCAGCATACAGAATGTTATCTGGGTAGAGTACTCATGGTATTATGTCTTGTCCGATATGTATGAAAAAGAGTAAGGCATTTCGCCTTCAGAATGGAGGAAAATCTTATTTTTTTGATTGCCATCGTCAGTTCCTTCCTATGTCGCATCCATAGAGAAGGAATAGGGATGCCTTTAGAGCTGGTAAATAGGAACTAACTCCTCCTCCGTCGAGATTGACTGTAGATATCGTTTGGACAGAGGTAGAGGATTTGCCGACTGTAAAGGAAGATCCGAGTTCGGACCATCACTTAGAAGGATTCGAGCATAGCCATAATTGGACGAAGCGGAGTATCTTTTGGGACTTACCTTATTGGAAGGACAATCTCATAAGACATAATCTTGATGTCATGCATATTGAGAAAAATGTATTCGACAACATCATCAATACGGTGATGGATATCAAGGGAAAAATGAAAGACAATCCCAAAGCAAGAATGGACTTGGAAATTATTTGCAGGCGTCCAAAGTTGCATCTATCACGAGGATCCAATGGTAACTGGGTCAAGCCCTCAGTACCATTTACATTGAGTAAGGATGATAAATTGATAATATGTAATTAGATTTGAAACTTGAGATTCCTTGATGGTTATGTGTCGAATCTGGCAAGATGTGTCGATCTCAATGAACGCAAGCTGATAGGGATGAAGAGTCATGATTTCCAAGTATTCATGGAGCGTTTACTTCCTATCTATCTGAGAGAGATGTTGCCTTCTCAAGTATGGGGTCCGTTGGCCGAGTTATCTATATTCATTAGAGACTTGTGTTCAAGTAAGTTGACGGTGTAACATATGTTTGAACTTGAGAAGAAGATTGTATTGACATTTTGCAAGTTAGAAAAAGTATTTCCTCCTAGCTTTTTTTATAGTATGGAACATTTGCCTATTCATCTTGCATATGAAGCACGTATCGTTGCTCTCGTCTATTATCGTTGGATGTATCCATTTGAGAGGTATAAAATATTTATTTATCTAGTACTAATAATTATTTTATTCAAACAGATCTAATATTGAATATATTATTTATAGATATCTACATCACCTGAAGAAGAAGATGGGCAATAAGGCACATGTAGAAGCTTCGAAATGCAAATCATATATTATTGAGGAGGTCTCAAACTTCTGCTTAATCTACTTTTATACTCATGTCAGAAGAAACTGGAATAGAGCACCAAAAAATGATAAAGGTGAGGTCGATGAACCGAATCATAGAATCTGCACTATCTTCAATGTTGGTGGCAAGCCTACAAGTGCTTCTAAGTTACGGTGCTTGGAGGACAATGAGTTTGAAGCTGCTCATCGGTATATCTGCCTAAATAGTGGTATAGAGGAGATGGAAGATATAGAGAAGTAAGAGACATAATTTTGCTATGTTATACTCCAATTTTGCGATATACTTGTAAAAATTTTACTAACTTTTCTCGTTTTTATCACAGTATTTTTAGAGCTGAGATAAAAATGGAGAGACCTAACATTGATAATGATGATCTTAATAGAGTGGTTGACAAAAAATTTCTGTCGTGGTTCCATAACTATATAAGGATTAGTATCATTTAACTATTCTAAATTCAATTGACCGATGAAAGGGCTTTTGTCCTAATAACGTTATGATACGTGATGCATGTTTTAGATTTTTCGTCCTGACACATAATTGATTATTACGGTGTTCTAAGAGATATTGTAGAGGTGGATTACTCTTTTGATACCCAAATTGTGTTGTTCAAATGTGATTGGTTCGACACAACACCGAAGCAAGGATGGAGAATTGACAAACAGTTTGGATTTATTGATATAAAACACGGAAAAAGATATATAGGTTTCGAACCGTTTGTGTTGGCTAGTCAAACTGTCCAAGTGTACTACACGAATTATCCTAGTCAACGATGCACGACTCGTGATTGGAGGACTGTATGCACAACTAAAGCAAGAAATACATATAATATTGGAGATCAAGCGTACTAGGAGGATAAGGTAGTCATGCCTCAACCAATATATAAGTTTAGCCGGCATTGATGACATAGAGGTTGACGTTACTGTACAGGATGATATAGTTGACAAGAGCTTGACATAGAGGACTTACCTCATGTAGATGAGGAGTCTGAAATGGACGTATCGAATGAGGGGGAAGAATTTGAAGATGAAGGTGAAAGTGGAAGTAATAGTGAAAATGAAGAAGATGAAGATGAAAAAGATTCGGATTACGAAGAAGATGAAGAAGATTATTATATATTACCTATTAGATTTGGATTAATTATTTGTATCAACGCACCTTTATTTAATTTCTATTAAATTTGAATTGATTATTTGTATCATCATATCATTTTTTATTTCTTTCAAATTTACATATGGCGGGATGAGGTCATCCACGTCAACTTCGAGGATCTAGGTCGACCCGTCCTCCTACTCCTGCTCTGCCTAGTACTCCGGTTACAGATCGCAGAGGAGTTAGCAAGGACAATTTGGTTGATGAGAAAGATGGCTTATCTCTGTCGTTCACTCGTTCTTCAGTCGGCGGAGCTAGCCCTGATATTCCTTCAGCATCTACTCCTACCGGTGCTGGTGCCCCGTCTTCTACGTCGGAGACTACACATGTCGCTCCTACTGCGACGAACCATATCCTAGCATTTTGGTCGACCGTAGAGTGTACATACATCGACCAGGATTTGTAGACCCTCCTATCCTGCCAGAGCGGCCAGCCAATATCACTCGTACCGAGCTGTGGGCCGATGGAACGACGTAAGTATAGTAGTGTTAGTAGACACATTTATTCATACTCTATTTATTATCTAATCGTATATTGTTTTGTTTATTCCAGGTTCTTTTCGATCAGGCTGGTAGAGATTTGGGGGAGTTAATGCGTCGACAATTCTATGGTCCCTATCTGAACTTCGGGGACATCCCAGTTGATAGACGATTCATTTAGCTCGAGATGCTTGAGGTATGTCTAAATAATATCGTCTTTGTTTACAACATTTTTTAAATATTTGGTCATTTATTTTTATTTGTCATTATTTGCAGAAGTCATACTGGTGGCCGGCGCATAGAGATCAGACCATCCGAAAGTGCTACAAGTCCATCGCCAGCAAGAGGTTGAGGGATGTGGTCAACGACTAGAAGGCGTTGGCTACACTAAATAGCGTTCTTCGTAAGGAGTGGTTGAAGGAGGAATTCTGGGAGGAGATAAAGAAGAAGATAGACACTCCGGCCTATAAGGCCAAGTGTAAGAAGGCAAAGGCTGCCCGTACTAAGGGTGGTCACCACACGGGTGGATCCATCCCAATTATATAGCGTTATCGACGGCTGGTGAGTATTCTTATTTGTTATTTCTTCAATTGTTTAAGTTTAATATTTAGTTATAAATTGATTTTTAATTGTTATAGTGCGAGGAGGTCGCCAAAGCAGACGGAGATCCCAACGCTGTGGACTTCCCTAAAGTTTTTGAGCGTACCCATAAGCGAAAGAAGGATGGAAAGCTCGTAGATGATCGGGCGACCAAAGCCTATGTAAGTTTTCTGAGTCCTATATCTAGTTATATTTTTTCTTCGTCTTTACGTACTTAACTATATTTACTTTAGCGAAATAGTTAGCCTGAACTCTAATATAAATATTAACTCTAAATCATAGCCCTAAGTAGCATTATAAATCAAAGAATAGTTTAAAAGACGTATGAGAACGTAACCATAACAATACTTACATCGAAAATAAACTACCAATATGAACTCTAAATCTATTCACCTATATAAATATAGGAGACTTATGAGACTTTAGAGAGTCGAGTCGGTGAGGGAGGTACTGTCGAGGGGGAGCTGGGACTAGTCAGCCACCGTCGCCGGCTGTGAAGAACGACTTGTGCATACAAGCCGCAGGTAGATGGAAAGGCGACAGCGTCTACGGTACCAGATCGTTGGCATACCAGCCGTCCGTTTATTCCAGAGCTCCTCTATCTCCACCACCTCCACAGACCGATGATACTGCCGACGCCTACACCTTGCGACAGATTATACAGACTCTGGTGGCCCTCCAGGGTCATGTGGGGCAGATAAGTGGAGCTCTGATCACAACAGGTCTGATGCCTGCCCCTACTATACCTGCTCCAGCTTCGACCACAATGCCTCCGCCAACGACCACAGCACCTACTGTACCGGCTCCAACTTCGACCACAGCGCCTCCACCAACGACTGCTTCTCTGACCACAGTGCCTCTTGTCGTGCCGCCGACTCTTTCAGACGTCGTTCTTGTCGAGGACGTACAGCGTATCCTCACTTTGGTCGTAGGATAGTTATATTTAAGCGGACGGCCGATTATGCCTCCGCCACCTCCTCCACCTCCACCACCATCAGTTTGAGATTTGTTTATTTTTTTGTTGTATTTGACGATAAGTTGTATTTGACGATGAGTTTGTGTATATGTACTATTGCGACTGGTGGACGTGTTTTTATTATTTGTCTATTGGAAGTGTTTGTATATGTACTATATTTGACTGGTCAACATATTTGATTGTTGGATGTGTTTGATCGAGATGCTTGGGTTTATTTTGTATATATTGGGGTTATAGAGTTTATGTATGACTTTTGGAATGACAGTTGGACATATTTGACTTTTGGAATGAGTTTATGTATGTATTCCCAGGTTTGAGCAAAGCTAGAAAATTTAATGTGGTATAAATAAAACGATTAGCGACTAACCAGCGACGGATTAGCGACGTAAGACTAGAAATTTGCAGTCTAGCGACTAACCAGCGACGGATTAGCGATGGAATCCTGGAAATATTTTCAGGTTAGCGACGGGTTAGCGATGAAAATATCAGTCGCTGAGCTTCTGTCTGATATCAGAACCATATCAGACGAGTCAGCGATGGACATTTCCGTCGCTGAGCTTCTAGAAATTTTGATATTTTGGCTCACTAAAAAATGTCGCAAATCCGTCGCTAATATGTCGTTGTAGTTGCCGACGTTTTGAATTCGTTGCTAATACGTCGCTATATTTGCGTTGGTAGTTCCGTCGGTAATTCGTCGCTATAGCAACGGATTATCGACGTATTTTCAATAGTGACGTTATGTTTATCGACGTCAGTTATCCGTCGGTAATTAGTCGGCAATCTAATTTAGCGAAAGAATGTACGTATTTAGCGACGGATTGTTCCGTCGCTAAATACCAATATTTTAGTAGTATGGTTGAAGTTGCTTCTTTCATATTATCTGGTAGGACTCTGTAGACTGTGAAGTCGATGAACGGGAGTCTCCAGTCTTGCACATCATTAGTCATCAGGTCGGAGTAACTCATATCTAGTTGAATGTTATCTTTGGGACAGACCAGCTCATGGCCTATCACGTCGACTAGATGATGAGCATAATTTGGAATCGCCAAAGAAATGGCGAGTCCTGCTAGGGCATCGGCTTCAATATTTTGGAGCCTAGGAACATGTTCCATAAAGAGCCCCTCCATGGTTGTATTGATGGCAATTGCTGTCTGATGATAGGGAATCAGGTCCGCGTTACGAACCTCGTACGAGCCTCGAATTTGATTGACGATCAACTGCGAGTCGCCATATGCTTATAGGTATTGGACTTCCACCTTTTTTGCAAGTCGGAGCCCAATGACCAAAGCGTTATATTCGGCTACATTATTTGAACAGGGTTCTATGAGAGAATATGCCCGGTTGACCACCAACCTATAGGGAGAAATTAGTACTAACCCAACTCCAGCGACGATATCACCTTGTGGCCCTGTTCTTGAAGCACCATCAAAGAACATTCGCCAAACGTCATCATGTGAGGTCATGTTTGAGTCAACGACTTTATCTGGGATTACTTCATAGATTCTGGCTGTTTCTGAGCCTGGATGGGCTGCTAGAAAGTCGGCCAAGGCTTGACCTTTAACAGTCTTCTGCGGAATGAAGACCATGTCGTAGGGGGATAACAGTATCGCCTATGTGGCTAAACGAGAACAAAGTGCGCCTGGTTTGGTCGTGAGAACCCTAAAGGGATTAACTCGCGAGACAACATGGATGGTCTGCCCTGACCCATAGTTTCGTATTTTCTGAATGGCGAACATCAAGGCAAGGCATTCCTTCTCCACGGTGGTGTACCTATGCTCCGGCCCCACCATCATTCGGCTAAGATAATAGATGGCTTGTTTGTACCCTGCATCATTGTTCTGGGCTAGCAAGGCATCGAGGGAGTGTTCTATCGCTCGTACATAGAGCAGGAAAGGCTTTCTGGTAACTAGGGCAACCAGAACCGACGGATTCGACAGGTATTCCTTAATGTCATCAAAGGCGCGTTGACATTCTTCATTCCATATGAAAAAGACTTCTTTTTTTATGAGTTGTGTGAAGGTTTGACATCGCCCTGAGAGGTTAGATATGAACCTCCTGATGTAGGCTAGTCTTCCCTGAAGACCGTGGAGTTCACGGAGGTTCCTCGGTAGACTCATATCCATGATTGCCTTTGTCTTATCAGGGTCTATGTGAATACCTCGGGAAGTAATGACGAAGCCCAACAACTTCCCGCTGGCCACACCCAGGAAGGACTTGGTAGGATTCATCTTCAGATTGTACGCTCGCATAAGGTCGAATACTGTTCTCAAATCGTGTAAGTGATCATCCTTGGAACGGCTTTTGATGGCGATGTCGTCAACGTAACACTCCACCATCTTGAGCAAGTGATCTCTGAAGATGACGCTCATAGCTCGTTGATATGTAGCACCGACGTTCTTCAGACCGAAGGGCATGACTGTGTAACAGTAAACACCGATCGGTGTTCGGAATGACGTATGCTTCTCATCGTTAGAAGATATTTTAATTTGATTGTATCCTGAAAAGACATCCATAAAGGACATGCGCTCAAAGCCACACGTATTATCGATCATTATGTCAGTATTGGGAAGAAGAAATTCATCTTTAGGACATGTCGTATTTAGATTGCGAAAGTCGATGCAGATTCGAATCTTCCCATTCTTCTTGATGACTAGTACTATATTAACTGTCCAATCTGGGTGCTGCTTCTCACGGATGAAACCGCTAGCTATAAGCTTGTTTACATCCGCTTTGATGGAGTTCATGATGGCTGAACGGAACCGCCGTTGCTTTTGCTTGACTGGTTTCGCGTCCGAATGAATATTGAGCTTATGAAGTGCGATCTTGGGGTTTAGCCCTGTAATGTCTTCATAACTCCAGGCAAAAATGTCGATGTATTCTTTGACGAGTTGCAACAAATACTCCCGCTCGCCGTTTTTCAGACTTTTACTGACGAAGATTAGCTTTGGAGAGGATTTATCACCGAGGTTAACTTGCATAACCTCATCTTCAGTGGGAGGGTCACGTAGTTCAAAGCTCTTCTCCCATTGTGCATCCAGTTGTTGGACCCATGGCTCCAATTCAATAGGTTTGAGTAGATCTTCATCTTCCTCTTCAATGTCAGCGGATGCCATGTTAACAGATAATGTCTACCTGAATATATCTCCAATGCTGTCATCGGAATCGTATGTAGGTGATTTGGATGAGTGAGAATGCCACTCGTATTCCTCATCGGAGCCCTCGGGTGTTGTTGCTGGTGTAACATAACCGAGGTCGTATTAGAATTTATCGTAATAATCTCGAGGTTTCTCCGACGGGGTTGACAGTTGTAGAGGCGATCGCCGATCGTTGTCGTAATTCAGACCCGGGGTAGCCTCCATGTCGTACCCCTGCTTTTGCATGAAGTACTTGGCTTGAGGACTATATAGGTAGAGTGGTAATCTTTCAGTATCGGGTTCGAGATCAAACTCTTGTGGCATGAAAGGTTGAGGACCTTCTTTTCGGCCGAAGATGATCGTGTGATCCCCTTCTCTTTTGCCTGGGAGTAGGAAGTAGGCACCTCTAATGGACGTAAGTCGGTTTACGGTATGGACGGTTGTCACCTGTGTGTGCGGATTAATGTCATGACCGAGTCCCACAATATACATCAGATTGAGTTTATTACACTCACGATAGTTCAGTGCAGCCTCTTATTGATGAAATAAGAAATTTTTGTTCGCAGGGATTACATCATCAGGAGAGGGACTATCCACCTTTGTAACAAGGTACTTTGCGAGCTCTGCCTCCTCTTCAGCTACCCCCTGCGTGATCGGAGGTGGGGACGCTGTCCTGGGCAACTTGACCACAAAGGGTTCAGCTTGTGACATTGGCTTGCCTGAGGGTCTCGGATCTATACTTGGTTGCCGGCTCGTCTTAGGAAGACGGATGACTATCGGCTCGGCAGAAGACTTCAGGTCTTCAGAATGCTTTTGAATGGATCTTGGCAATTGGATCACCATCGGCTCCCCAGAGGGCCTTGCATCTTCCGATCGCCTTTGATTGGATTTTGGTAATCGGATCACCATCGGCCCTATGACGGGTTTTGGCTCTTGGCTTTGGGAATTGGATGAGCATCGGTTTTGACTGTGCAGCTGGGGCGGAGGAACCGGGCACCTCTTGATGCAAAGTTGCGACAAGGGGTGCGGCTTTGCCCGATTTACGGGCCTGGAGATGAATTCTCAAGGGTTCCTCTGGCCCTGTGATGGCCGCCAGTTCGTCAGTTATGTGCCTCTTGGATTCTTCATATAGACTAGCCTCCGAATAGTAATAAGACTCAACCCCTTTGAAGGGATCGATGTCGACGAATTCAGTCTTCATGAAGCCGTGTTTACTGACATACTTGAAGCACTGATGGAGTGTAGATGGCACGATCATGTAGTCATGTATCTACGGACGCCCTAGGAGGACATTGTAGGACGTATCTACATCTATGACGTAGCAGGTAACTTCTGTCCTCAGGTTACCGATCTGACATTTCAATCTGATCTTTCCTAAGGGATAGCTACTTTCCGAGTTGAAACCATTAATGACAGTGTTGGTCGCCGCTAGCCGGTGCATAGGGATGCCGAGGACTTGAAGCAAGCTTTTCGGGATGATGCTTATCGACGAGCTATGATCGATGTGCATCTGATCCACCTTGATGTCGCCTATGTATCCAGTGTAGTACAAGGGGCAATCATGCATGTTGGCCTTGATCAGCATGTCTTGTAGGGTGAATATGTTGTTGGGCATTGCATCCACACAGTTGCTATCTTGGAGATCTGTCGACGAATCTTCCCCTGTAGGTTTGACCTGGGCTAAGTAAGCGTCAGCATTCTGGAGTGCTTCACTCAATACGACACGAAGATCTTTGGACTTCCTTAGGAGCTCGTATAACGATAACTTTGTAGGCATATTAGCCAATTGTGCTAATATGTCAAAGTTGTAAGGTCTATCTAGCCCTTGAGGTGTATCTTTACGGAGTGGCCTGTCGAAGCGAGTTTCTTTCGGCTTGGCCCTGTCTGTCAATGGGGGCTGAAATGGCCCCGAAACATCCGTGGCGGGCAACGTTGCTGGCTGAGGGTCTTCGACTGAACTACCCAAAGTGGGCGGGAGTTGTGCCCCAGACTGGGTAACAACAGCCGCCGCCTCCTCAGCTTCGACTGAAATTGTAAGGCATGATCTGGACTTCCTGTCTTTCTTCTTGTTGTCTGGAGATGACACCGCCTGGGTAACTTTGGGCACTATGTCTGGATGCACCCACATGATCTCTCCTCGTGACGTGTGAGAGGTACCAAGCCAATCGTCTGGTTTCGGACGAGGGAAATATTAGTAGCCTCCATCGTTGCCCGGAGAATAGGTATTACCCCGTCTTGAGTACTTATTGGAAGGAAGTCATCGAACTAAATTGATACCATGTTCGTCGCCACGGTAACCTCTTCAAAGTCTAGCGACAAAGCTTTGGAGTTGATAATACTCTGGATGTACTGCTTTAATTAAAAGCAGTCATGAGTGGCATGATGAACATAGCGGTAGAAATGGCAGTATTTTGGGTCCTCCATCTCTGTCGCTCGAGGCTCGCACCTTAGCGGAGGCAGTTGGATTCTGTCCTCATGTAAGAGCATGTCGAAGATAGGCTTGACATGACTATCTTCGAATGAGTAATTCACCTTGGGCCACTGAGCTTCTGCCTGGTTTTGTTCAGGCTTTTTGGTCGTACCGGTGACCATAGCCTGTTTGTCTTTATTGTCCCGGTTATTATAGGTGTCGTCAGTGTTGTTGTTATTGGGGGTGGTACCAGGACGTTTGCTTTTGACCTCTCCATCCAGGATGTGTAGTCCCAGTTGGCGAGCCTTTTTTAACTTTGCCTCCACATTGGTGGCACTTATAATGAAGGTCATCCAATTCCTGAACTGATCTTCACCCATCCAGAGGCTGATTGCGGGGAGCAACTTCTTTTGGCATATTTCAATCAAAGAGCTTTCGGGATTGTCTTAGGGCAATCTCATTGCAGTTTCGCAGAACCGCTCGATATAGTTCCTTGTTAGCTCCCTCTCCCCCTGAACGACGTCCATGAGGGATGACATTGTCACATCATATCCCACTTTGTAGAATCTTTCTAGGAACATGTGCTTGAGGCCGTCAAAAGACTGGATGTAGTTGTTCGGAAGGTTGCGGTACCAGTCGAACGCGATTCCCACCAATCCTCTGATAAATAATCGTATGAGGATGGCATCGCTATGCGGCAAATGGTCGGTTGTGACCTCGAAATAAGTCATGTACCAACTAGCAGAGGTCTTCCCATCATACGAATCAATATGAAACGGTTTGCACCGTGGCAGAAAAAGAACATCTCTCCACGTAAAAGGATACGGCTGCCGTATTCTGAGGTCCCGGGAAGAATCTCGGGCATTGAACATTGCGCGAAGCTCTTGAACTTCCTTCCTTGCCTTACTAGCTTCATCTCCAGCTGAAGGAACGGATTCTCCTAGAGGATTGTCACCCAAAGGAGGAGCCGTCGTGTTGGAGTCCGCGTTGACCGCGGGTCCCAAGCTTGTTTGTACAGGCGTCCTAGTCGGTTGCGTCGGCAAGGCGGCTTTGATTTTGTCTACTGACTTGACCAAGGACAGGAGCATGGCTTCAAGTACTTCTAGACGTTGTCGGTCAGTAGGTGCTTCATGATCATCGTCGGCCATAAAGACTGTCCGTACGTGGGTTAACTTGGAAGGGTTCGTAGCAGAGGTGCTCTCTGTGTCGTACCCTCATACAGAGAAATAGTCTAGAAATGTCGGAATGTCTTCCTCTTCGGACTCAGAAGGGGTGCTAGCCCCTGTGCAGGAAGTCGCATCGTCTTGGCGAAGGCGGTCATCCTCAGGGATGTCCAGGTCTGTTGCGTAATTCCAGTTGATCGCTATCCCCTGTGTATGCTCTTGGAACACCGGGTTGTCGTATACTTTGAGAGGACTGCTACCCCCGGCCTCATCTACCCCCAGGGATGTCAAGGATGTACCCCCAGGTGTTGGAAGCTTCTTTTTTGATCGAGTGCCAAGGTAGACACCCTGTGGTCGTTGGAGGTAACCCTCCAGACGAGAGTTTTCTCGTAATGCTGGCGGAGATTGCCGGGATGGAAGAGCCTGTCTTCTTTTCTCCCTTGCCGGGAAGAACCTTCCGGGTTGAATTACAGGAGGTGACAGAAAATTCTTCGTCACCCAGAATTTACACATGTTTTTCAAGTTGTTGTTGGAAGGATGCTGGCTGCTGCAGTCGTTGGAAAATGGACTATCGATCTTCAGGTGCTGTCGACTTGTCGCAGGAACAGTTGGTGATGACTTGAGTGCTACGACGTCCTGAGAGGGGCTCATCACACGCCAAGGCTGCTTCTTTCTCCTTGCGTTTGTGAGTAATCACCTCTCGTAATTCGTTTGCAGGCTGATCTACATTTGCATCCAATTTGTGGACTCGGGTATCGCGAGCACACGGGTGCGTAGGTATCATGTTTACTCCCTGATCTGAGGCTAGTAAAAGCACTTGCTCTCGATTGTTGGAGGAAGACTTTTTAAATCCATCTTGTCTGTTAGCCCTGGGGGACTGGACACGGGTGGTTCTGTACAACTTTCCATCAGGGGCTCGTATAACAGCTAACGGTGCCCGCTGGCGGTCAGCAACTTGGACAGTTGACTGGGCTTGTTGGGCCCGTACTGTCCCAGACTTCTTCGACTTAGCACCCGAAGGTGCATAGTAAGAAGAGTCCAGATTTATACATCCCATATTCTCAATAGGCCGCATAGAGTTGGGCCCGCATGAGAGACGGTCGAACACAGAGCTTCTGACAGGGCCGCATGAGATACTCTATCTATAGCCTAGATTGGCTAGCTGCCGCATGGGCCATCTGCCTACGGCTAGAATTGGCTGCCGCATGGGCGATCTGCCTACGGCTAGAGCTGGTTATCGCATGGGCCATCTGTCTGCGGACAGAGTTGGCTACCGCATGGACCATCTGTCTGCGGCCAGTGTTGGCTGCCGCATGGGCTATCTGCCCATCTCACTTATGCGGCCTCTTCCATGTCCGTATGGATTTCTCTTGTGCCCCCAAAAACTCAGCCTCGTAATATTTTTCTTTGCTGGATTTGGGGACAGTGGGATAATCTGCGGTCGAAAGTAAGGCCACAAAAGAGTCTTGATCACCGTCTTGGGCCACAGAAGGAGCTTCTTCAAGAACCTGTTCGGGGGCAACAGTTTTACGCTTCGACATCCTGCGGGTTCTCTTTGGGTTGGCTCGCTTCTGCGATGGGCTGGCGCTCCCTTCAGAGAGCATTTCTTCGAATGCTCGTTGGTCAAATCGAACTATGATCATTTGCTTCGTGGAGCCGAGCTTGGACACGTCAGATTGCGTAACCAAATTCTTATCAGAAGAGAAGATGTCCCCAGCAGAGTCGCCATCGTGTTTGCCATTAAATATCAAGCACAAAAAATTACAAATGAATTGATCTTGATTGCATACTCGCTTGTACAAGTGAAAACCTAGAAAAAAATCCTAGGAAACAATCTAAGTATAATTGTTTAGTTTTGATTCTGGGGGGTGACGATAGAAGCTCGGGAAAGTGTAGCAACTCTGCCTTACTCCTTGGCCTATCTGACACGGTCCTTGCTCCTGAAGAAATTACCTTTATAGGTTGCCAGCCTTTTGCAGGGGTGTGGCACCCTGCTATTTATAGTAATATATGTTTTGAGCCGCATAGATGGCCATGTGGCCACGTGGCTACAACAGCACATAAAGACCCGCTCTTTGGCCTTCAGCTGGTGACTTGTTGAGATATTATTGCAGAAAATCTGGGTGGTTGAGACTTGGTCAGCCTGCCACGTGTCCCATCGCAAGATAGGATCAGTCTGCTTGAGTCATTTTGAGCCGCACAGGCCTTCCAGTGTTCGGCCATGCTAGGCCATATAAGAATCATGCGGTAGTCTCCCTTAGTCCGCATGTAGCTTAGGGTCTTTTGAGCCACATAGGTTCTATATTCTGGGCCGCATAAAGCTCATGCGGCTCAGATTGCAGTTTACCCTTGGCCGCATGAAGCACATAGATTGAGCCGCATAAGGTTCATGCGGCTAGGGTCGCAGTCCTTTTGGACGCATGGCCATGTCCAGTCTGGTGATAAGACGTTTTATCTGATCACGTCTTATCTTCTGTTTTTCAGAGTGTCAGAGTTGTCAGAGTTGTCAGAGCTATCATTTTTGCCAATTTTGAAAGAGTTTTGTCAGCTTTATCAGAAGGGTTGATCAGCTTGGCCGCATAAGTAACTATTCTTTCTGCGGTTCAAAAATCAGTCTGGTGAAGATGGGCCGCAGGGGGCGTGCTGAATCTGTCATGCGACTCCTTTATGCGGGTCAATCGGTTCCGGAGTACTCATGCGATTAGTTGTGATCCGTATGAACCCCATATTTTCCATGCTTCTACAGTCTCATATTCTTGTGTCAGACGGCTGATCTTTGATTCTTTAACCTGTGTGGTTCCTTTAGGAGTCACCTCCAGAAGCTTCCATACTTCGTGTGAGGTGGATCATGTAGAGACCCTGTTGAATTCAGTCATGTCTATTGCACAAAAGAGAGCATTAATAGCCCTAGCATCTAGACTTGTCTGTTTTTGTCCTGGTCAGAATATTTGTCGTGGGGTTTTTCAACAAGAGTCCCCTCGACTGCTATTCTGGCAGGCTTTTTATAACCATCCGTGACGATGGTCCACAGATCAAAGTCTAGAGACTTAAGATAAAAACTCATCCTAGTTTTCCAATAGGTGTAGTTGGTTCCGTCAAATAGGGGTAGCCTATTTGTGGATTGTCCCTCACCATAGTTGGAAAATATAGGTTGTGTGGTTGCCGTGGATCAGCTCCTAGGATATTAGTCCGATATAAGAGAACAGAGCTATGATACCAATGGAAGTGCGTATAGGCAACTCTAGAGAGGAGAAATATAGTATATGTCAATAATACCCAATTAAAAATAACACTATTCAAGTTAACCCAACAGAAATAATAGTTAGAATATAAATGCCGAATATAAATAGAGATTAGAGAAGCATAGGCATACAAAGCAGTTTTTAACCTGGTTTTTCTCTTGGAGGACTAGTCCAGGCCAGAGAACTCTAGCTCAGGATTGAAATTCACTATTTGTGAAATAGCGTACAACCACGTGCCTTTACTCAGAAGAGCACGCCAACTTCTTACAAATTTGTGGATGGCGAGACTTGAAATTGTCCAAGTGACTTCTTTTGAAAACTCTTGCACACAAACTTCTAGTTGACTCGCACTGAGCACCTTGGGGGCTTGTGAAGTTTTGTGGCTAGTTAGATGGGAAGAATAAACTCTTGAATGTATAGGCTATAGAAGAAGAGAAGATGAGAAGATGAGAAGATGAGAAGATTGTATGATTGTAAATGAGAGAAATCAAGGCCTATATATACTAGTCCAGAGGGGTAGAGTTCGGCCAGAACTCTGCCCCCCAAATATTCAAAAATTTAGCCGTTGGACAACTAGCAACTAGCAAACCCTAAAAATTAGGTCCTAAAATTAGGGGGGCAGAGTTCGGCCCGAACTCTGTGTAGGACAGAGTGCGGCCCGAACTCTATCTCCTTGGGGACAGAATGTTCAATGGGCTATTTTGGGTTTGGCAGGTTCTTGGACTTTTGTTTATGCAGCTTTGGGTGTAAAGTCTAGGGTTGAGATACTCAGTGCGACACAACTTACAATAGCCTAGACTCAATGAAAAGTAAAATACATACTCGGAGAATAAGTAAACAGCAGTATGTCACAGCAATCGTTTGATGATGTTCGTCTTGAGCTGATCTGTGGTGCTTGTCTGTTTTGGAGCTTGATGGAGCTTGATGTGTCAAGTTGGATCATAGCAGATATCGTCTTGTTAATTATCAAGATTAGGTTGACTGCGATCCAGTTTGGGTCAATAGATAACACATAGAATCAAAAGGAAATTTATATTTAAATGGAAAAGACCTTTTGTTGTCAAATCAGTGTATTCGAACGGAGCATACAAGCTAGCAAAGCCTAATAGAGATTTATTGATGATGCCTATTAATGGCAAATTAAAAAATAATATTATGTCTATATTGCAATAGACATGATAGTATACGTCCTAGCAAAGTCTTGTACAATATTTTACATTTTCTTTCTAGAATAAGAAATATTTTATATTTTGAACATTATTTTTATCCCAGCAGTTTTGGATAAATTATAAATAATGGGTCCCCACAAATTCTTCGATGGAATCACCTTCAATTCTTACGAAACATTCTTATAAGAATTTTCTAAACAATCTTTTCAATTTATAAGCCGTTATTAAAGACAAGCTGCTTTAAAAAAATCTTATTTTAATTATCCAGCTAGAATAAAAATAATTTATTTGTCAAAAGAATATTTATGTCCATATTACCTCTGAATTATTCTACGACACTTGCCCTCTATAGAGATTCATAAATTTGTGATATCCATATTACCTCTGAGCAAATTTACCCAAAAAAGAATATTCATGCCCATAATGCATTTGAAATATTCCATAACATCGACTCTCTCTATAGAATTCTATAAATTTGCCAAATCCATATTTCCTTTAAGCAAATTTATCCAGAAATGACTATCGAGTCCTTATTACCTCTGATATAGTTTCTGATCATATCCTATTACTTGTACATAGTCGAGTGCACCATAAGTAATGGGTCCACTAAAGTATACATGTAACGTCCATAATACCTCTGACAAAACGCTTTACACTATTATCTATACCTAATCTAGTATGCCAAGGATAATAGGTCTACTTCAAATATCTATCATATCCATATTACCTCTGATAGTGATTAATTTATTATCTGTTATTTATACCTAAATTTGGTATGTTACAGATAATAGGCCCACACAATCATAATATTTTTCTATGTCCTCCATATTACCTCTGGAGAAATACCAGACTTAGTATCCCCAGCAAAATGGAAAGTGTTCTTTGTTTTCAAAATTAAATGAAGATACATGATACTTCCATTATCAACCAACAAAAGAAAGAAAGAAGAATTAATCTTGTTATCTGTGTCTAATTTTAGATACAACCTAGATAACGAGTCCATATGTCGAGACATGTCACCAGAATTGATCTTCTTCGTCTAAATCCCATGCGACTATTTCCTTTTCAAGTCATGGGAAGTGCATAAAAAGATTATACTTATGCGCGTTTGGTCAGAATTAATCTTATGCAGCACTTGTCGAAATCTTTCATAAAATTCTGATCAACAGATTACTCACAACAGCTTGGGGAACATGAAATTTTTATTAGCAAAGATAGAGGGTTTACAAAATATTGCCAAGAAAAGAGCCAAGAGAACCCTAGAATAAAAAAAGTTAAACCCTAATTAGATAAGGAGAAGAACCGTCAGAATCACTGATCACATCTGTGAGGTCTTAAAGCATCTGGACACCGGAAGTGTGAAGTAGTCGATGATAAGCATCCACTCCCTCCTATACCTCCTTTTCTACTGGGTTCAAGGAAAGAGAATCAAAGTCAGGTGATGGGCCAAATGGCTTGGCAATGTCGCTCAAGGAGAGGCCAAACACATCTAAGATCTCCTTCGCCATAGATAGCTTCATTTCTGCCCGCTTTCTCTTCCTCGAGTTGGAAGGAGGTACTGGAGTTGGCCCACAGCAGTTGGTGGAAGTGATGATGTTACTACAGTGAAGCCCATAGCAGGCAGCCGCAGAGGAGCAACTCACTTTGGTTCATGATAATGCCTGCAGGGAGAAGTCTTCTTTCTGGCCATTGAGGAAACAATATAGGAAAAGTGGTTCTCTACTGCTATTTATAGAGGAATCAGGTGACCCTTTGTTCGCCTTAAATTAAATGCATCAAAAGGTAGAAGTGAACTAAAGAAATGCAAACGACGACAACTTAGTGATGAAAAAAATGAACTATTTAATATGAAGAAGAGTTATTATGAAAAACCCAGTTTTCGAAGAGTCACTTATAGTCCTATCACAATCAAGAGTTATACCGCTGACGCATAAACAAAACATGGGTTTCTGTACATTGAGTCGCATGTTGATACATTGATATTGAGTTAGGAGTCTTAAAAGGATTTTAGGAATCAAATGACACATAAGCAGTATGCACCCCAAAAGATAAAAAAAATCTATGTGTTTCAGTGAATATAAAAAACCAACACATGATGGTTAGTAGTAGAGTTTTTGTGACCATAATCCCCTATGGTTAGATCACTTGGAAGCCCTATGCAGTCAGGATTATAACAGATAATTATGCGTCACTCCATTTTGAAGGCAATGATATTCGAAGTTCTATGCGGCAGAAATACTTAGTGAAAATTTCTATTCAAAACTGTTATGTGCCAATTTTGGTTCGACGTTAGAAAGTTTACAAGTAAAGCTACATCGGATGTGTCTTTTTCCTAAATGAAGCCTCAACTTATCTATCCGATGTTAATAAGAATCCTATGTGTCTAATTAACTGGGAGAGTCTTCACATTCTGGTTAACTACTATCGTTGGTGGCCATGTGTCTGACATATTTATGTGGCTGAATTCTTTCTACAGATTAGTGTAGCCAAGATCTCTATATGTACTTATGAAGTTTCATCCTTTTGGAGTTCTATGAATAATAACCCCATAATTGTATACAACGGGTTATTTTTACAAACTTGTGCATCATTTCCCGTTTAAGACAGTCATGCTTCATCATGAAGGCGGTGATTCTTCAGAGGTTGAACAGAACTTGTACGGTAAGATTAAGATTACATCGAAAGGCAAAATTGAATATTTTATTTACAAAAAAATCATGATTACATATGATGGAGATCTTTTACATTCTAGATTTCATTCTAAAGTCGTGGTCACGTTCGATGGAGATCTATTGCCTTCTGGGTGTTCTCCATCAGATCCTGTATAAGTGCGAGCGATAAAACACGAAAATTATTGCACTGAAGGATAATGTTAAGAGGGTAAGAACTCATATAGATTAGGTACTTTGTAAACCCTTGAACCAATAATTATTTTATTTCCTATGAATCTAATGCTTAGTATGTAAATATTTATTTTAGTTAACATAGGAAAGGGGGTTTACGCAAATATTCCTTTTGTAGGAGGCTATTTGTTATTTGTGAGATTCAAATATTTTAGAAACAAATTCAAATTTTTGTGTAAACAGTGAACAACCCCCCTCTTCTTGAATTCAAATCTCTATAATACGAAGTTAAGTAAATTTTACCCTATCCTTCCCATAGGATTTCAACAGGTATATACATATAGTAGTAACCGATCCCTTCCAACACACAACTCTAATAATCTCTCTATTTTCTTCCCATCGCAAGACCAACCGAGGAGGAGGCGAGGGAACAGTCAGGCCTTATACTCCATTCCGGTAGGTAATCCTTCCACCTTCTAACTTGTAAACTTTTTGTCATCGACGGGAACTAAAGATAGGATCATATGGTGTTTGATTAAAGTCCCAGGAGAAGTCTACATGGGGGGAGGGGATCTATGTATAAGTTGCGTATAGGGGGTTACAGTTTCCTATATGTGTACTGAGCACATTTTAGGGATACGGGAATTTAGGATACTAGTAAGGTATATCAAATTTGTGGATGTTAGGGCAGCCTCTATATTAAATAATAATAGAGGGATTCTTGTCACGACTCGTACCCTGATTAGGGGCATGAGCACATGGGTACGTCTAGCCTACGTCACAGAATTGGCGGTAGAACGCTGTATATGACGTCTGTAAATACTACGACTAAACAGTATAAAGGTACCTGTCATCTCAACACGGAGGAATATAATATGGCATAACTCAATCACAAGATAAAACTAATGTAGATAACACGGAAAAGAAATATGATAGATATGAAGATAGGAAATAAGTTCAAGATCCAATACAAGCCCAGAGATATACACAACATCACAGAGTCACAAAATATAATATAGAATACTACAGTCTGAAAGTACTAGCTGGATGACAGTCCAGGTAAACCTAACTAAGCTATACTACTCTGGGTGTGCAAAGTCTAGTGGCTCAACCATCAGGCCACAGTCCTGGACTACTCCATCTATCTCGACCGTATAATAGGTCGAGCAGTCTGTCTCAGAATCATCTCTAATATATCAACGGTATTCTGTCAGAAAAATGAGCAAGTACAAACACTAACAGCAGTTCCATATGAATTGATAAATTCTATAAGAGACAGTATAATGAGATACAAGACAAAGATATAAGATGACTTGGGAACCATTCGAAAGTCGAGTTACAACCCTTAAACCAAACAAGGACCGGGGTTGTAACCCTTCTCCCGAATAGAACTTAGCCTCCAATCAAGATATAGCATAAGAGTATGTAGAACATGTGAGTAAATGAATGTCATAGCATGGTGAGAAAAGTACTGAATGTAGAACTGAGCAGGATATAAGATAAGATAAAATAAATATAAAATGTGCCTAGAGTTATTAGAGCTTATGTGATCGACTTTGGGAAAGTTACAGGACAGGCTATCCACTTGGCCTGACAATCACAAGAAAATCTCTGGAAAGGGTCATACCGGCCAACCTGGATAACAAGCACAAGGAATAGGATCTCGCTACATCCTACGTGAAGTGAGAGTGGCACAAGCATAAGAATATAGTGACATGGTGGTTTTGATCACATAGCCCCTAATAATTCTCCATCTCTGAATAGTATAATGGATCTGGACATGACACGTCATGACACGTGATTCCATAAGAGGGTAGCAAGTCCCCTTAGAAATCGGTATCTATACAAGTACAGGGAACAAGATAGGAAATGTACCAATATACCAAGAAAATCTAGGAACAACATCTCATGTCATGATCCAACATATACTAGTCCGTGAACTATCGTGACTGGAAATCGAGTAAGACACTATAACAGAATCAGATATAGCAGATATCAAGACAATAAAAACTATCAGTGAATGTACTCGTCTGTGGTCCTAAGCAGATAAGGTGAACAGACGCTCAGAGTAATCACAGACCTAAAGATGAGATTATAAGTCAAATAGGGTTTTATAATGAAAGAGAAACTAATTTAAGTCATGATATGCAAGTCTAAGTCAAACTAGGTCAAACTAGGTCATACTAGGTCATACTAGATCATACTAGGTTACTGGAAGTCAATCCAAGTCAAACTAGGTCAAAGGTTGACTTATAGTAGATTTTTGGTCAACTGGTCAACTTTGGTCAACTCTAGTCAACTCTAGGTCAACCCTAGGTCAAACTAGGCTAATGTTGACCAACCATTGACTTTCAGTCAACTGGTCAACTCTGCTTTGGTTTCGGTCAATTCTAGTCACTTTTAGGCTAAGTTTGACTTTCGGTTGACTTTTGTTAAATTTTGGTCAAAATGGTCAACCGAAGTCAAAACTAGTCTAGAAGCACTATTTCTGACCATTACCAACCAAGGGAACCATTTTCTAACCATATCTTAAACCCTAAATCACTTACCTTAGCTATAGACAATTACCTTAACTTAGAAATAGGGTAAATCCTATTTATCCTAAGATACCATATTGGTATCCCATGATACCACCCCAACTCTAACTCTAAAACATAATCTTTATCTAATAACTATATCTAACAATACCTCACTCTCCAACAAAATATCATATCTAGTCGAACCATATCCTTTTACCTTACTAACATAGACTAACAATACCATATCTTACCTTACCCTTGCTAACATCCTAATTCCTTATTACTTCTCATAGACTCTCACATACACACAACCACCTAAGGGTTTTCGGGACTGATTTGAGTTGGAAAGGATGAATGGATGAATGAATGGTGATATGGATTTGTATGGATGGGTGTATGGAAGGATGAAATAAAAAAGGAAATTGAATGAGAGTGAATGTGTGTTTGTGGATGGAATATGTGAATTATGGTTTGAATGGATGAATGGGTGAATGGAAGATTGAATGCATGAATGAATAGGTGGTTGGTGGCAAAAGTGAAAGGAAATGAATTGGTAAATGACTGAATGAAAGATTAATGAATGAATGGATTGAATGAATGGATTAATGAAAGGATTATTGAATGGATGAATGAATGCATAAATGATTGAATTCATTAGTGAATAGATGGAAGATTGTATTGGTAAATGAATGCATATGAGTGAATTGATGGAGGGGTGAATGGATGGATGGAAGGAAATATGGATGGCTGCTAAGGGGCTGATTCCCTCCTACACACTGCTGCATAGCAACAGGTTTCTACTGCTACTGCTGCTGTTGAAATACAGTCCCCTGTGGGGACTGCTGCTGTACACTGTTGCTGCCAAGGGGGCAGCAGCTCTCTCTCTCTCGACCTACTGCACTGAACAGCAGTTTCCCCCTCATTCCTTCCTACACCCTCACACTCTCTCTAAATCACCCTCTCTATATTACTCTCTCTATGTCTTACAACATCTAGCATATATATAAACTCCACACACATGGAAATAAATATATCTAGATACATAGATATAGACACACAAACACCAATATATATATTGACACACAATATATATTATATATATATATATATATATATATATATATATATATATATATATATATATATATATATATATATATATATATATATATATATTTATTTTTTTATTTTATATATATATATATATATATATATATATATATATATATATATATATATATATATATATATATATATATATATATATATATATATATATATATATATATATATATATATATATATATAGAGAGAGAGAGAGAGAGACATATACACAACCTTAATATATATAACAATGAGAATATATATATATAGAATATGATACATTAAGAAACCATGAAGAACAACATCCTAGCAAATCTAAAATCTGAGATTAAAGTCAAATAAACTCATTCACACAATATTACAAACACTTAGTGTGTCCAAAATTGGGGGTTTTCCACTAGGACACAAAACACAACATGGACACACCCTAATGACCTCCAAATGGACACAAAATGGACACAAATGGAGATACAACCTTGGGGGTCATTCCTATGGGCTCATAGTGGTCCTATATGCATGTAGGAATGAAATAGAGGAGAGATTATACCTTCCGGTTGATCAAATATAAGGAAACTCCTCCTGATACGACACCGACACGAAGAGACCTCCAAATAGACACGAACAAGTTCCAAAACTTTCTAAATCTAGCTAGCGCCTCCTCTTGATGAAAATAGAGAAGAAAAAAAGGGATTGATGAAGGAATGGATTGATTTGATGTAGAAAAGAATGGAGACTCCTCTATAATTTTGTGGAAGAACAAGAGAGAGAAAATTGTGTGGATAATAACAAAGGATGTGACTCACCCCTCCCCTCTATGTGGCCGGCCAAGAAATGGCAAGGTGGCCCTATTAGCTAATGACTAAAACACCCCCATTTGTCTTATTGATTAATATTAGGAATAGGTTTTAGGTTGAGGCTAAATTAGTCTAGTTCTAAGTCTCTAATCAAACCAAACATATCCATGAATAATTAGTCTAACGTACTAACTAAAATATTGTCATGTGGGCCACGCCTAACTAATGAGTGGGTCCCACTAGAGTCAAAGCTACCCCGGGTCCCCGATACAAGTCGGATTGAGTTGAAATTCAAATCCGACTCAAATAACCCCAAAATAATATCATAAATAAATAAATAATTCTAAAATTATTCTAAAGTAGAAAATGACCAAAATACCTCTGTTCTTGAAAACTGGAGGTGATAAATCTATCCACCTTAAAAAAATTTGTCCTTAAAATTAAAACAAATAAACACCGAAATCACATGTAGTAACAAAAGAATTATACCTCGGGGCTCGAAGAGATAAGAGAAACGCTCCCACATGTCGTCCTTCCTCTTCCAGGTAGACTCACCTGGAGAGTGATGCCTCTATGCAACACGAACCAAGGGTATAACTTGGTTCCAGAGCACCTTCTCCCTACGATCCAGAATCTCCACTGGCTGCTCTAGATAGTGAAGAGTATGCCCTACCTCGATCGCTGAATGGTCCAATATATGGCTGGGGTCTGCCACGTACCGTCTCAGCTGTGACACATGGAACACGTTGTGCACCCCTCTAGCGTAGGTGGCAAGTCTAGTCGATAAGCTACTACACCGACCCTCTCAAGGATAAAGAAAGGTCCGATGTAGCGTGGACTAAGCTTTCTGCCTCCGCCAAAGCGAATCGTGCCCCGTGTCGGAGAAATCTTCAGGAACACCAAAGCACCAGCCTAGACATAAAACAAACTCAGCACACAAGACAAATAAATAATCACAAGCATCACAAACAGGAACTGAAACTAACCTCGAACTCTAACGGTCTTCGGTGGCTATCGGCCCAATGCCGCTGCCTATCCTGAGCCACTCGAAGTCTGTCTCTAATCAACCTGACCTTTTCAGTTGCATCTACTACCATCTCCGGTCCAAGCAGCACTCTCTCGCCGACATCGTCCCTTGACAAGGGAGTACGACATCTCCGTCCGTATAGAGCCTCGAATGACGACATCTCTATACTGTTCTGATAGCTATTTTTGTAAACAAACTCTACCAGGTGAAGATGGTCCTCCCAAGAACCCCTGAGATCAAGCACACATGTGCGAAGTATATCCTCCAAAGTCTGGATAGTCCTCTCTGACTGCCTGTCTGTCTGGGGATGATAAGCGGTACTAAACTTGAGCGAGGTGCCCAAACTAGTCTGCAAACTCCTCCAGAAGTGGGAAGTGAAATGACTATCCTAGTCTGAAACTATGCTCACTTGAACGCCATACAATCTCATGATCTGACGAACGTACAGCTCTGCCAGCCTCTCCGTAGACAACCCCACTTTGAAAGGCAAGAAGTGGACCGATTTGGTCAATCTATCAACTATGACCCAAATTGCGTCTTTTCCTCCAGGAGATCGTGGAAGTCCTGTCACTCCCGTTTTCTGTTATACGTATTTTTGTATGCGTATACAAGATTTCTTGCATTTATCAGGTGGACTGTAGTTAGACTTGTTTTGCTTAGCCTAGTCTTGGTTTAATCTTGACTTGGTTTATTTGATCGGTTTGCTTCAATTTGACTTGGTTTGGCTTGGCTTGGCTTGGTTTGAGATGGAGAGGATTGATATATAACCCAACTCCTTCTCTTTCACTCTTCATTCACTTCTTCATTTATTTCTTTATCTTCTTCATTTACTCCTCCCACCTACCAAGTCCTAGGCAAGTGTAACTTGCTTCATGAGGGATCTCAAGTTTTATTGTTCCATTCTCTTCCTTACTTGATTTTAAGCCACTTTAGAACTTGACATTTTTCATTTTGGTGGATGGATTCATGTAGATCTAAGTTTGTATTATTATTGGTTTTCTTGGATTTTGATCTATTAAACTCCATTATTTTCAAGTTTTAATTGTTCCATGTTGTAGAGAATTCAATTTTACCCAACATAGATATTTGAAAAGTTAGATTTTGACTTGTTTTGAGGTAGTTATGGCCAAAAATATTTTTAGCCATTTTTATGATTATTTGTGCTGATTCTGGCAGGGACGATGCATAGTGCCGCATAGTGCTGAATAGTGCCGTATAGTCCCGCATAGTGTCCGAGACGTATATGGTAGTGCCGTATAGTGTCCGGGCCACATATGGGAGTGCCGGATAGTGCTGCATAGTGCCCGAGCCCATATGGGAGTGCCGCATAGTGCCGTATAGTGCCCGAGCTGCATATGGGAGTGCTGTATAGTGGCGTATAGTTCCCGAGCCGCATAAGGGAGTGCCGCATAGTGCCTGAGCCGCATATAGGAGTGCCGTATAGGGTCGCATAGTGTCTGAGCTGCATATGAGAGTGTCGTATAGTGTGGCATAGGGTCCGAGCCGTATATGGGAGTGCCGAATAGTGCTGAATAGTGCCACATAGTGCCTATTTTGGTTGTTTTTGGCTATTTTAAGTCCTATTTGGCTAAATTATGGCCAGAATTTCTCCCAACTTCTACATGAAAGTGGTAGATCTTTTCCTTGGCTTCAAGAATATGTTATTAGCTATTTTATGCAAGTTTATATCATTCATGATAATGTAAGGATAGAACACGATAATGGCCTGTTAAGGCGCACTCTTAGCCAGTAACAAGTAACATGACATGATAGTGGCCCGTCGTGGCGCACTCTTGATAAGTAAACCCAACATAATAATCTTGATATATTGTTGTGATGGCTATCTTGACTTGCTAAGTATCTTTTGTCTTGACACCGTGGATGTTTTTGCTTGTATAAGCTACATGTCTCGTCTTGTATCATGTCTAGGACATGAACTCCTGGTTACCACGGTCAGGAATTCATACTGAATCTGACTAGGATAATGCCTAGATTGATCATGTAGTTCATGAAGAGATTTTCCAACTACATGCAGTCTCGTTATTTGGGCGCTCTAATTGGACTTGTAGCCTGCCGTCGAGTAGGGCACATTTCCAGCACACTGTCATGTGTTGCACCCCCAAGTCACCTAATCCAACTCTCTCAACTTGTGACCAGATAACCTGGATTAAGTCTGCAGGGCTTGTGGCTGTTGGAACATCTCGATGCATCTTGTTTGTAACTAAGCTTGTGATAACCCTAGTTAGTTAAAGTATCAAGCCGTACTCATTGCTTGGCCGTAATTGATGGATAGAGTCTCGTCTAGTCTTGCCTAGGCAAGACCTCGACATGGTTATTTCTGCACATTACTGTTATGCTTTGCTCTTGTCTTCTCTAACTCATGTCTTTTATTATCCTTTATGTCTCATGTACTAATATGCTGGTTTCAGTTCTTATGTGAAGCCTCCTTTATGGCACTTGCTCTTTCTAGGGTCTGACCCAGCTAGTTTTGTATGGCCAGATTTTAGAGTAGCACCCGATGATCTTCCAGCCTTCCAGCCAGATGGTGCACACTAGACGCAACCCTGGCAACGAGTGGGTTTTATTTTGCTCTCCTACTCTATTGTAAATTATTCTTTTGAGGCATTTAGCCGCCGAACAAGTGTTAGCTCGTGTTGAATTTATATTCCTGTCTGCCTAATGGCTGTAACATGATTCACAGATCCTAGGGTTGATCATGTATGACTTAAACTCTTGCTAGTCTTCGTATTTTGTATGACCAGCTTCATGATCATCTGGATTTGTAATGTTTGGGATGCCTTACTTTGTATATCTGATGATCTACCATCTTGTTACATTTACTTGCTTGATTGAGATTGAGACACTTGGCTTGTTCTTGACCCTAAGAGACAAATGGCTTATAGTAAACCCTCATGCATCTAGACAGCCGTGACCATATTGCGAGGTGGAATTCACTTCAATGTACGTAGCTGGCTGTATTTGTCCTCCGCTCTCCAGTATTCTGGTTCTGGGGGTGACAAGTCCGGACACAAAGTCCATGGTGATGTGCTTCCACTTCCACTCAGGAATGGGTAGTGGCTGTAGTAACCCACCAGGCCTTTGTCTCTCGGCCTTTACCTGCTGACATACCAAGCAGCGAGATACAAACTGAGATACCTCGTGCTTCATGCTTTACCACCAAACTTGCTCTCTCAGATCTATGTACATCTTGTTGGCCCCAGGATGCATAGAGTACTGAGAGCGATGTGCCTCCTAAAGAACCTCCTCCCGAAGCTCTCCAATTGGAACGTACAGTCTAGCACCATACCGCAGCGACCCATCTTCGGTAATAGAGAAATCATCGAGCAACCCTGCCCGCACCTACTCCCTGATGCTCCTTAGGGCAACATTATCATACCGTGCTGATCTGACTTTGTCCATCAACTCATACTGAATCCGTAAGCCCCACATCTATATCTCTATACCCGAAATAATCACCTCGATTCCCAAACTGTCCAGGTCAGCCAAAAGATGACGATCTGCCGTCAGATACATAGCTACTGGATACCTGCTAAAGGCATCTGCAACTACGTTGGCCTTTTCTAGATGGTACTACAAGGCGATATCGAAAGCTTTTATCAGCTCAAGCCACTGTCTCTATCGCATGTTCTGCTCCTTCTGAGTGAACACGTACTTCAAGCTCTTGTGATCAGTGAATATCTGAACCCGCTCTCAATACAAGTAGTGTTTCCACAACTTCAAGGCAAAGATAATAGCAGCCAACTCCAGATCGTGAGTCGGGTAGTTCTTCTCATGAGGACGTGTCACGCCCCAGAACCAGAATACTGGAGAGCGGGGCCAGACATAGCCAGCTACGTATATTGAAGTGCAACCCACCTCGCTATACGGTCACGGCTGTCTAGATACATGAGGGTTTATCTACAAGCCAACAGTCTCTTAAGGTCATGAACAAGCCTAGTGTCTCAATCACAAGCAAGTAAGTAAATGTTACAAGATGTATGATCATTAAATATACAATAGTAAGGCGTCCCAAACATTACATATTCAGCTGATCATGAAGCTAGTCATTACAAAATGTTAGGGACTAGCAAGAGTTTAGTCATACATGATCAACCCTAGGATCTGTTAATCATGTTACAGCCCGTAGGCAGACAGTAAGTAAGTGCAATCGAGCTAAACAAGTGCTCGTCGGCTAAACGCCTCAAAAGAATATTTTTACAATAGAGTGGGAGAGCCAACAATAACCCACTCGTTGCCAGGATTCCTTCTAGTGTTCACCATCTGGCAGAAATGTCGGTAGATCCTCGGTAGCTGCTCCTAAATCTGGCCACACAAAACCAGCTGGGTCAGACCCCAGAAAGAGCAAGTGCCACAAAGGAGGCTTCACTTAAGAACTAAAACCAGCAATCAGCACAGGAATATAAATATAAATAAAATAAGGACTGGAATAAAAGGAAACATATCAGGATGATATACGACGAGATAACCATGGAACTATTCAGATAGCCAGGTTACAACCCGTAAACCAAACAAGGACCGGGGTTGTAACCCTTCGTCTGAACGGAGCTTGGTTTTCCACCATTTATTGGTAAAATAATTACAAGCATGCTAGTCATATAACAGTCTGGAACAAGATCAGGGCAAGACTAGACTGGTTAGACTCCATCCAATTACTTCACGGCCAAGCAAGAATTACGGCTTGATACTTAACTAACTAGGGTTGTCACAAGCCTAATTACTAACAAGATGCAGTGAGATTACTCCACAGCCACAAGCCCTGCAGACCATCCAGGTCACCCAGGTCGAGAGATTAGGGTTGAATTCAGGTGGGTACATCGTCCAGGAAATGAATGTACCCTTAGGTAGCTTGAAGGGTGCAACACATGACAGTGTGCTGGAAATGTGCCCTACTCGACGGCAGGCTACAGATCCCAAGCGCGCCCAGGTAACAGGATTGCCTGTAGCTGGAAAATCTCTTCATGACTAATGTATTAATCTAGTTGTTAACCTTAGTCCATTTTAGTAGGTACTCCTGACCGTAGTACTCAGGAGTCCCCTCCTAGACATGATGCAAGACAGGACTGGTTTATTGTACAAGCACAATCACCCACGGTGTCCAGGATGTTCATTCTTGTCAAGTCATGTCATGTCAGGTAGCCGTCGCAACAGCTATTCGAGATAAGCATGTCAGGTTATCAGGTCAAGTGTACTAGTCAGGAGTGCGCCACGATGGCCACTATCAGGTCATGTCAGGTCATTATGTCAGGAGTGCACCACTACGGGTCACTATCATGTCATGCTTAGGTATCATTTCCAAACATATTAAACAAATCCATGATTATCAAGTTAATGACAAAAAGGCATAAGGATATAAAATGGACGTAAAATATCTAATAAAATATCAATATACAGGGCTATAGAAGATCCAGGATAAGGAAAATAAAATAAACTAACAAGCTAATATAAGATCAAGTCTGCCAAAGGCTATACGCTCAGGTAAGCATACGCTCAGGTAAGCATACGCTCCCAAAAGGCAGCGTATGGGGGCCACAAAGCTCTCGGGCTGAACCAGGGTGACAAGATAGGCAAGCGTACGCTCAAGCCAGCGTACGCTCAAAGCCAGCGTACGCCTTGCTCGCTTAAGCTAGCGTACCAAGGCACGCGTACGCTCAAGCTGGCGTACCAAAGGGTCCATACACTTCCAATAGGAAGCGTACGCAAGGGTCAGCGTACACAAGGGCACGCTCGAGCTACAGGTCTGTGTACGCTCAAGCTAGCGTACGCTCAAGCTAGCATACGAAAGGGGTCAGCGTACGCTCAAGCTAGCGTACCAAGGCACGCGTACGCTCAAGACACGCTGCCAACAAGCAGCGTATCAAGGCTAGCGTACGCACGCTAAAGAGCAGCGTACGAAAAGCAGCGTACGCTCGCTAAAGAGCAGCGTACGAAAAGCAGCGTACGCTTGCTAAAGAGCAGCGTACACAAGTCAGCGGCGTAAGCTAAAAAGCTAGCACACTGCTCACTGTCTTCTCCAAAGGGCAAGAACAGCAAGAACTCCATGGATGGAACCCAAAACTCCAAATGCTCATAACTTGGTCAAAACAAGTCCGAATCCAACTTTCCAAAGGTCAAAATTGGGTAGAATGAAATTCTCTAAAACATGGAACCATCAAAACTTGCAAACAAGCAAGTTTGATAGATCAAAACACCAAAAATCTGAAAATAGCAAAACTCTAGATCTACAAGAATTAAAGCCTCAAAATGAAAAATGACAAGTTCTAATGTGGTTTAGAATCATGAGGAGAAGCTAATGAAACCATCAAAAGGAGTTCTCTTGTTGAAGCAAGTTGTACTTGCCTATAGTTGGGGAGTTGTGGAGAGAAAGGAAGAAGAAGAAGAAGAAATAAATGAGAGTTATGGAGGAGAGAGAAGGTTGGTAGGGAAATAAATATCATGGGTTGGTGGTAGGTAGGGGGTTCACCTTGGTCCATGATGGACCAAGCAACCAGCCGGCCAAACCAAGAAAACTCAAACCGAGAGTTAAACCAAGCCAAGAAAACTAAACAAGGAACAATACAAGAAAATACGTACACGTATTTCTAAAATACGTACACGTATTTCCATAATACGTAATACGAACCACAAGCATTACAACTCTACCCACCTTAAAAGAATTCCGTCCTCGGAATTTAATTAAGAGGCTAGAGAAACAAGAACAAGCTACACTATTCACAGGCAATTATACTAGGCAATCAATCAATCATGCAAGCAAGGAATTGATGGCATGAGGCATAAGAAAGACATTATACCTCACGAGTCAAACAAGTCGGGATATCGTGATCGGATATCATTCTCACGCTCCCACGTTGACTCCCCCAAAGAGTGATAACCCCAAGCAACTCAGACTAACTTGATAGTCTTGTTCTTGAGCGTCTTCTCTCTCCGGTCCAATATAGACACGGGCCTCCCCTCATACGAAAGGTTGGTACCAACAACCAGTTCCGAATGATCCAGGATGTGGCTCGGGTCCGGGATATACCGTCGTAATTGGGATACATGGAACACGTCATGCACCTCGCTTAGCGACGGTGGAAGAGCGAGACGATTGGATACATCTCCTACTCGCTCCAGAATGTCAAACGGTCCTATATACCTAGGACTAAGCTTTTCCCGTACGCCGAAACGAATGACGCCACGGTTAGGCGAAATCCTCAGGAATACATGATCGCCGACCGAGAACTCGAGAGGGCGCCGATGAGAATCGGCCCAATGGCGCTGGCGATCTTGGGCAACTCGAAGATGATCTCTGACTCGCCTGACCACTTCAACTGTCTGGGCAATCATTTCTGGATCGAGCATCTGTCTCTCTCCAACATCATCCCAGGCTAACGGGGATCTACACTTCCTGCCATACAGTGCCTCGAACGGTGCCATCTGGATACTGGCCTGGAAACTATTGTTGTACAAGAATTCCACAAGGTGCAAGTAATCTTTCCATGAACCACCGAAGTCAAGTGTGCAAGACCGCAATATGTCTTCAAGAGTCTGGATCGTGCGCTCCGACTGGCCATCTGTCTGCGGGTGATATGCTGAACTGAACTGGAGATGAGTTCCCAAACTCTCTTGCAAGCTATGCCAAAAGTGCGACGTAAATCTTGAATCTCGGTCCGAGGTGATACTGACTGGCACACCGTGCAATCTGATAATCTGCCTGAGGTACATCTCTGCTAGCTGAGCCGTTGACTGACCAACTCTGAACGGAAGAAAGTGCGCTACCTTGGTAAGCCTATCCACAATGACCCAAATAGCATCTCTACTAGCTGGGGATCTAGGTAATCCAGTTACGAAATCCATGGTCACATGCTCCCACTTCCATTCTGGAATCGGTAAGGGCTGAAGAAGTCCAGCCGGTCTCTGATGTTCGGCTTTAACTTGTTGGCAAACCAAACACCGAGAGACAAACCGAGCTATCTTCCGCTTCATGCCATTCCACCAGAAGTGCTGACGGATATCACGGTACATCTTCGTACTGCCAGGATGGATGGAATACTCAAAACTGTGCGCCTCTGATATGATCTCCTGTCTGATATCTCTATTGGGTACACAAAGACGCTTACCATGTCGAAGTGTACCATCCTCATGAATATATAACTCTGGTCTTCGTCCTGCCTCACACTCTGCTCTGAGTCGCTGAAGCTTGGAATCTGCCGACTGCGCCATCCGGATCCTCTCGACTATAATGGACTGAACTTGCATGCTGGCCATCAACGCCACACTGGAAGGGAGAACAACTTCTATGTCCATCTTCTGAAGATCGGCTAACAACTCTGGCTGCGCTGTTAGGAAATAAGCTCCGGCTTTTCTGCTCAATGCATCTGCTACGACATTGGCCTTCCCAGGATGATACTGCAGGTTGACATCATAATCCACAAGAAGCTCCAGCCACCTCCTCTGACGCATGTTAAGATCCTTCTGGGTGAAAACATACTTCAGGCTCTTGTGGTCGATGAAAATCTCCACCCTGTCTCCGTACAAGTAGTGCCTCCACAACTTAAGTGCAAATACTACTGCTGCCAGCTCCAAGTCATGGGTTGGGTAATTCCTCTCATGATCACAAAGTTGTCGTGATGCATAAGCTATCACCTTCCCATGCTGCATCAGAACACATCCTAAACCTCTGCCTGAAGCATCACAATACACTGAGAATCCTTCGGTTCTATTTGGAAGCGTGAGAATAGGAGCTGTTATCAATCCTCGCTTCAACTGCTCAAAAGAACTCTGACACTCTGCTGTCCAAGCAAACTGCGCATCTTTGCAGGGTCAACTGGGTCAATGGCGCTGAAATCCGAGCAAAATCTGAAACAAACCGCCAGTAGTAGCCGGCCAATCCAAGAAAACTACGAACCTCCGCAACTGTGCTGGGCACTGGCCATGACTCAATAGCCACAATCTTCTGGGGATCCACTTCTACTCCTCCTCGAGTGATGATATGACCCAAGTACGAAATGCGATCGAGCCAGAACTCGTATTTACTGAACTTGGCATATAACTGGTGCTCTCTGAGGATCTGAAGAACCACACGGAGATGCTGCTCATGCTCCGCCTCACTCTTGCTGTAGACTAGGATGTCATCTAGGAACACGATCACGAACTGATCCAAGTAAGGCATGTAGATGCGATTCATGAGGTCCATGAATACTGCCGGCGCATTGGTCGCTCCAAAAGGTATTACAAGGAACTCCCAATACCCATATCTCGATCTAAAAGTTGTCTTCGGGATGTCCTGCTCTCTGACTCTGATCTGATGATATCCTGAGCGCAAGTCAATTTTCGAGAATACTGAAGCCCCCTTGAGTTGATCAAACAAGTCATCTATCCTCGGAAGAGGGTATCTGTTCTTGATTGTCACTGAGTTCAAGGTACGGTAATCAACACATAACCTGGACGTACCATCCTTCTTTTTCACAAGAAGCATCAGGGCTCCCCAAGGCGATCCACTAGCACGAATGAATCCCTTGGTTCTGAGCTCTTCAATCATCTTGTACAAAATCTCCAACTCTGAATGTGCCATCCTGTAGACTCTCTCTGATACTGGAGCTGTCTCGGGAATCAAGTCTATAGTGAACTCGATCTCCCGCTCCGGAGGCATACCTGGAAGCTCTTCTGGAAAAACATCTGGGAACTCATCCACTATCCTGGGCAACTGAACTGCTGCTACTGCTATCCGCAATATCGGAGGAGAAGGCTCAACCTCGCCTCGAGAGAAAGAAAACTCCGGCTTTCCTGGAATGCTAAAAACAACCCTACCAATATGGCAGTCTATCCTAGCATACTGGTTCCTCAACCAATCCATCCCTAGGACCACATCATAATCGGCCATCGGGAACTCTATCAACCTAGCGGGGAATTCTCTACCGCTAACTACGATCCGACACGAGGAAAACACTCTATCTACTCCCACAAGTCCGTTACCAGTAAGTATATTGAGCCTTACTGATAATGACTCGGGCTCCAATCCTACCCGTGTCGCGAATCGTGCAGACATAAAAGAATGCGATGCACCAGAATCAAATAAAGCTGAAGCTGGAAAGGAGTTGACGAGAATATTACCTGCCACTACCTCTCCTGGTGCCAATCCTTCCTCCACGGTCATCACCATAGCCTGACCGTGCCCTCGGGGTGCTGGTCTCCTCTGCTGAAATCCTTGCTGTCTGCTCTGACTCTGGGCTTGGACTTGTGCATACTGCTGGGGGTTCTGCTGCTGGAACACTTGGGTCTGAGGCGGCAAGGGCCTCGGCAATAGATACTGCTGCTGTTGGACCGGAGCTGGTCCTCTCACCGAAGAGCTAGAAAGGTTGGACGATGATGAACCACCCCTATTCGGGCAGGATCCAACCCTATGGTCTGGTGCTCCACAAACCAGACATAATCCCTGTGCCCTGCGACAATCTGCCACCACATGGCCTGGCTTTCCACAATGAGAACATCCCACTGCGGAAGACTGCTTCTTTTTCTGCTGTTGAGGGTACGTCGGAGTTGAATGTTGAACCGACGTCACTGAGGCCGCTCGCCTCGGAGCTCCAATAGTCAAAGCCCTGGCTGCCGGGGCCGGTGCTGAAGACTGATTCATCTGGCCGTGAGATCTCTTCCGACCTCCAGTCCTATCCACAATCCTCTGGGAGGTATACTCATGCCTCCGGGCTGCTCTCAAGACTGCATCAAAAGTCTGATGCTCAAACTGCTCAACTGCCAACAAGATCTCCAGGTGAAGCCCCTGCTGGAATCGCTGGGCTCTATCATACTCGGTTGCCACCAAGGTAGGAGCAAACCGACTAAGTCTGGAAAACTCGACCGTATATCCGTCGACCGTCCTGCCACCTTGCTTCAGATTGGTAAACCTCGTCAGCAGATCATACCGAGCCACGACATTAAAATACTTGGTCTGGAATCTCTCTCTGAACACTGCCCATGGAATGGGTGCTGCTAATCCAACGGCCTGCGCTGCCCACCAGCTGCGGGCAAGATCTAACAACTACAGGCGCACAACGGCCACCTTCTCGTTCTCTGGAGTCCTGGCTGCTTCTAGAATCACTTCTGTGTCCTGAAGCCATGCTTCTGTCGCGATAGCATCTTCACTACCGTCGAAGAAGGGAGGGTTCAAGCGCTTGAAGCTGTTGGCAGCGCTGTTACCCTGATGACCACCCCGGGTTAAAGCATCCGTCACTGCCTGGTGCAAGACATCTCCACGCCGGTCTTGGAAAGCTATCAAGGTCCTGACGAGTCCTACCAAAGTACCATCATCAGGCTCGACAGGCTGAACTGGCTGAACTGGAGGCTCTCCTCCAATAGGATCGACTCTGGAGGCTGCTCCGGAATGCAGGACTTGATCTCCAGGTTACTGCTGGTCCGCAGGAGGTGCTCCGCCTTGCTGGTCGGTAGGACCACGAACAATGCCGCTGAAGAAGACGACATATGGAACAATAAGGAAGGACCAGGACAGATAAACGATACAAGTATATGATCAGGACAAGAATCCAGGGATTCAGAAGATACGAGCAGAGATCAAGGACGAATACTGATTGAGACATCTATTCGGTAAACCCTCACATATCTTGATTTACAAGACCTGCATGGGCCACCACTTAAACCATGTCACGCCCCAGAACCAGAATACTGGAGAGTGGGGGCAGACATAGCTAGCTACGTATATTGAAGTGCAACCCACCTCACTATACGGTCATGGCTGTCTAGATACATGAGGGTTTATCTACAAGCCAACAGTCTCTTAAGGTCATGAACAAGCCTAGTGTCTCAATCACAAGCAAGTAAGTAAATGTTATAAGATGTATGATCATTAAATATACAATAGTAAGGCGTCCCAAATATTACATATTCAGCTGATCATGAAGCTAGTCATTACAAAATGTTAGGACTAGCAAGAGTTTAGTCATACATGATCAACACTAGGATCTGTTAATCATGTTACAGCCCGTAGGCAGACAGTAAGTAAGTACAATCGAGCTAAACAAGTGCTTGTCGGCTAAACGCCTCAAAAGAATATTTTTACAATAGAGTAGGAGAGCCAAAAATAACCCACTCGTTGCCAGGATTCCTTCTAGTGTTCACCATCTGGCAGGAATGTCGGTAGATCCTCGGTAGCTGCTCCGAAATCTGGCCACACAAAACCAGCTGGGTCAGACCCCAGAAAGAGCAAGTGCCACAAAAGAGGCTTCACTTAAGAACTAAAACCAGCAATCAGCACAGGAATATAAATATAAATAAAATAAGGACTGGAATAAAAGGAAACATATCAGGATGATATACGACGAGATAACCATGGAACTATTCAGATAGCCAGGTTACAACCCGTAAACCAAACAAGGACCGGGGTTGTAACCCTTCGTCTGAACGGAGCTTGGTTTTCCACCATTTATTGGTAAAATAATTACAAGCATGCTAGTCATGTAACAGTCTGGAACAAGATCAGGGCAAGACTAGACTGGTTAGACTCCATCCAATCACTTCACGGCCAAGCAAGAATTACGGCTTGATACTTAACAAACTAGGGTTATCACAAGCCTAATTACTAACAAGATGCAGTGAGATTACTCCACAGCCACAAGCCCTGCAGACCATCCAGGTCACCCAGGTCGAGAGATTAGGGTTGAATTCAGGTGGGTACATCGTCCAGGAAATGAATGTACCCTTAGGTAGCTTGAAGGGTGCAACACATGACAGTGTGCTGGAAATGTGCCCTACTCGACGGCAGGCTACAGATCCCAAGCGCGCCCAGGTAACGGGATTGCCTGTAGCTGGAAAATCTCTTCATGACTAATGTATTAATCTAGTTGTTAACCTTAGTCCATTTTAGTAGGTACTCCTGACCGTGGTACTCAGGAGTCCCCTCCTAGACATGATGCAAGACAGGACTGGTTTATTGTACAAGCACAATCACCCACGGTGTCCAGGATGTTCATTCTTGTCAAGTCATATCATGTCAGGTAGCCATCGCAACAGCTATTCGAGATAAGCATGTCAGGTTATCAGGTCAAGTGTACTAGTCAGGAGTGCGCCACGATGGCCACTATCAGGTCATGTCAGGTCATTATGTCAGGAGTGCACCACTACGGGTCACTATCGTGTCATGCTCAGGTATCATTTCCAAACATATTAAACAAATCTATGATTTTCAAGTTCATGACAAAAAGGCGTAAGGATATAAAATGGACGTAAAATATCTAATAAAATATCAATATACAGGGCTATAGAAGATCCAGGATAAGGAAAATAAAACAAACTGACAAGCTAATATAAGATCAAGTCTGCCAAAGGCCATACGCTCAGGTAAGCATACGCTCAGGTAAGCATACGCTCCCAAAAGGCAGCGTATGGGGGTCACAAAGCTCTCGGGTTGAACCAGGATGACAAGATAGGCAAGCGTACGCTCAAGCCAGCGTACGCTCAAAGCCATTATACGCCTTGCTCGCTTAAGCTAGCGTACCAAGGCACGCGTACGCTCAAGCTGGCGTACCAAAGGGTCCATACACTTCCAATAGAAAGCGTACGCAATGGTCAGCGTACACAAGGGCACGCTCGAGCTACAGGTCTGCGTACGCTCAAGCTAGCGTACGCTCATGCTAGCGTACGCTCAAGCTAGCGTACGAAAGGGGTCAGCGTACGCTCAAGCTAGCGTACCAAGGCACGCGTACGCTCAAGCTAGCGTACGCTCAAGACACGCTGCCAACAAGCAACGTATCAAGGCTAGCGTACGCACGCTAAAGAGCAGCGTACGAAAAGCAGCGTATGCTCGCTAAAGAGCAGCGTACGAAAAGCAGCGTACTCTTGCTAAAGAGCAGCGTACACAAGTCAGCGGCGTAAGCTAAAAAGCTAGCACACTGCTCACTGTCTTCTCCAAAGGACAAGAACAGCAAGAACTCCATGGATAGAACCCAAAACTCCAAATGCTCATAACTTGGTCAAAACAAGTCCTGAATCCAACTTTTCAAAGGTCAAAATTGGGTAGAATGAAATTCTCTAAAACATGGAACCATCAAAACTTGAAAACAAGCAAGTTTGATAGATCAAAACACCAAAAATCCGAAAATAGCAAAACTCTAGATCTACAAGAATTAAAGCCTCCAAATGGAAAATGACAAGTTCTAATGTGGTTTAGAATCATGAGGAGAAGCTAATGAAACCATCAAAAGGAGTTCTCTTGTGGAAGCAAGTTGCACTTGCCTATAGTTGGGGAGTTGTGGAGAGGAAGGAAGAAGAAGAAGAAGAAATAAATGAGAGTTATGGAGGAGAGAGAAGGTTGGTGGAAAATAAATATCATGGGTTGGTGGTAGGTAGGGGGTTCACCTTGGTCCATGATGGACCAAGCAACCAGCCGGCCAAACCAAGAAAACTCAAACCGAGAGTTAAACCAAGCCAAGAAAACTAAACAAGGAACAATACAAGAAAATACGTACACGTATTTCCAAAATACGTAATACGAACCACAAGCATTACAGGACGTAACTGCCAAGATGCATAGGCAATCACCTTTCCGTGCTGCTGAAGAACACAACCCAAACCCCTGCAAGAAGCGTCGCTGTAGATCGAGAAACCACCGATCCCAGATGGTAAAGTCAAGATCGGAGCTGTTGTCAACCTCTTCTTCAGTTCATCGAAGGCGGCCTGACACTCCTTAGTCCAGATGAACTCTACGTCCTTCCTGGTGAGTCTAGTCATCGGCTCCGTAATCCGTGAGAAGTCCTGGATGAACTTTCGATAGTAGCCAGCCAAACCCAGAAAGTTCCGAATCTCGGCAATTGAACTGGGTGTAGACCAAGACTCCACCGCTGAAATCTTCTTCTGGTCCACAGAGATCCCGTGCTCGGTCACAACATGACCCAAGAAATCGACCTGGTCTAGGAAGAACTCGCACTTCGAAAGCTTCTCGTACAACTGCTCCTTCCTCAGAGTCTCGAGCACAATCCTCAGATGCTCTTCATGCTCCTCCGGCGTCTTCGAGTAGACCAAGATGTCATCTATGAAGACCACTACAAACTTGTCAAGGTACTGATGGAATACCTTGTTCAACAAGTTTATGAACATTGCTGGGGCGTTGGTAACCCAAATGGCATGACAGTGAACTCGTACTGGCCGTACCGAGTCTAAAAAGTCATCTTCGGAACGTCTTCCCGCTTTACCTTCAGCTGATGATAACCGGATCTCAGGTGTATCTTCAAAAACACCTTCGTGCCACTCAACTGATCGAACAAGTCATCAATCCTCGACAATGGGTACTTGTTCTTGAAAGTGAGGTTATTGAGCACCCTGTAATCGATACACATGCGTATTGTACCATCCTTCTTCGGTACAAACAGAACTGGCATGCCATAAGGTTCGAGACCTGCATGGGCCACCACAAAAATGTGTCACGACCCACACCCTGATTAGGGACACGAGCACACGGGTACGTCCAGCCTACACCGCAGAATCGGTGGTACAATACTGTATATGACATCTGTAATACTACGACTAAACAGTGTAAAGTACCTGTCATCTCCGCATGGAGGAATATAATATGGCATAACTCAATCACAAGATAAAACTAAGGTAGATAACACGGAAAGGAAATGTGATAGATATGAAGATAGGAAATAAGTTCAAGATCCAACACAAGCCCAGAGATATACACAACATCACAGAGTCACAAAATATAATATAAAATACTACAGTCTGAAAGTACTAGCTGGATCACAGTCCAGGCAAACCTAACTAAGCTGTACTACTCTGGGTGTGCAAAGTCTAGTGGCTCAACCATCAGGACCACAGTCTTGGACTACTCTATCTATCTCGACCACATAATAGGTCGAGCAGTCTGCCTCAGAATCATCTGTAATATATCAACGGTATCCTGTCAGAAAAATAAGTAAGTACAAACACTAACAGTAGTTCCATATGAATTGACAAATTCTATAAGAGACAGTATAATAAAATATAAGACAAAGATATAGGATGACTTGGGAACCATTCGAAAGCCGAGTTATAACCCTTAAACCAAACAAGGACCGAGGTTGTAACCCTTCTTCCGAACAGAACTTAGCCTCCAATCAAGGTATAGCATAAGAGCATGTAGAACATATGAGTAAATAAATATAATAACATAGTGAGAAAAGTACTGAACGTAGAACTGAACAGGATATAAGATAAGATGAAATAAATATAAAATATGCCGTGAATTATTAGAGCATTATATGATCGGCTTTAGGAAAATTATAGAACAGGCTATCCACTTGGCCCGACAATCACAAGAAAATCTCTGGAAAGGGTCATGTCGGCCAACCTAGATAACAAGCACATGGAATAGGATCTCGCTACACCCTACGTGAGGTGAGAGTTGCACAAGCACAAGAATATAGTGACAGGGTGGCTTTGATCACATAGCCCCTAATAATTCTCCATCTCCGAATAGTATAATAGATCTGGACATGACACATCATGACACGTGATTCCATAAGCGGGTAGCAAGTCTTCTTTAAAATCGACGTCTATACAAGTACAGGGAACAAGACATGAAATGTACTAATATACCAAGAAAATCTAGGAACAACATCTCATGTCATGATCCAACATATACTAGTCCGTGAACTATCGTGACTGGAAATCGAGTAAGACAATACAACTGAATCGGATATAGCAGATATCAAGACAATGAAAACTATCAGTGAATGTACTCGCCTGTGGTTCTGAGCTAATAAGGTGAACAGACGCTCAGAGTAATCACAGACCTATAGATGAGATACTATAAGTCAAACAGGGTTTTATAATGAAAGGGAAACTAATTTAAGTCATGATATACAAGTCTAAGTCAAACTAGGTTAAATTAGGTCAAACTAGGTCATACTAGATCATACTAGGTCATACTAGGTCACTGGAAGTTAATCCAAGTCAAACTAGGTCAAATTGGGTCAAAGGTTGACTTACATTTGACTTTGGTCAACTTGTCAACTCTGGTCAACTCTAGTAAACTCTAGGTCAACCCTAGGTCAAACTAGGCTAATGTTGACCAACTGTTTATTTTTAGTCAACTGGTCAACTCTGGTTTAGTTTCGGTCAATTGTAGTCACTTTTAGGCTAAGTTTGACTTTCGGTTGACTTTTGGTCAAAATGCTCAACCGAAGTCAAAACTAGTCTAGGAGCACTATTTCTGACCATTACCAACCAAGGGAACCATTTTCTAACTATATCTTAAACCCTAAATCACTTACCTTTGCTATAGGCAATTACCTTAACTTAGAAATAGGGTAAATCCTATTTACCCTAAGATACCATATTGGTATCCCATGATACCACCCCAACTCTAACTCTAAAACAAAATATTTATCTAACATATAACTATATCTAACAATACCTCACTCTCCAACAAAATATCATATCTAGTCGAACCATATCATATTACCTTACTAATATAGACTAACAATACCATATCTTACCTTACCCTTGCTAACATCCTAATTCCTTATTACTTCTCATAGACTCTCACATACACACAACCACCTAAGGGTTTTTAGGACTGATTTGAGTTGGACAGGATGAAGGGATGAATGAATGGTGATATGGATGTGTATTGATGGGTGTATGAAAGGATAAAATAAAATAGTAAATTGAATGAAGGAATGAGTGAATGTGTGTTTATGGATGGAATATGTGAATTGTGGTTTGAATTGGTGAATGGAAGATTGAATGCATGAATGAATGGGTGGTTGGTGGCTGAAATAAAAGGAAATGAATTGGTAAATGAATGAATGAAAGATTAATGAATGAATGCATTGAATGATTGAATGAATGGATTAATGAATAGATTATTGAATGGATGAATGAATGCATAAATGATTGAATTCATTAGTGAATGGATTGAAGATTGTATTGGCAAATGAATGCATATGAGTGAATTGATGGAGGGGTGAATGAATGGATGGAAGGGAATATGGATGGCTGCTAAGGGGCTGATTTCCCTCCACCCACACACACTGCTGTATAGCAACAGGTTCCTACTGCTACTGCTGTTGTTCAAATGCAGTCCCCTGTGGGGACTGCTGCTGTACACTGCTGCTGCCGAGGGGGCAGCAGCTCTCTCTCTCGACCTGCTGCACTGAACAGCAGTCTCCCCCTTATTCCTTCACACACCCTCACACTCTCTCTAAATCACCCTCTCTATATTACTCTCTCTATGTCTTACAACATCTAACATATATATAAACTCCACACACACACACACCATAAATATATATTAGACTCACACACACATGGAAATATATATCTAGAGACATAGATATAGACACACAAACACCAATATATATAGACACACACACACACACACACACACACACACACACACACACACATATATATATATATATATATATATATATATATATATATATATATATAGACACATATACACAACCTTAATATATATAACAATAAGAATATATATATATATAATATGATACATTAAGATACCATGAAGAACAACATCCTAGCAAATCTAAAATCTGAGATTAAAGTCAAATAAACTCATTCACACAATATTACAAACACTAGGTGTGTCCAAAATTGGGGGTTTCCCACTAGGACACAAAACACAACATGGACACACCCTAATGACCTCCAAATGGACACGAAATGGACACAAATGGTGATACAACCATGGGGGTCATTCCTATGGGCTCATAATGGTCCTATATGCATGTAGGAATGAAATAGAGGAGAGATTATACCTTTCGGTTGATCAAATCTAAGAAAACTCCTCCCGATACGACACTAACACGAAGAGACCTCCAAATGGACACGAACAAGTTCCAAAACTTTCCAAATCTAGCTAGCTCCTCCTCTTGATGAAAATAGAGAAGAAAAGAAAGGGATTGATGAAGGAATGGCCAATTGATTTGATGTGGAAAAGAATGGAGACTCCTCTCTAATTTTAGGGAAGAACAAGAGAGAAAATTGTGTGGATAATAACAAAGGATGTGACTCACCCCTCCCCTCTATGTGGCCGGCCAAGAAATGGCAAGGTGGCCCTATTAGCTAATGACTAAACACCCTCATTTGTCTTATTGATTAATATTAGGAATAGGTTTTAGGTTGAGGCTAAATTAGTCTAGTTTTAAGTATCTAATCAAACCAAATCTATCCATGAATAATTAGTCTAACATACTAACTAAAATATTGTCATGTGGGCCATGCCTAACTAATGAGTGGGTTCCACTAGAGTCAAAGCTATCCCGGGTTCCCGATACAAGTCGGATTGAGTTAAAATTCGAACCCGACTCAAATAACCCCAAAATAATATCATAAATAAATAATTCCAAAATTATTCTAAAGTGGAAAATAACCAAAATACCCCTGTTCTTGAAAACTGGGGATGACAAATCTTTTACCCATTATTCAAAAGAGAGGTAGTATCAATATCTAAGGGCAGGGGCAGTGGTAGTATAGGAAAGACTTAGGGAAAAACGGGGCGTACAAGTAAGTAAAAGATGTTAACAACTGTAACCTAGGGGTATGTTGGTGACATATGGGTATCAAAAGCACAGTTGGGAAAATAAGTGTATTTGTGGTCTGATACAGGTACAGTAGAAAATAGAGGCCTATATTTGTGGACAGAATTCATGTCATACCTGGGTTTGTGAGTACCATTGGTACAAGGACCAGTACTTATGAGTATATCTATCTACAAGATAGTATGGATATAGAAATCATGTACCTGGGTGCATGTAGGATAGAAAAGGGAAGCTTACAATGATATATAGGGGCAAATTTGGGTGTATATAGGATATTTCCTAGTCTAGAGACTAGCTAAAAAGTACACGTAGCAGTAGAAATAGGTGCTTCTGCAAACCACAGGACAACAAGTACATGTGTAGGGTTGTGAAACTTTAAAAGTTCATATTTGTAGAAACCAGTAGGTAGGGTATTGCTTTGTAGCTTGCAACCAGGTCAGCCCTTGGTTATGTGGTATGCAACCGTGGGTAGTTGTGTGTAGAGCCGAGTTAATCGTAGCCTTGGTAGGAGTGTTACAAATCCTACGAACCGTGTAGACTGCCACAGTATCAATATTTGGTGTGCATGCCCATATATAAGTAATTAAATAGTATATAGAGGGCATCAATCCTTGGGTACAGATTTTGGGTATACATGTATCGTATGTGCAGGTGCGTCAAACAAGGGTCTAATTCTTTAATATACCAATAGGCGCCTATATAGGTGCAGCAGATTGGTACCTCTAATTGGGAACATACCTGGGTGTCTAGATGCACTGGTATGGGCGTGTGGACTGATTGTGTGTTTATACAATTGGACGAGAACAACAGCAGTTCAAGACTGAATTGAAAACTCGAGAGGGCAATAGATAAAGGGGTTCTACAGTATAAATTACAGTTAGAAGAACCATGTTGCGTATCGGGTTAGTAGGAATAAGTGTGTATCAGAGTTAGAAGGGTGTCATGTAAACCCGTGCAGCCACTTACTGCAATTCATTAACAGTAGTTAGGGGGACGTGTATCAGGGATTTGAATGGTATATTAAGGACAGATTTTATGATACCAGGATGTATCAAGGATTTGAGATAGTAGTCGTATCCTGGACTGTGTCCGCACACCTATGTCTTTGTGTGCAGGATATATTAGATTGAGGGGTATCCCTATGTGTGTGTAGGTGTATATATGCAAGGTGTCAAGGAATAATGAGTACCTAGAAGAAGCATGTACAACAGTATATGCTACACTTGTAAACATGTGTGAGTAGGGCAGTATCACAGATACCGTAGGAGCTACAAAAACACAGATTAGGGATTAACCTGTGTATGTGATATATATATAGGTGAGTGGCAGTTTGGTGTGTTGTCACGAACCGCACATTGTTTAGGGGTACGAGGACGTGGGTACGTCCAGCCTACGCCACAGTGTCGACGGTAGAACACTGTATAGGTTGTCTATACTGTATAGCATCTAAAATTATGAAATGTAACTTGTTATCTAAAATTATGAAATGTATAACTCAATCACAAGTTCTAAAGAAAGAATAAAGCACGATATTTGGATAGAGATAAAGGAGATAAAACTGAATAGCAACAGAAGTTACAACACAAAAAGTCTAGAAGTCTTAAGTCCAAATAATAAATATCCTGAATAAAATATAACATCTCAAACTCATAAACTGGAGACAAGGTCCAGTAACTCTAGCTACTAGCTAAACACTACTAAAGGTGCACCCTCAGCGAGCACCGGCTCCAAAGGAAATCTCTTGGGCATGCTCGTCAGTCCTCTAAATACTCTAAAAAATATTTTCCAGTCAGGATTAGAGCGAACTACAACCCAAATAGCAGTTCCAATTAATTGACAAAGGCTATAAAGCAGTGGTAAAGAAAATGCTATATACGATGAGGAAAATATGTCTGAGGCAATAATATAATAGAAAGAGACATGCAATATAATCTAAAAATCTAATCTATACGAGCACTAAAATGAAGAGAAACTACCATATACCATATCAGAGATAGAGCAATGTAGGTGGCGAACTGAGTATGAAACTATAAAAGACAATGTATTTTAGAATACCAAATTAGTTTTGTGATCGGCTTGGAAGATTCAATGATTTATACTAAGGAAGGCTAGCTCAACCATACGTGAAGTGTATGATAGCTAGTAGCCAATGATTTACACTACTTGCTAATAGTTCTTGATCACATATCTAACTAGTGTTTCCCCCGCCCCGACTGATACGATGGATCCAATCATGATACGTTACTAGCCAATGTATTCCAGTGTTATCTAATATTATCAAATGTTATCCAATACCAACGAGGACATTATCCGATATGATTACAATGAATTAAGGTAACATCCCATGACTAAAAATCTAATGACAATACCAATCCGTGTAGCATCGTGTCAAGAATCATAAGTAATATTTCTAAATACTTGAATTATAGTGGTATCAAATAATGAAAACTATCAGAGAATTTACTCGCCTACGGTCCAGAGCAATGAATGTGTATCGAGACCCAAAGTGGAGTCACAGAGACCTATATATGAGATACATATGTTAAATGATGTTTGTTTGCCATTTATTGTAAAAGTACAGAACAATTATCAGGGGACCGAACTTAGACTCACAATACAAACTCGCTTGTACAAAGAAAGCCTAGGGACGAAAACCTAGGTATAGCAATCTAAGTACAATTGTTTATTTTAGATTCTGGGGGGTGACGATAGAGGCTCGGAAAAGCGACGACAGCTCTGCTTACTCTTTGGACTGATCGGGTGCAGTATTGGCTCTGGAGAAGAAGTACATGGCGTTGATAAAGAAATTCTCTCTTTGTTCTCTCTGTATGCTCCTCTGTCCTTTCGATCTCTGTATATTCTCTCTCTGATTCTCTCTGGAACCGGGCCGGGGGTCTGCGCGTCTCTTCTCTGTTCTCCTTGCAAGGGAATGACACCTTGCTATTTATAAGAATGGAGGGTATCATTAGGGTTTGCAATGATTGTCCTATTCTCAAAAGTCGGCGGTCTGAAAGTTAGTTAATCTGGGCCGTCCATCTTGCATATGATAGATTTAAGCAATTAATGTGATTGCATTAAATCCCTGTGGTCAATAAATGCTGATTGCCATGAATATTCGCGACTTGTAATGGCCTGCCACGTGTCTAATTTGCTCGATTTGATTTGATCTGGGCATTTATTGTAACATATCTGATTAGGATTTGTTAACACCCATACTTCCAGGAAGATAATACTGCCACATGTCTCAATCATCATGAAAAGTACCACGTGTCTCCACTGGGTCATCTTGGCAGAGCCGCAGATGAGTGGGCCGCATGAGGCTAACTGGTCGCATAAAGATGGGCAGCCGCATGGGAATGAACAGCCGCATGAAGATAGGCAGTCTCATGGGAGTAGGCAGCCGCATACTGATGGGCGACCGTATAAGGGATGTAACCACATGAAGATGGGCGGTCGCATGAAGTGGGCAGCCGTATGCTGATGGGTGGCCGCATAAAGGATGCAGCCGCATGAAGATGGGTGGCCGCATAAATGTAGTAGCCGCATGCCTCAGGATTTGATGGATTATGCCCGCTGTGAGAAGATTTTCTCCACTACCCTAGGGAAGCGCCATTACGTCAGTTATTATTGCCCCTTTTTTGTCAGAGCTGTCATTTGTCAGAGTTGTCAGCCGTCAGGGCATTAAATGCAGCAAAAGATGAAGAGAAGAGCTGTCGAAGGCCACGTGGCTCCTCTCTGGGCCGTATGGAATTATTCGAGCCGTATAGACTCTTGAACCACATGGGCTCTCTAAGCCGCATGGGGCTCCTTGGCCGCATGAACCTTTCTTTATTCTTTTCCATGCTTCTACAGTGTTTAATAGAGTTAAACATGGTTCTCTAGTGTGTGATATACAATCTAGGTAAAATTTAGGTCAAATTTGACTTACAATTGACTTTTGGTCAACTGGTCAACCCCTGTCAAACCCTAGTCAGACCAAGTCAATCTAGGTTGGTTAACCCACATCATGTTGTTACCTTTCTAGATATGCTCCCCATATTTCCATTACCTATCAAATGCCCCTTACCTATATATCTAGGTAACCCTTATTACCTTAACTATTTTATCCACTAGTCCATTACCCATCCTAGGTAATATCTTTATTACCTTAGCTAGATTAGGTAATACCTTACCTATCCAATTAGTTATTGTTCTACTCTAGGTAAACTCTAAATGACATTACCTAGATGTAGGTAAAATACTATATGAATATCCTAGTCTAAAAAATAGGTCCTCATTTACCTTAACTTGGATTTGGAAACCCCTAAAACCTATTTACCTACTAGGTAAACGCTATTACCTATCGAATGTAATACATCATCTATATGTATATATATACCTTACCTACATATAATATCCTACTATAATAGGTAGGTAATACCCTATTCTCAGTTCTAAACTGAACTCTAACTCTCTCTAACACATGCCAAATGGACACACATTGGCCTATCCAGATGGTGGATCCCCTGCTGCTAAAACCAAGCTGCCAATCCTTGGCTTGCTGCTGCAAATACAGCCTCTGCTACTGCACTGAAATAGTGGCAGAAGCACTGTTCTAGGCTGGCCTGGGCTTGCTAAAGCTTAACATGCTGTAGGGAAATCCCCTCCCTTCCTGATACTCTCTGGACATACAGAGCCAATGGCTAACTGCCAATGGCAGCAAAATGGGGGGGTCAAGTCCTCCTCTCACTCAAGGACTGAGACACACACACACACACACACACAATCCCATACTAACTGATACTCAAAATAGGAACAAACGATTACTCAAGGTAGGAACTAACTAGACTAACTCACTATATACACTCTCTACTGACACTAGGACACACTGACTTCATATACTGGACACTAAACTCCTCCCCATGCTCTGAACATAGGCTAAATGCCTAATATGGAACTGACCAATAGCCAAATGGCCAAGATCCAACTGCAGTACCTAAATTACCACCCTCACATACTTGTGCAAGATTTGGACTGGCCAAGTGGCATGTGCCAAGCATTGGCCACTGGTCAATGGGCCTGCTCGACCCTCACTCACATCCAGAACTCAACTGGAACTCAAACAGGGACATCCTAAGACAGGAAGCTAACTGATACATAAAATAGGAAAATAATTGATACTCTAATAGGAAACTAACTGATACTAACTCTAATATCCTAACTGAACAGTGGCCAGGAGACCCACAATAATGGCTATGGGCACTGGCATGATGGCTAAACACCCAACCAAAGCCAATGGAGATATCCCCTGCATCCTTGCCCGACCTTCACTCTTCTCAAAAATTATTAACACTCACTGACTGAACACTAATCCTCCTCACTCTAATTAATGATACATTTTTTTACTGATACTACTGATACTAAGACTCAACTGACACTAAACACTAGTTCACAGTCATTAGAACACTAACTCAAGTCCTTCACTCAACTAATACTAAGAATAACATCTACCTATGCCAATGGCTTATGGCCAAGTAGCCAAACCATGCCCCCAACTGAAAGCTCAGTCGGTCCTCACCGACTGATACATAAAACAGGAACTCAAATGCCCCTTTGCCCTTGCCCGATCCCCACTTCATACTGATACTCCAACTCAACAATGGCACTGCCCCATAAATTGGGGCAGTCCCCATCCTGCCTAGGCAAGGCAGTGGCTGCACATTGCATACGAACATGCCTACTTCACTCTCCTTAACCTTCCAACAGTGTACACCTAAGACAGTGCACAGTTAAAACCTCAAAGCCACACACTCCTAAGTACATGCATACATATATATAATATATATAACACATATATACCTATATACAATACTGAAGGAAACTTAGAAATCACTTAAAATGCCTATCTAATGAACAACCATGCCAACCATGTGTACAAATACTGAAATCAAATAAAAATAGTCTATTTGTCATTTTGACAAACACTTGGTGGACTCTCCTCAGATTTCTCCAAGGATGGCACAAAAACCCTAATTAAAATACACCAAAATAAGGATTAGAGCCTTGCTCATCTCCCAATGGGTACCCCTAGTCCTTGTGAGTGTTCCTACATATGTTATGCATGAAGATGGAGCTTAAACTATCAAATTAATAAGAGTTTTACCTATTTGGTGGTTGTTTTCCCAATGAAGCCTTCTAGGAATGCTCTAGTGTCAAGTTTAACACAATCTCTCTATCATTAGGCTCCTTCTCATGAGCTCTTTGGTCTTCAAGCTTCTAGCCATGTAGGATGAAGATTTGGGAAGGTTTTGGAGGAATTTGGAGGAGTTTTGATGGTAGGAATGAAAGAAATGGAAGGGGGCTTGAAGAGGGTTTCTTCTAGGGTTTGTGGAGGCTTCTAAAGGATGAAGAAGAATGAATAATCCCTCTTTATGACCAGCCATGAAAGGTGCCCTAAAACTCCCTTTGAAATGTCCATTCTACCCCTCAAGTTGTCAAGAACACTTAAGTTTAATAAGGGGTTGTTCTAGTCTAAGTGTTGGGTTAATTTCTACTCTTAATCTAAACTTAACATGACTTAAATCTGGCTAGTTGTGTTCACCCTAGAATATAGGCTCAAGTAGTCATGTCTAGTCCAATTAGGTCTACAAGTCAAGCGTCCAAGAAATAGGTTAGTCAACAAATAAATGCAACAATCATGTTTAGTTAAAAAAAATACCCACTATATAAATAATGTAAATGATAAAAATACCCTTATTCTGGAAAAATGGTAGTGACATGTGTAGGTGTTAGGAGCTGTTTTGAGTGGGTAGTAGCAGGATGCTAATAGGTTGTATCTATAGTTAGTTGCATATCAGTTTTGGGTACGATGTGAGATGCCATACCCACAACATGGCAGAAAGTAATAGTGTCAAATTGGTAAAGGTTGTCCAGTGTAGTGGAACACCCTATTTGTAATATGCATGGATGTATCAATAGGAGCAGAGAATTGCAGGTATGGGGGATTGAGGCTGTGTAATTGCAGTTACAAGGGACACACAGGTTAGGGATTAGGAGACTGTACAAAGGTGTAAATGTCAAGTGTTTACCATAAAAATCAAAGACAGGTATTACAGAACACTGAAATTGATTGCAAACTCGCTTGTACAAAGAAGCGCCTAAAAAGAAATCCTATGAAATAATCTAAGTACAATTGTTTAGTTTTGATCCTGGGGGGCGACGGTGGAGGCTCGGAAAAGTGCTATCAACTCTGCCTTACTTCGTGGACTATCTGATGCACTCTCTAGCTCGTGAAGAAATTGTTTTTTTTCTTAAAGGTTGCCAGCCTTTTGCAGGGGAGTGGCACCTGCTATTTATAATAGAATATATGTTGGGCCGTATAGACAGCCTGCGGCCACGTGGCTCATTAGCACACGAAGACCCGCTCTTTGGCTGCCATCTGTCGATTTATTGGGATTTTGTTGCAGCAAATCTAGGTAGTTAGGGACTTGGTCAGATTGCCACGTGTCCTGTAACGGGGAGCTACATAGTTTTTTTTGTCTTTGATCTGTATTTTGGCCACATAAAGCTCATGTGGCTTGGATCACAGTTACTCTTGGCTGCATAAAGTTTAGAGATTTTGGGGCCACATAAGTCTGGGCCGCATAAGGTTCATGCAGCTTAGATGACACTCTTCTAGCCGCATGAAGGCGTACGAACCCTGCTTTTGGGCGACGTCTCATGTCTTATCTTTTTTTGTCGAAGTGTCAGAACAATCATCTTTGTCAGACGTGTCAGCTTTGCCAGTCGAACTGCTCCTCTTGGCCGCATATCTTCCTTCTGCAGCTGTTTGTCGACGGGCCGCATATGTCATTGAACCAGTCATGCGGCCCTCCTTCATGCGGACCTGTTTGGCCCTAAGTACCTATGCGGTAATTTGTAATCCGTATGAACCCCATATTTTTTATGCTTCTACAAGACCCCCTTCAAAGTTTTCAAATTACAAATTTGGAATACTTTGAATAAGAAGCATGAAGATATGTCAAGCCATAGGGAGTCTTCAAGTTTGCAGGAAGTTCTTCGAACTGCAGAGAGATTTTGAGTGGCAGGGAAATCCTGAGCCGCAGAACAAATCTTGAGCCGCAGGGACACTTCAAGCCGCAGAGAGCCTGCCAGCTGTCTGCTGTATTTAATTTTCTTGATTCGGTTGTGGATCTATTTTTGAGATGAAGCCAACGGTTACTGGGAATAAAGTCCCCAAACGTCGTCTTTATCTTTAGTGATCTCGAAAACCAAAGAGACGCTTCGACGGTTATTAGGGATAAAGTCCCCAAACGTCGTCCATATCCTTAATGATCTCGAGAATCGAAGAGTCTCTTTTCAGCAACTCTATAAATAGGAGTCATTCAGAGAGAAAGATTTTCGTCTTTCATCTTGTCCTCTTTCAACTTCATCATACATTCTGCTATGGCTCCAAAGGATTCTAGGTCGACTGGTACGGCGGCTAAAGGGAAGAGACTTGCTTCTCCGTCGACAGCGACATACACTCCTTTCATTCATTCCAACGTGCTACCTTCTCTCAAGAGTAAGGATAGCACATATTTTCATACGTGGGCCTGTCATATACTGCCTCTGCTATAAGCCCGATCGATGTATGCCCTATCTCGTCTGGACCACATATGTTCTGTACGATAGGGCCGCATGGACTGAGCTGCATAACCGCTGCTCATTCGAACTTGAATCGGATGAGTGCCTCAAGATGGATTAGTATAAACTTTTCATGACTAAGCCATATAGGAGTCGCATGAGCACTTTATGATCGGGCTGCATAAATACTATATAGTTGGGCCGCATGATTGTCTCGTGGCTGATCCACATGAGTATTGGGCCGCACGAGCCGCATAAATGCTGCATAAGTACTTCATGAAGCCAACCTCATGACTTTTGGGGCTGTATGAGTTCTTTTTAGGCTGGGCCACAAAACTGGCTTGGCCGCATAACAGAGTTCTTTGTTTTATTGGTACTAAATCCCTTTTTTTCTCTATTTGTGTAGGGATCTGGCTCGCAAACTTCTTCAGGATCGGTATCGACGATGGAGTGAAAGTACAACATTTTAGCGCCTACATCAGATAGCTCAAAACTCTCCATGCTTCGGAAGAGTTTCCCCTACGCCTTTTTGGCATACACATCAAACAACTCAGGACTCTTCATGCTTCGGAAGAGTTTTCCCCAGGTGGTAGGAAGAGCCTTTATACCTCGAAGAGTTGGACGGTGGTCAGGCATCATTATGAACGTCCTGCCTTCACGGCTCTCCAAGTAGGCGAAACCACCAGTCAGGGACCATGTTTTGAAGGTATGGTCCTTCGAGAGAGCGGGGCTAAGGCATCCGCAATACGGAGGGGAGGATAGCATGCTATATTTACCCTCCTCTCGGTAGCTCCTTGGAGATTCAACAGCTTTGTTTGCTTCTCAGCAGTAAAACATGACTTCCTTCGAGGGCCACGAAACTGCTTGAAGACGAAGTGCTGTCAAACCAAAATATGTATTGCCAGATTTTTCTTTTTCTTGCTGTCGTTGTAGTCCTATGAATGTAACTAATCTTGAATAAGCAGAGTATGTTCACTCCATTCTTTATTTATGGCATTTTGGGGTGCTTGTACTAGAGGACCTAATATAGCATTTGTAAAGTACAACCTACTGGAGGATTTTTGTGGACCTATTACCCTTTTGTGCATCTAGAAATACGAGCCAATAGATTTGAATGATATTTTGTGGACCTACTACTCTTTGGTACACCGATGGTACGACTAATAAATTAGGATAACTTTTGTGGACTTATTACCTTTTTGTGTACTGGCAATGCGAGTACGGATAAAAAGTGGAGAGGAAACCAACATATTTACTCAGAGGTAATAAGGACATGGTAAATATGGGTCAAAACAGAGCCTTCCTACTCAGAGGTAATGAGGACATTGTAGGAGTAGGCATAATAGGGGTACAAAGAACAACTCAGAGGTGCTATTAACGTGGAAGTTCTATGTACTGGGTGATTTGTTTGGGATGGATAGGAGAACAACTCAGAGGTAATATGGACGTGGATGTTTTTTCTGTTGGGAAACTTTGTGGACCTATTACCCCTTTTGTGCACTGATGGTGCGAGTAATAGATTAGGACAAGTTTTATGGACCTACTACCCTTCTGCACACTGGTGGTACGGGTAATAGATTTTGAAGTAAATTCTTGGTGGAGAAAAGCTATAACCAGGAAGTTCATAAATATGACTAAGAGATGAGATATGAATTCATTCGGAGTAGTCAGAGAGTAAGTTCAGTGGTACCTGAAGGTACATAACTCAACAATCTGGAGGATTTGTAGTCATAGTGTAAGTTCAGCGATACCTGAGGGTATATAACTCACAATCTGAGAGATAGCTGGAAGGTGTCATTTAGACATAGTATTTCTTGAGGAACTTGCCATTGATGGGCATCATAAGCCAGTCTCCATTTTGTTTTGCGAGACGGTACGCATCGTTGGAGAATACGGTCTCGATGATGAATAGACCCTCCCATTTTGGCTAGAATTTGCTAGGGGTCTTGTGAGTCATGACCATTGGTCTATAAATGGCCAAGACAAGATCGCCAACTTGGAATATTCTCCGTTTGACTTTCTTGTTGAAAGCCCGAGAGATGCGCGCTTGGTAGAGCTTCATGCTTTGTTGAGTTTGTAAATGCTTCTCGTCTAATGCTTCCAACTCTTGTAGCCATCGGCGGTAGTTATCGTCCGTCGTTAACCGGAATGTAAGGGCCACTCGAAGTTAGGGGATCTGAGTTTCCAATGGAAGGACGGCCTCGCTCCCGTAAACCAAGGAGAACGGTGTATTTCCTGTAGCCGTCCGAATTGTCGTCTGATACGCCCATAAGCACTCACCAAACTTTTTATTTCAGTCGTGTTTGTTTGCAGACACAAACTTTTTGAGGAGCTTGATTATGGTTTTGTTGAAAGATTCAGCCAGACCGTTGGCCGAGGGGTTATATGCTGTCGAGGTCATATTCTGAGTTTGATTCATATCACAAAATCGATAGAAAGCGTGGCTTGCGAACTGCGGACCATTGTCGTGGATAATCCTCTGGGGCAGTCCAAAATGGTAGATGACGTAATATTTTATGAAGCTAATCACGTTCGATGTCTTAACCTCTGCCAACGAAATAGCTTCCGCCCATTTGGAGAAGTAATCGGTGATTGCAAGTATGAACCGATGCCCTCTAGACGACGGTGGGGTGATTGGCCCAATGATGTCCATTCTCCATGCTTCGAATGTCCAAGAGGCCACTGTCGGGTGCAAGAATTCAGATGGCAAATGTATAAAATCTGTATAGATCTGGAAAGACTTGTACTTCTTTACATAATCAACTGCATCTGCAACCATTGTGGGCCAGTAATAACCCATCCGGCGAAGGCGATCTTACAATTTTGGGCCAGGTTGGTGAGCCCCAGAAGTACCGTCATAAGCTTCACGTAGGGCTTCTTTGGCTTCTGCATTTGACAGGCATCTTAGTAGTAGCCCATCATAGGATTGTCGATATAATATTTTTGTCTCCGTATCGTAGAAGAATCTGAGGGAGCTTCTTCTGATTGAGGTTGCTTCCTTCACATTCTCTGGTAGAATTCCATAGACCGCAAAGTTGATGAGCGGGCATCTCCAGTCTTGTATGTCATTGGTTATCTGGACGGAGTAACTCATACCCAATTGATGATTGTTCCTGGAGCAGAATAATTTACGGCCTATTATGTCGACTAGATATTGAGTATTATTTGGAAGCGCCAAGGATGCGGCGAGACCTGCTAGAGCATCAGCTTCAATATTTTAGAGCCTAGGACCGTGCTCTATAAAGAACTGCTCCAAGGTTGTAATGATGGCAACTGTTGTCTGATAATAGGGAATGAGGTCCTCGTTGCGAAACTCGTATGAACCTCGGATCTGGTTAACAACCAACTACGAGTCACCATATGCTTCCAGGTACCTGATCCCCACTTCTTTTGTGAGTGGGAGCCTGATGACTAGAGCGTTATATTCGGCTACGTTGTTCGAACAGGGTTCTGTAAAAGAATACGCCCGATTGACTACTAGTCCAGAGGGAGAAATTAATACCACTCTGACTCCAGCGACGATATCACCTTGTTGCCCCGTTCTTGAAGCACCGTTGAAGAACATCCTGCCAAATAGCGTCGTACGAAGTCACGTTCGAGGCGATGACTTCATCAAGAATTTATTGATAAATTCTAGATGTTTCTGAGCCTGGATGGGATGCTAAGAAGTCGGCCAGGGCTTGTCCTTTAATAGCCTTCTGCGGAACAAAACCATGTCGTATGGGGATAATAGTATCGCCCAGGTGGCTAGACGAGAATTGAGTGCGCCTAGCTTGGTTATGAGAACCCTAAGGGGATTAACTCGTGAAACAACATGGATGGTCTGCCCTGTCACATAGTGTTGTATTTTTAGAATGGCAAACACTAGGGCAAGGCACTCCTTCTCTACGGCGGTGTACCTATGTTCCGGTCCTACCAACATTCGGTTGAGACAGTAAATGGCTTGTTCATGTCCCACGTCAATATTCTGTGCTAGCAGAGCGCCGAAGGAGTGTTCCATTACCCGTACATAGAGCAGGAAGGGCTTTCCTGCGACTGGGGCTACCAGAATTGGCGGATTCATCACGTACTCCTTAATATCATTGAAGGCGCGCTGACATTTCTCATTCCATACGAAAGAGACACCTTTCCACATGTGTTGAGTGAAGGGTTGGCATCGCCCTGAGAGGTTATACATAAACCTCCTGATATAGGCTGGTTTTCCCAGAAGGTCGCGGAGTTCGCGGAGATTCCTTGATGGATTCATCTCTAGGATTGCTTTTGTTTTGTCGGGATCTATGTGGATGCCCCGGGAGGTAATGACGAAGCCCAAGAACTTTTTGCTAAACAATCCCAGGAAGGACTTAGTGGGATTCATCTTCAGGTTATATGCTCGTATGAGGTCGAATACTGTCCTCAAATCATGTAAATGATCGTCTTTGGAGCGACTCTTGACGGCGATGTCACCAACGTAACACTCCACCATCTTGCACAAATGATCTCTGAAGATGACACTCATAGCCCGTTGATATGTTGCACCGGCGTTCTACAGGCCAAAGGACATGATCGTATAACAATATATGCCGATCGGCGTTCGAAATGACGTATGCTTCTCATCATCAAGAGACATCTTGATTTGATTATATCCTAAAAAGCCATCCATAAAGTACATGCACTCGAAACCACATGTGTTATCGATCATTATATCGGTGATCGGAAGAGGGAATTCATCCTTAGGGCATGCTGCATTCAGATTACGAAAATCGATACAGATTCGGATTTTCCTATTCTTCTTGATGACTGGCACTATGTTGGATACCCAGTCTGGGTACTGCTCTTCACGGATGAAACTTCTAGTTATAAGCTTGTTTACTTCTACTTCAATAGAATTCATGATGTCAAAGGAAATTGCCGCTGCTGCTGTTTGACTGGTTTTGCGTCCGAATAAATATTGAGCTTATGAAGTGCAATCTCGAGGTGTAGCCCTAGCATGTCTTCATAGCTCCAGGCAAAGACATCAATGTATTCTCTGACGAGTTATAACAATGACTCCCGCTCGTCGTCTGTCAGACTTTTACTGACGAAGATTGGCTTTGGAGATGGTTCATCGCCGAGGTTAACTTGCATAACCTCATCTTCAGTGGGAGGATCACGAAGTTCAAAGCATTTCTCCCATTGTGCATCTAGTTGCTGGACCCACGGCTCCAACTCAAGTGGTTTAAGTAGGTCTTTGTCTTCTTCTTCGATATCAGCGGATGTCATATTAGCAAATAATGTCTATCTGAATATATCACTAATACTGATATCGAAGTCGTAAATGGGTGACTCGGATGAATGAGAGTGCCACTCGTATTCTTCGTCAGAACTTTCGAGCGTTGTTGGTGTAGTAACATACCCGAGGCCGCGTCTGGATTTGTGATAATGATCCCGAGGCTTCCCTACTGATGCCGGCGACTGTAGAGGCAATCGTTGACCACTGCCATAATTTAGACACGGGGTAGCCTCCATGTCATACCTCTGCTTTTGCATGAAGTACTTGGCTTAGGACTATACAAGTAGAGCGGTAGTCTTCCAGCAGTCGGGTCCGAGGTCGAACTCTTGCGGCATAAAAGATTGAGGACCTTCTTTTCGGCCAAAGATGATTATGTGATCCCATCTTCTTCTGAGCCAAGGGATTTTGTGTCTTCCGGTCGCCTTAGAGCAGATTTTGGCAATTAGATTACCATCGGTGTTACAGAGGGCTTCGCATCTTTCTGTTGCCTTTGATTGGACTTTGGCAGCCGGATCTCCATTGGTCCTATGACAGGTTTTGGCTCCTGGCTGGATCTCGGGTAATGGATGACCATTGGTTCCGACTGCGTAGGTGTGACAGGAGAACCGAGCACCCATTTATGCAAGGTTGCGACAAGGGGAGCGGCCTTGCCCGGTTTGTGGGCTTGGAGTCGAATCCTCAAGAGTTCTTCCGGCCCTGTGATGACTTCGGGATGATGCTTATTGACGAGCCAGGGTCGATATGCATCCGATCCACCTTGATGTCGCCTATGTGTCCAGTGTAGTACAAGGGGCGATCATGCAAGTTGGTCTTAATCAACATGTCCTGCGGAGTAAATACGGTGTTGGGCATTATATCTGTGCTATTGCCGCCCTGTAAATGTGCTGGCGGGTCTTCCCCTGGAGGCTTGACCTGGGCTAAGTAGGCGTCAGCATTCTGGGGTGCTTCGCTTAACGCGACACGAAGATCCTTGGAGAGCCTTAGGAGCTCGTATAGCGACAACTTTGCTGGCATATTAGCCAATTGTGCTAATATGTCGAAGTTGTAAGGTCTCTCCAGTCCCTGAGGTATATCAATGCGGAGTGGCCTGTCGAAGCGGGTCTTCCTTGTCTTGGACTTATCCGCCAGTGGAGACTGAGATGGCCTCGAAACATCAGAGGGAAGCAACGTTGCTGGCTGAGGATCGTCAGTTGAACTATCCCGTGCGGGCAGGACTTATGCTCCAGACCAGGTAACAACGGCTGCAGCTTCCTCAGCCACGGCTGTAATTGTATGGCAGGATCTAGACTTCCTGCCCTTTTTCTTACTGGTAGGAGATGACACACCCTGGGTAACTTCGGGCACCAAGTTTGGATGCACCCACATGATCTCTCCTCGCGATGTGGTGAGGGGTACCAATCCAGATGTTTAGCTCCGGACGGATAGAAGATTAGTAACCTCTATCGTTGCCCGAGAGACAGGTATGACCCCGTCTGGAGTGCTTGTCGGAGGGGGGTCGCCGAACTGAATAGATACCATATTTGCCGCCACGGTAACCTCTTCAAAGTCTATCGACAGAGCTTTGGAGTAGATAAGACTCTGAATGTACCGCTTCAATTGGAAGCAATCATGAGTGGCATGATGGACATAGCGGTAGAAGTGACAATCCTTTGGGTCCTCTATTTCTGCTGCTCGGGGCTCGTGCCTTGGTGGAGGGAGATGGATCCTACCCCCTTGTAAGAGCATATCGAGATAGGTTTGACATGACTATCTTCAAATGAGTAGTTGATCTTGGGCCACGGACCTTCCGTCTATTTTTGTTCGAGCTTCTGAGTCGCATCAGAGACCATGGCCTATTTGCCCTTATTGTCCCGGTTGGTGGTGGCGCCACTGTTCTTATTACTAGAGGTGGAACCAGGACGTCTGCCCTTGTCTTCTCCGTCTGGGATGTGTAATCCCAACTGGCGAGCTTTCTTCAATTTTGTCTATGCGTTGGTAGCACTTATGATGAAGGTCGTCTAATCCCTGAACTGATCATCACCCATCCAGAGGCTAATTGCAGGGAGCAACTTCTTCTGGCAGATTTCAATCAAGGAGCTCTCGGGATTGCCTTGGGGCAATCTCATTGTGGTTTGGCGGAACCGCTCGATGTAGTTCCTCGTTAGCTTCCCTCTCTCCTTGAACGATGTCCATGAGAGACGACATCGTTACGTTATGCCCCACTTCCTAAAATCTTTCCAGGAACATGTATTTGAAGCCATCAAAAGAGTGAATGCAGTTGTTGGGAAGGTTGTTGTACCAGTCGAATGCGATCCCCTCCAATGCTTCGATGAATAATCGCGTGAGTATGGCATCACTATGCGAAAAAGTGGTCGGTTGTGATTTCAAAGTAAGTCATGTACAGACTAGCAGAGGTCTTCCCATCATAAGAATCGATATGGAACGGCTTGTACCATGGTGGAAAAGGTACGTCTCTCCATGCAATGGGATATGGCTGTCGTATTCTGAGATCCCGAGAGGAGTCTCGGGCATTGAACATCGCTCGAAGCTCCTGGACTTTCCTTCTTGCCTCCTTGGCTTCTTCTGCAGCCGAAGGAACGGATGCTGCTAAGGGATCATCACCCAAAGGAGGGGTGGTCGTGTTGGAGTCCGCGTTGACTGCGGGTCTCGGGCTTGTTTGTCCGAACATCCTCGCTGGTTGAGTTGGCAAGGCGACTTTGATCTCGTCCACGGACTTGACCAAAGACAGGAGCATGGCTTCCAGCACTTCTAGCAGTTGTCAGTCGGAAGGTGCTTTATGATCGTCGTCAGCCGTAAAGACTGTCCTCACGTGGGTAGAGGTAGAAGGGATTGTGGCAGAGGTACTCTCGGTGCCGTACCCTTGTATAGAGAAATCGTCCGAGAATATCGGGATATCTTCTTCGTCAGACTCGGAAGGGGTGCTACCCCCTGTGCAGGAAGCCACATCATCTTGGTGAGGGTAGTGGCCCTCAGGGAAACCCAAGTCTGTTGCACAGTTATGGGGAACCTCTACCCCCTGTATGTTCTCTTAGTACATCGGATTATCGCATACATTGAGGGGACTTCTACCCCCAGCTTTATCTACTCTCAAGGAGGCCGAAGGTGTACCCCGGGTGCTGGAAGCTTCTTTTTAGATCGAGTGCCTAAATAGACACCTCCTGTGGTTGTCGACGGAAACCCCCCAGATGAAGGTCTCCTTGTAATACTGGCCGAAATGGCCGGGCTTAAAGAGCCTGTCTTCTTTCCTTCCTTGCTAGGAGGAACCTTTTGAGTCGAATTACATAAGGCGATAGGAATCTCCTCGTCCCCTGGAATTTTTACCGGTCTTTTGAGTTGTTGTCGGATAGGTGCGGGCTGCAGTCGCTGAAAAACTGACTGCCGGTCTTTAGGTGTTGCTGATTTGTCGCAGCAATAGTTGATGATGACTTGGGTGCAACGACGCCCCGAGAGGGACTCATTGCATGTGACGTTGCCATCTCGCGTTTGTGAGTAATCACGTCACGTAAGTCGGTAGGAGGCTGCTCTACCTTTGCATCCAAACTTATGAACTCGGGTATCCCGAGCGCACGGGTGCTTAGGTATCATATTTGCCCCCTGATCCATGGCTAGTAAAAGCACTTGCTCTGGATCTTTAGAGGGAGACTTTAAAGACCCACCCTGTCCGTTAGCCCTGGGGGACTGGACCCGAGTGGTTCTATACAACTTTCCGTCAGGAGCTCGTGTAACAGTCAACGGGGCCCGCTAACAGTCAGCAACTTGGACAGTTGACTGGGCTGGTTGGGCCCACACTGCCCTAGACTTTTTTTACTTAGCACCCAAAGGCGCGTAGTAAAAAGAGTCCAGATTGCTACATCCTGCATCCTCAGTGGGCCGTATGGCGTCGGGCCCGCATGAGAGGCTGTCGAACACAGAGCTTCTGACAGGGCCGCATAAGACGTCCTGTCTGAGGGCAGGATTGGTCATCACATGGACCATCTTCTTGCGGCTAGAGCTGGCTGCCGCATGGATCATCTTTCTGCGGCCAGAAGTTGGCTGCTGCATGGACAGACTGCCCATCTCCTCTCTGCGGCGTCTTCTTTGTCTGCAAGGATTTCCCTTGTGTCTCCAAAAACTCAGCATCATAGTATTTTTTTCTGCTGGATTTGGGGACAATGGGGTCCTCTACGGTCGGAAACAAAGTCGTAGGAGAATTCTGGTCACTAGTCTTGGGCTACAGATGGAGCTTCTTCGAGAACTTGGTCGGGGGCAACAATTTTGCGCACCAACGCCTTGCGAGTCCTCTTCGGTTGGCTCGCTTCTGAGACGGGCTGGCGCTCCCTTAAGAGAGTAATTCTTCGAAGGCTTGTTGGTCAAAATGAACCATAAGCATCTGTTGTGTAGAGCCGAGCTTGGACGTGTCAGATTACGTCACCAACTTCTCGTCGGAAGAGAAGGACGCCTCCAGCAGAGTCGTCATCGTGTTTGCCATAAAAAATCAAAGACAGGTATTACAGAACACTGAAATTGATTGCAAACTCGCTTGTACAAAGAAGAGCCTAGAAAGAAATCCTAGGAAACAATCTAAGTACAATTGTTTAGGTGGAGGCTCGGGAAAGTGCTATCAACTCTGCCTTACTCCGTAGACTATCTGATACAGTCTCTAGCTCGTGAAGAAATTACTTTTTTCTTGAAGGTTGTCAGCCTTTTGAAGGGGAGTGGCACCCTGCTATTTATAATAGAATATATGTTCGGCCTTATAGACAGCCTACGGCCACGTGGCTGATTAGCATGCGAAGACCCGCTCTTTGGCTGCCATCTGTCGATTTGTTGGGATTTTTTTACAGCAAATCTGGGTAGTTAGGGACTTGGTCAGATTGCCACGTGTCCTGTAACGGGGAGCTGCATAGTTTTCTCAGTCTTCGATCTGTATTTTGGCCGCATAAAGCTCATGCGGCTTTGATCACAGTTACTCTTGGCTGCATAAAGTTTGGAGATTTTGGGGCCGCATAAGTCTGAGCCGCATAAGGTTCATGCGGCTTAGATGACACTCTTCTGGCCGCATGAAGGCGTACGAACCCTGCTTTTGGGCGACGTCTCGCATCTTATCTTTTTTTGTCGAAGTGTCAGAACTGTCATCTTTGACCGACTTGTCAGCTTTACCAGTCGAACTGCTCCTCTTGGCCGTATATCTTCCTTCTGCAGCTGTTTGTCGACGGACCGCATATGATATTGAACCAGTCATGCGCCCTCCTTCTTGTGGACCTATTTGGCCCAATGTACCTATATGGCAATTTGCAATCTGCATGAACCCCATATTTTTCATGCTTCTACATCATGCAAGGTGCATTAGCTTCTATTGGGACTGGGTGTCCTCAAGTCAAAATATATGATAAACTATGATGTATAAATATATGCCTATAGAGTGCAACGGTAGGTAAACTGCAACAAGTATAATAATAGGTAAGTTATAGGCAAGGTGTGGAAAGGTCATGGTGACAGGAATTACCTGTGTTCATATATAGAATAGGAATATAGAGACATAGGGTTGACAAACCAAGTAGGTGATATTGAACCAAATTCAACCTATCTAGTATAAACACAAGTTGGCCTAGAAATCGACCTAGAAACCTACTAGATAGATTATTCTTGATTACAAACCATTTATTGACATTATAAATTCATAAATAGGTTAGTTGGACTCAGACTTGGTATTAACACCATACGAGCAGCTCATAACACCAGACGAGTACATTCTATGACAGTTTTCATACTTGATATTTTCTATGATCCATGTCAACAGTACTGTTTTACATTGATTTTTCCTGTTTGACTCTCGACACGATGGTTGCGGAGTAGTATCTTATGGATTCGTTTGAGAACATTGTACCTACTGGACTGGCTTATCAGGACCCTTTACATACATCACCTATTTTACTGGCATTATTTATATTCACTTGGTTGGTCTTATATCTTGGATCTATTAGTACTACTCGGGCGAGAAAATTCCTTAGTAGATATGTAAACATTTTTAAATCAGGAACCACTCCTTAGTTCAATTCTGGAATGATATTGCTCGTACACTTTATGTGCGGGTTGTCGTATTTACCCGTAGGCATTTACATATCGAAAATGGTATTTCAACACACTAGGTAGGTGCAGTCTTTCTGTTTTCACTTCATATATTGATGGTTTGTCTTATTGATTATTACTGTTTCTCACTTACTATTTTGTCTATATTACCATGCTCATATTTTTTTTACTCTATGTTCCATTATATGATTCTATATTTATCTGTTCATAATGTATTTTACTACTATTTACTGGTTTATAGACTTTATCAATTTATGGAACTACTATTAGAGATGCATTTGTTCCATCCTGACCAGACAATATTTTTCAGACAATGAGCTTGAGAACATGTGCCCTGGCCATTACGAAGCGCAGGAGAACCATAGAGTGGACCAATCAGAAATATAGCTTGCTAAAACTATAGAAGTAGCCTAGTTTAGCTAAATTGGCATTTGGCCAGATTTTCCTCCAGATGTAGTTGTCTATTTGACATTTGGACCATGTAGTTAACTTTTGGAATTCAATTTTTTTAAATTAAAAACTATCATTTCTTCGTTATTTTCCATCATGCGATTATCTACTTAAAGTTGTCATTGAGTATTTGTTGGCTATACATTATTGTCCTCCCAAGTGGAGTGAATATATTACGTGGGCTATTCATCATATTGATATTATACAGCATTCTATCGCTAACACTGCGGCGTAGGCTGGGCGTGCGTACTACTCATGCCCAAATTTTAGGTGTGGGTCGTGACATACTCTAAACCTTGCCGTAGTTCGACAATGCTTCTCGAAAAGCATATGATGTGTCAAACCTGGACCATACACTAGTATATCTACCAGCATGGGCTCCCCTCTATGTCTTTAGCAGTTTGCCAAGGCGGAAGAATACAAAATTGGGCATGTATAACACTCGTTTCTCTTCGCCAACTGTCAATACTGTATGTCATCGAAAATATTTCGATTGAGAATCAAACCAAATCTCACCATCTCATCATGGATGCTGGGTAGTGAAACCAGCTAGTTGCAAGTCTCGTCAGATGGGTACAGACAGCTAGCTAGGTCTTAGGACAGCGAAAGTCTTCTACGTAATATGATGGATCATGTCGAACAAGATATGTTATAATGTCCTTCCAAGCTCCATCTGAGCTCCAGTCATCCAAGGAGTATCTTCAAAAGTATGACAAGTCCCAAAGAGTTAGGCGCATGAAATCAGTTGTTCTTCTGAAAAATCATGCAGTTTTATCGCATAGCTGCAAAAGGTGCATAGACAAATATAAAAGCCTCGTGCACTAGGAGATGTATAAACAACAATGTTTTTCGACAACACATTATTTGATGAAGATTGGTGGCAACTCCATTTATGTGTGCATCGAGATTTTCTACTAACAGTACATATTCTAGTATAACTATGCACTCTAGTAATATGTTGTGCTCAAACATGATCAGAGTGAAAATTTCTGCAATGAACTTTGTATGAAAAGAATTGATTGGGAAAAATTAAAGAGGAATAGATGAAGAATACTTAAAGAAAGGTTACCTTCTGAAGACAGATATTTTTCTCGACTTCTAACACAACCGAAAAGTAGCGCTCTGGGCAAAATGATGCTCGATTCCCTTGCAAGTTTGCATGAATCTGTTGGAGATCAAACTTACAAATGCATGATGTAAAGATGACAAGTTCTACCAAAACATTATATATTTATAGGAATGGAAACTCACCATGCGACAATTGGTTATGAAGCAAGATCTCCGGTGAAGAGATTAATTCAATATTAACTATCGCGTGATTTCTAGTCCTGAAATTGCGGGTGATAGTTGACTTAGCCTTGATCCAAGTGATTACTAGAAACGATCACCACAAATTTTGAGGACAGTGCAGATTTCAAAGGATAAAGTCTAAAGCAGTAACAACATGGCAAGTGATCTTATGCGTCTAAAGCTTTATGTGGCAAAGTTCCCTCTCATGTTTCTTGTTCAAAGTATTTCAAAACTTGTTCAATCTTTTAAAACTTTGAAGGGGGTCTTGTAGAAGCATGAAAAATATAAGAAGGGGGTGCATAGCTGTTATGAGTCTAAATTGTAAAGTTTCAAAGTTGAAGCAGTCTCTGAAGCACTATGGGTTTTTGAATACTGATTCAAAAGACACATAGTTGAAGTCGAGTCAGGGAGACGTATGGTACGGGTAGTCGAAGACGAGTCAGAGAGACGCATTGTCTATTTTGATGCATGATATTCTTTGTCTTTTAAAATACAGAGATGAACCTCGAGCAGTGTGCAGTATTCAGACTATGAGGAAGATGTCAGTGATAACATCAATTATCATCATTACATTTTTTACAACTATATGAGATAAACTTATATGGCTACTTCTGATACAGTTGTTTGCAGTATGCATTTAAAAGCTATGCGTTCAAGTGTTATTTGGCATATAGTTATTTTATATAAAGAGATCGTGTCTGTCCATGACAGTGTTTCATGTGGCACATTCAAAGCCACGTGACGAGTTATACATAATTTCAGTACACGTTCACTCACACATATTATTGGGCGCTTATGCTCTTATCCAGTTTCATGCATCTCTGAGCAGAAGATAATGTATTTTCTTCAAATACGCGCATAACTGTTCCAGTGAACTAAAGCTATAAATAGAGGATAATATCTTCCTCGTGACAGGGGGACAGGCACAAAGAGAGGCTTTGTATGCTGTATCTTTGCTAAGAACTTCTAGAGAGAGAGAGACTTCAATGATAGAGTTCCCCCTTATTATCAAGAGTTCATCAACCGACAAGCTTCACAAACTTTTGCATCATATCAAGTCGAAGTAGACTTAATCTCCATCGCCCCAATTCCCAGATTTTATTATACGCAAAATTCTTGTTAAAGATTATTTTTGTACTCGTTTCTTTACAATAATGCAAAAAAATTAGTCTTTCTGGACTTTTTGTATTGAAACAATATCGATTCTGTATTTCCATTTGGACATGGCTTCTCTATCTTCCCTTTCGGTACACTTTTTTAGTTGGTTGCATGCATTACATTCTCATTTACACCACACAGATCTTCTTCTCCTACCTGGAATTGAATGTTCACAGTAAGTGAGGCTTCTATGGCTTGTTTGGAATCAAAAGTACCCAGGTGAAATTAGTATGAACAACCAACATTTGTGAAGAAGAAAAATTATGTAACTAGTTTATTGAATCGCAATCAAGTCTCTCAAATTCTGAATCCATTATTCAAAATCATATCAGTAAAAAATATCTGGGAACAAGACCAAATTTTTGTGTGACTATAATCTAGTTAAAACTCTCTCGAAGTCCCTTACCCCAAAGATACAAGGTATCCCTATAAATATAATCGATACAAAATAACAAAATCAAAGCTCATAACAATTATCCTTCCATTAAATTCAAGACAACACTAACCAAAATCTAAAGGGATGTCAAATCCACGACCGTTGTTGTCGTCTTCTTTTTCTTTCTCTCTCAATCCTTTATAGACTGAGCGTCCACCTATATACCGAATCGTAATATTTATAGTCATACTCATCCGGGCCATAGCCGACAAAAATGTACTACCTTATTTTTTTATTCAAGTCTGGATCTTTCTTCTATTGCTACATGTACGAAAGCCTTACAACCAAACACTTGAGGGTCACTGTATGACGGTTTCTTGTCATACCATACTCTATCAGGAACATTGCCATACAAAGGAGCACTAGAAAAAAATTAATAACATAAGAAGTAGTGTTATGAGCCTCACCCAATGTCACGACCCGTACCCAGAATCTGGGCATGAGCCGTGGGTAGGTCCAGCCTACACTCCAATGTTGGTGGTAGAATACCGTCTAAACCTCCCCAATTTAATCAAACACAACCACGCAGTTTATATATATATATTTCATATCACTTTCAATTTCATAGATGAATCAAGAGCAATAAAATATACTCAACACAGCTAGAGAGAATAAATGGAAAATAAACTAAATAATCTCAAAGAAGAGTCGAATAATACTAATGACAAATCAACTGCTCAACTCACAAAATCCTCAAATAAAGTAAATAAAAAACTAAAAGGTTTCCAGAGACAAATCCAGCCAAACTAGATATCCTCTAACAAACTATCCTCGGTAGATGGCAACTCTGCTAAAGTCGCATCTAGATCATCCGGTATGCCAAGGTCAGGATCTGTAGTATGTTCATAATAAGTAGTACAAAATCCTCTAACTCATCATCTAAAAATTGTTTATCCAGTCAGGATTAGAACAAGCACACATATGACAAGCTATTGAAGACATGATAGAATTTACAAGACATAAAAATAGCATATGAGAATTAAAGTAACAGGTATCATGTTATAGTAGGAAAATGAACAGGCAACTCAATAACAAAATATGGCAACTAGAAAGGAAATATGGTGACATAGCATGTGATAAAGGAAAATAGGATGATCAAGTAAAACAACATCTATCTACATGTATTGAAATATCATGTTCGACATATGAAAGACAAAGGGATAAATTCGGCCAACCGTATGTGTCATGTGCGGCTGCTATTCTCCACGAAAGACAACTGTGATAGAAAGGGTAGTTCACATGTCTACTAAGATATTTTTCCGTCCAACTAGTACTCATGGAATCGAACAAGTCACGAACATGATAATCATGTAAATGATAATCAAAAAATATAATATACAGGGATCCATGATACTAATCGCGTGTAACAAGCGTGTTAGCAAGCAGGAGACGCATATGTGTAATAAGTAATGGAAAAACTATCATAAATTAAAAGCAATCAGTATTTGTACTTACCTGTGGTCCTGAGCTGCAAATACGGTCAAGTGTTGAGTAAAAATCTCAAAAACTATATTATGAATTAACTAAATTAGTAGATATACTTTGGGAAATAGAAATTTACCTATTTCATGTTTTAGTTACTAGGTTCATCACCTATACTGCTTAACTCACCCATCTACATCTATCGCTATTGTTCCTTTAACTACTTGACCTAACTCATATGGGTTAGTGATACATGACCTATGTTTGTGTAACTATATCTTGCCTATACTTATTACATCTTATACAGGTTCATGCCTTCGTGGTACTTTATTTCACCATACTACACTACCATTTCCTGTCATAACCAAGTACCCTATGAATCCTATGAATGACCCATATTCTTATATGTTCATAGGAATTGGTAGACTAGGATTAGTACATACCTTTGCTACCTGGAGTTTATACAAACTAATATGCAATTAACCTTCTGTTTGCAAATGTTTCGCTTGTTATTTGTAGATACATATTGACTTTAGAAACTCGCAACCTACATATTCTAATTACTATATGAAATATCTATTACCTAATTGAATTGACTTCTACCTTATGTTCTTTGATGGCACACAAGATAACCAGTACACATCAATGTCCCAAATTGTGTATCTGTACAATTACTCACCTAGCCTACCTGGAACTAACATTTTGTAATATAGTCTACTGTTTGTAAGCTATTACTTCATGTAGTCTCTCATTAGTAGTGGTACATGGTTACAGATATCCTTACATCTAAATATTATATCCCAACTAATCTTCTAAGCCCCTTTTTCACAACTGTTATTATCCTCCTGCACATGTATCAGAATGCTTAATACGAGTTTTTCCTAATTGCCCACCTGATACACATATGCTTAACCTACTATAGCCTAATCCCTATGCCTCTATTACACACTTGACCCCACGAAACTCTAATACTGATATCTAGTATCAGTAGATGATTACCTATCTGTCACAAGCTTGTGTGTCCATATGTCCGACCCTACATGCTTCCTACCTATTCTTGCGCACACTAGTGCCAATGGGAACATTTCCCAAAAACTGATACTTTTACATAGGTAATAGGATTTTACCCTTAATATTTATCCTGATACCTGTCGCCCCCCATACATACTTGTCCTACATCCTATTCAATACACTTGCCCGGGCATCCTATGCTATGTTCTTACCTGTTTTCTATCAAGTACTGCTACTAGATTGTCATACAATTGTTTTTCCATATGTACTATCCTTGCTGACTCAGGATGTCCCCCTGCAGGATACTTATACGACATCTCGTCCTTCTTTGGCACACTCGATACAAAACTGATACTAGGATACTTTCTGATATATTCCATCCTGGAGTTGTGGTTGCCACCCAAGTCTGCTACAACTTTCAAGCAGTTACTTGGACCCCTGTCAGGTATTCGTTTCTCAACCCAATATGCAATCTAATAGTCTACATGGCTGTTGATGTATTCATAACAAATTAAAGGCATGTTTGTCATAACTACAACACCGATAACATAGGTATATGCATCATAACCTTTTAGAACAGAGCCACATACAAACTGCTTCTTCCCTGTAATATGTTACTTGTAATCCTATTACTGATTACCCTCTATATGGAGCAACGTCTATGCAACCTATACACCTCTACTCTATCGCACACAGGAACCCAGTTCATTACTCATGTTGGATACCCAATAAACTCATATTCCATCGCATAGATTTTTTTTCCTTTCCACTGAAGTCTGATATGCACGCACACGCACACACTATGTTTTCGAAGACCAATACGGTAGATAGACAGCTGCTACTAGTCACTTTATGATTGATACACAAACCCATGAATCCACACATACATCTAATACCCTTCCTAGTTTTTCTACAATAGTTCAGCCCCTGATACCTACATCGCATATCTACCCACAGGTATAGACTCGATGTGTTGGCACACATCTATGCTTCTGACACGTACCCTGGTGTACACAGCTGACACTACTTCTCTGTTGCTGCTATAATAGCTCAATTATCTGTTTTGTAAAGGTAACACATGAATCATCACTATCCCTAAAAGACGGACATAGGTGTATCGTGATGCTTCCTGTAGGTAATACCTACATATGGAATGGTCCCCTATTTAGGTACAGCTTTGTCCACATTAGAAACAGTCACATGCCCAGACCTTGACGCTACCCCATTTTTCCTAATACCTTTACCATCTCTACCTTGTTTAACCCATTAAGTCACTTACATCTCCTCTATGTTCCTCTTAGGAATTATCACAAATACTTAATCCTTATTAAAACATGATAAAACTAACTAGATTTAAAGAATCGTATGATATGGCTATGTAGAAGAAGATTACCGGTTGAGGAATCAAATGCTCTTACTCCTCCGATACTCCGAGGTTGATCTCGACCTCGAAGGAGAAACAAGTGGTGGCAGAAATTAGGGTTGAGTTCTTTGGTTTTTCGAGGGCTAGATAAGAAGGTCAAGATATCTGCTCTTCTTATACAATTCGATTCAAATCGTAAAGGGTTAAGGAGAAGGAGTTTGAATCAAATTTGATTTCTATCAGGTTTTGGTTGTTTGCTATTTTGAATTAGTTTAATGCAATTACCCCCCTCCACTAATCGGTTTTTGATTAACAACACTGCTAACCATTCAACATTTTTGTAATTTATACCTTAACACAAATATGGATTTGGAATGTATATATATTTATATATACACATGTCTATTAAAGAATTTTTTAATGATTCAAGGGCTTACACCCAATAAATGTCTGGTAAGTTTTCTTCTGACAGCAAATGTCTTACCCTCTCTATCAGTGTCATGTTAATACGCTCTACTACATTATTTAGCTGAGGTATTTTTGAAGGAGTCTTCTAATTCGAATCCCTTCGTTTTGTAGTTAGCATTAAAGGGACCAATGTATTCTCCGCTATTGTCGGACCGAATACACTTCATCATCTTACCCATCTCCCTTTCAATATAGACCTAAAACTCTTTGAAAGTAGGCAGCATATGATCCTTATTTTTTAGAACATAGATCCAAACTTTTTTGGAACAGTCTTCAATAAAAGTTAAAAAATAAGAAGCACTACCAATATATTTTACCTTCATTGGACTGCAGACATTCAGTGAACTATCTCGAACAATGCTGGCTTCCTTGAACTTGTGTGACTTTGGAAAGATGCCCTAATTTGCTTTCCAATTATGCAAAATGTGCAACTCTTCAATTTTTTAAACTTGAGTCCCAGAATCACTTTTTTGTTCAACAAGTAACTCATTCCTTCTCGCTGAGATGGCTAAACCGTCTATGCCATAACTCTGTGGACGTATCACTACTGTATCCATCTCTTGTGCCTTTTATGTGCTCCCTTATAAATAGTACAAATCAGACTTCTTACTCTAGTAATCAACATTGAACCTCTGAAAAGCTTCCACTAACAGTTCCCAAAGAGACTAAAGAATCCTTTATCATCCAACATTCCAACCGACATCAGGATTAAACAAAAATTAGGGACATACCAAACACATTTGAGAACAAAAGTTACACATGTTTTTGTTCTCAAATGTACATCTCCAATAGTGACAACCTTTGACGTATCCACGAAGCCTATCTTCAACACTCCACAATCTTCTGTTGTGTAAGTAGCGAACAATGTCCTATTGTGAGATACGTGCGCTGAAGCCCCTAACTCCACCAGCCAAGAATTGTAATCGCAAGTGAGGTTTATAACTACCTCATCACCCACAATAATAATATCACCTCTATGTGCTGACGTAGTCGCTGTTGTGTTCTCACTCTGCTTCCCTTGTCGCTTTTCTTCGATCTCTTCCAAGTGAAATAGTTTTGCTTGATGTGGTCATTTTTGTCACAATGGTAGCACTCGGAGTCCTCGTAACGACCATTGGACTTGTCTTTGCTCTTGCCTTTGCTATCGCCCTGACCCATGCTTTTACTCCTACAACGACTCAATGAAAAAAAAGCATAGCTGAAATGCCCTTAGATTTACTCAACATCTCTTCATTTAACACCCTGCTCTTGGCAAACTCTAAACTAACCACACCTTATGGAGAATAAGCGATTATGGACACTTGTCATGCCTCGACCCCGTAGTATCATTCGTCCTCGCTTTGATCATTGTGAAACCATTCGTCCTCGCTTGGGCGTGATCCCGTGCAAGCCTAAGTTGCGTTTGCAAAAGACCAAGAACTGTACAATGACAAAATAGACAAGATAGACAATAACGCAGTGGAACATAATTGCAAAAATTAAAGCAGCTGTAGACACATTACAAAATATAATTGAACACAATGGTAACATGAACAAATTTTCTTTATTGATATCTTTTGAATAGTTTATAAAGTTATCATTGTCTCTCTGATACATCCCAAACTTTGCTTACAATCTAACAAAAACTTTACAGATTACACTGATCCCGTTCCATACATTACTCCCTTTATATACAAAACCAAATCTTTAAACATATGACCATCTCTTTGGCAGAAAACTCATCTCTTCTGATTTTTGGCTCCTGAGGATGAGGCTCGGGTTATCGCTTCAGATCATTCATTTCGTCCACCTTGTACCTACAGGCAAGCTGGTGGTGGGTTAATATATTAACGTACTGGTGATGTGAAGAAAGGCTACATTGTCTGAAACGATCACTAATTCATTTAGGGATAAAACAATTCTATATTATTGATATTACTACTTTTACCTATGTTTATTTCATACAGTACATAGTTAGATTACATCTTTTGAAAACACATTAGAAAAGCCACATTTTGTTTTAATTTATTTCAAGCATTCAGGAAACTATTCTATTCATGCACGATGACTACTCATTTTACGTAAAATGCGCAACGTGCTTCGTGAGTCATAATAATTTTTTTTAGGGACATTGGCAGCATTCTTGGCATTATACATCTTTATCAATTATTGAAACAATAACATTTCATTTGCATCAGAGAAGCATTTCATGATGGAAACATAAGCATTAAGGGACGTCACTTATTTAGTTATTCTTACTCATAGCCAACAATCCGTTCCTGCATAAGACAAGGATTAGAATAATATATTATAACCAATATTGTTCCATGTCCATCTCTGCATTGTTAGCTTACAAAAATTTGTCTATATGTCTGAACCACTAGAGCAGCTGCGACTCAAGGCTTAGCACCTTACTAATACATGCGCATACTAGCAATTATGACTCAAGGTTTAGCTATGCACTGATATACATACATACTAGCAGTTGAGGCTCAAAGTTCAGCTCTCCACTAATCGGCATCCTATCAACATGATGGTCCATGGGTCAGTTCCCATGATTAGCCGTTGTGACTCTTTGGTTCAACTCATCGCTATTGGACACTCTTTACACCCTGTGATCGCGATGTCACTTTACTTCAGGGTGTTAATCTATTCCCCCTAGGCCGAGCGGTTCTAGTGTGTAAACCCCCTGGATTTTAGGGTTTCTTTTAAAAAAAATTAAATGATTTATTTTCAATAAATAATTAGTTTGATCAATAAATGTACCTTTCCGTGACTTTGATTCTTGGAACATCAGGGATGTCAATCTCTCGAAACTTCCTTTACGAGTTTTATAGTTGGCAAGATTATTTTTATTTTGATTTATTATGTCCCACTCAAACTTGTTCCTTTGCATTCTATTTCCATCGTACAACTTTCTGGTCAATTTAGGTCGTTTGACCATCTACAGTAAAACTTGACCGAACTTCTAATTTAATTTCGGGGTACGACATCGATCCAACCTAATCAACCCAATATATAGTTTTGACCTATTTTGAGCCTACTACATACATGCCACTTGTGTGCCATCTAATCGAGCTCTCGCATGCTATTATTTGATCAATGATCACAATTGATCTAAATTTGTATTCATGATCGCCCCAAAGCCCAAAACTAGCCCAATCGAACCCAAATACCACACACCAATTTTCCTTTCTGCAAAACATCAAACATCTAGCTGTAAAGCCCCTCCCATTTTTCTTTAGTATTATTATGCTAGCAATCATAATTTTATAAATTATTAATCGAGTTTCGGATCTAAATACCTATACATATATGACCTGGCCCAGATTGCCTTGCTACTGGTATATATAGATAAAAGAATTATCGTGGGTATATGTATTTACGGGTACCATTTAGAGTTTGCATATATATATATATATATATATAAATATATATATATATATATATTTTATATATATATATATATATATATATATAAAATATATATATATATATATATATATATATATATATATATATATATATATATATTAAAAAAATAATATATATATATATATATATATATATATATTTAAAAAAAATAATATATATATATATATATATAATATAATATATATATATATATATATATATATATATATATATATATATATATAATATATAATATATAATATATATATATGATATATATATAATATATATAATATATAATATATATATATATAGAGAGAGAGAGAGAGAGAAATATAAATATAAATATATGTATACATATTTAGTGTGTATATACTATTATTTAGAGTATATATTCCAGAAATAATACTCATATATATACTTAGAGTATATACACACATCTTCCTTTCTTTCTAACTATCCTAGATGATCCAGCCCAAACACCCCTCTAACTACCCAAAGGCCAAAGCCCAGACCCGAAACCCGCGACCCACTTAAACCCGACCCGTTGGTTTAAAACCAACGGATACTCAACTGTTCATCATCTTTCCCCGCGTGAGGCCTGCTCTGCGCACAGCCGCAGCATGCCAGAGCACGCGTAGACCCCCTTCTCATTCCATCTATATACTCCACACTTAAAACCCAAGCCACAATATCCTCTCCTCCTTCATCTTCTTCCTTATCTTTACCTCCTCTTCCGTCTATCATCTGCATCATCATCTTCCTATCGACCGCCCGACGGACCGGCGATATACTGTACCGTACTGGGCTCCCCGACTGCCCATGAACGGCGTTGCATGCCACCCTGCAAGCCACTGTTAGCGGCCTGGGCAGGCAGCATCAGAAGCCGTACATGCAGTAGCAGCACGGTAATGCACACAGCGGGATACAGCAGCGCGGCGACGGTCGTGCACCGCCCACGACCTGCGCACGACCAAGGCGACCCCCTTCCCGGTCATCACTTGTCTCCCCGATGCGTACAGTAGGCGATTTGTGCGTTTCACTCGAGATCCCGTCGTGACGCACGTAAATTTGAGCCCATAATTACGTTCCAGGACAGCAACTTGGGGCATAATTTTTGAAAATTCGACCATTGGATTCTGTCTCAATCTCGGTATATACCCCTCTGCTCACCTAAAATTTCAACCGTTAGTTCGATTGTTTGATTGATCAACACTGACCACCTAGTTGACCGTTTAAATTATATTTATTTTGGACAATTTCGTGGAGCCAACTTCTCGGATCCGTTTCTCTCTCGTCAAAGCTCCGGTTGATGAACCACCAAATCTGCTGCACAGCTGGAATAACCAACTTCGTGCCATAAAAAGATCAGTTTCATAGGATGTCGTTTGGTTGGTTGAAATCGATGCCGATGTTGGCCTCTCAAAACCATAATTTTCAACTTATAAAATTTCAATTTTGAACCCAGGACTCTGAATTCCAATTCTGACACCACTAGTGAACTCATGGCATCGTTTTGGCTAAAATTCATATATAATTTGTTGAGTTTGAAGCATCATGGGCCCGGTACATATTACGGTGCAAATCGGGTCCTGATGTCCAGATCAACTGGTCATTTTGAGATCGACTCATCATAATCCAATTTCGGATATATTGTTGGGTTCTTATTGTCGTTATGGACTTGTGGACATATAATTTGCTAGTTTTAGTAGATTTTTATCCTGGTACATTTTTCGGTACAAAGCGAATCCAATGACGGACACCATTTTTATCCAAAATTACCATTTTGCCCCTGTATCCAAATTGGACTTATGAATAGGCAATCCTGTCTGATTTGACCATTCTGGACATGTTGGTGATGTTTTTTTCATCATCCGACGACGTCTGTAGATTTTTCTTTATGTATCACCCTTAATTATAATTAATTTTTATGTATGTTCGTATTTCGGAATTCGTGCATCGAAACTGAGATCACTCAATTCCAGTGATCTCACATCGCTAAAATTGATACGTTGACCATGTGGATCGCCAAGATAATATTGTTAACCTTGTGGTTGATCAACTTGTCTCGATTTGTGTGTCGTAGATCTCGTTGTACGAATAACAATATGCAACTGGATATTTTGAACCTACAACTTGTGTATTATTAGCGAATAATGATCATTGTGACTAGTGTGACCTAGTTTTAGACAATATAATTACAAGTGTCTTAGATAACAAAAGGTAATAGGTGACTAGAACGACCGAAGCTCCCTAGGTGGGAGTTATTAGTCATACGTGTATTTTAGTGTGTGATATATTTGTTGTGATTTGAGTTGATAGATATTTGCATGGAGTATGGTTCTCATAGATAGTGGGATAATCTTTGGTACTACAGTCTCAATGGAGTTTGGACAACTCCAGACAAGTATACCTTGCTACTTGATTTACAGTATTTACATGCTTATATTTTTTATCAGTCCATCACACTGGATATACTGTATATGCTTTTTCTGTTCCTTATCAGTATACTATCATGATTATTCCTACTAAAACATGGACATGATTCACGGATTCACATTGCATGGCATATAGGACTTTTGGACATATCATTTTCTCTGTACATATTGACTAGACTTTTGGACTTATCATTTTCTAGAGTCAGACTGGTCGTGTCGTGGATGCGACACAGATAGTATCATGGGTTGGGAGGACGGTCACTAGACGGAGGAGCTCACTGTAGCTTAGTTAGTGATGTTGTTGCAGCTGGTGACTCGTGCCACTGCACATGTACCCCTTAGAGATAGCATCTATGTCGAACGTTGTCCTCAAGTGCATCTCACACAGACTAAATAGTCTGCGTAGTAGTAATGTTACTGATCACCTGACTATTTTCCTGTTACCTGTACCTAGATCACATGTTTATTCCCTCACATGTTATTTACTGTACTTTATTTCGACATATATATTATCTATCTTGCTACGTCCTACTGAGGACCAGGTTTTCTTTCAAATATATGCTGAGATCAGATATAGGATATTGTGGGTTTACTTTTTCGGATTACTCTTTCCGGTATTGTCAGTTGATGCCTTCTTGTCATTTTTCTGTAATATTACATATCTATTTTTCTTAGTAGTTTAGTAGAATTGTGGATATATACTATGGATACTTGGACACTTGATAGCTTATACGTAATCGAGTTGGACTGGAGTCTGCTTGATGCGTAGCTGGCCATTTCCATATGGCCTGGTCCCACATATTTTGGGACTGGGCATGACATAGTTTTTGTGGAGGCCCATACAGGTCTCATTTTCGTAAAGTGTACGAAGACGTAGTGGTACTTAGGATAGGTGTTCTACTACGAGCCTATGACAATTAGGAAATAAGATTTGATGATACATCCACAACTAGGATTATAGGTTCTCTAGGACTCTCTTACATGATCGCTCTCATGTCATCTTCTTTCTCGACAAGATTTGCTTTTGTGTTCCATCTTTCCTATGATTTGGCTAAACTTTTTCCTATTGACCTCTTGAGTATTTCTTCTCGTTCCTTTTTGATAATTATTGGAAATGCCTTATGGATGGGCCCAGGAAGAGTCCGAAAAAGTATATTTATCCTTGTATGACGGTATCGAGAGTTTTACAGCAAGAGAAATACTGGCGAAGGCAGGACTTCAGATGACGGCATCATAGTTACATATATTTCTCGGATTCTACTTGAACCACGTCCTATGCATTTTTTATTAACCTCTTCTCCTATAATTCGCAAAAGTTGATTTGGAAGAATTCTTTGATTTGCCAAAGATAAGCTTAAGAACCTGTATTATCTAGCGTGGAAGTTGTGCACTGCAACCATCCATTGTATTATGGAATAAGAATGTTATTGCAGCCAGATGCACACTAGCTTGGCAGTAACTTTACGTAACATAAGCACGGAGGTACATGGTTCTCGAGTTTTACCTAGACTACATCTTATGCATCTCGTTTGGCCTCATACCGTTCTTGGAGATATTTCAACAATCTTTTTTGTCTTGCTTGACCCTTAACTTGTTTGAATATTTATATGGATTGCTCGACCCAGTCTTAGGCCCTTGTTACCTTCTATTTAATAAACAATTAAAATAGACAAACCTCGTTAACGGATTCTATAGTATAACTATAATATGTTATTATGTAATTGTAATGTATAAATTTTCCTAGGGATTGATTAGGTTAATCTTATAGGACAGGTATGAGTGGCTGACTATAGAAGACTTAGAAACCATTAAGAATGATTACATTGAAAGTATAATTTGATGACAGAGTATCTAAGATGGAGTGATGAGATATTATATTGTTATGACTTTGGATTGAGGGATCTGAATCCTATACTTACGATTTGAAGGTTGGGTAATTTATAGGATTTTGATTTGTTATCTATAAACCAATTATATATGATTGGAGGGTAGCTCGATACGTGGAATGATATAAGATGAATTAGAGAGAGATATAATATTGCGTACAAGATCAAAAAATAGCTGCTAAAATAACAAAGAACAAAGCAAAGCCAGATGTATATTGGTAATTTATAATTCAATAAATAAAACGAGAGTTTAAAATTAAGAATTTATATTCGAAGGAGTTGTTGAGTAAAAAGAAGCAGGCTCTACGCCAAGGATCGGTGTTGAACGTATAACTTCAAGGAGAAGCCGTAGGAAAGGATTGAAGGCAATTAATACAAAGAGCTTGTGGTTGATAAAATAAGGATACATAGGATCACTACACCAAAATAGTTAATTAGGAACACTAGACATATTACAATCTGGAACATCTATATAGCGTGCCTAGATTTTGGAACGCAATAAAACTGTGCCAAAACAAAAAAATGTTCCAAATATTATATTTTTATTTTTTATAAAAAGTTATTAATTTTGGAACACATATAAACTGTTCCAAACCAGTTCCAAATGGCAAAAACTCAATCACGTGCTCTCACGTGACCTTAACAAAGCATCCAGCCCATTATTTCTAATCTGGCACATAACCCTACCTCTTTTCTCTTTCGCAAGCTCTCTCTACCTCTTTGGCGGGAACTAAAAACCCCGCAGGAAAATTAGCTTCTCCGGCGGCCGTCGGTCATCGGGGCTGAATCACCGTCGATCGTCCTCATCTCTCCATCCCGTCGGGTCTAAACCATCGACGGGATCATCGCCGTCCTCATCTCGCCTTCCTCATCGACGGAATCATCGCCGTCCTCATCGACAGGATCATCGCCGTCCTCATCGACGGGATCATCCCCGTCCTCATCGATAGGATCATCGCCGTCCTCATCGACGGGATCATCGCCGTCCTCATCTCGCCTTCCTCGCACTCTGAGGTATTCGTATGCCCTTATTATTTTGAACCCTAAAAAATTGAAGGGTTATGGAAGAAATTTGATTTTGAAACCCTAAAAAAATTGAAAGGGTTATGGAAGAACATTTGATTTTGAAACCCTAAAAAAATTGAAGGGTTCTGGAAGAATATTGTTTTTATTAAGCTATTCCCACGGCGGGATCACGGCTGTCGAGTCTCTCCGTCCTCATCTTGGCCTACTGCTTGGAACAACCATCTAAGGGAGAATGATTATATATATATTCTGCAATGCATATAGTACTTACCCCTATATATTTGATCCTTTCTCTTGAAATCCTCCAAGGGACAACCATATATTTGATTCCCTATCACATTCAACTGTTAGTATACGATCAATGTGTACCATCACTATCTCATTGTTAGACTGCTCTGAAAGGAGCAAAGATCAGTCAGTTCTATACATTAGTTGTTTTGTTTAATTTCATGAGTAATATATATATATATATATATATATATATATATATATATATAATTCACCTGTGTTAACCATACAAGAAAAAAATGATCTATACTTTATTGAAAAATTAGATTAGAATATGTTTCCAATCCGCATAATGGTAAAGGTGTCCATTAATCTTCCGGCTTTTACATTCATTCAAATTACATTTACCCATTATCTCTACTGTTACTATATAGCAGTTTCCTACAAAATTCATTGACAACATTTTTTGTATAATACATTGCACAAATTTCTGCACACGTTACTGATTCCACAACTCAGCTCCTGCAGGATACTGCACTGCCTGCACATGACTGAAATCCTATCTATTGTAGTTGCTATACTTCTAACTGCAGTAGTTTCATTGTTTTGTTATCACATATTGTAATAACATGAAATAATTTTCTTAGTTTCATTTTTATATTGTTTTTATTTTCAATTTCACTTGGTAAATGATTGTACACTTTATAGGAGCTGATTTTTGTAGGGATTGTGCAACTATACTACATATAAAAATGACTTTGGACAAATCGTGGATGAGCAAAAGGGGTGGTACAAGTTATATCAAAGGTGTTGAACAGTTTGTGAATTTTGTTAAGGAGAATGCAGCCGGACAAACACAATTTCCATGCCCATGTAAGCATTATAAGAATTCGAAGGGACACATAGATCTCGATGAAATTAGCTTTTATTTGTTGAAGAATGGCATGTACGAAAGTTACGTCGTATGGAAGCATCATGGAAAAAATACAAGAGGGGGAACATACAAACAACGGCTACTCCAATTGAAGAAGCACCAATTGAAGAATCAAACTTTCCTAGACTGGAGGATCTCATTGACGATGTATATAATATTCATACCAAGGAGGCCGAGCATTCACCTGCTAATGTGAGTGTAACAAATGAAGACGACGAGGGAGTTGACACAATTGTTGAGCCTGGGATGCAAGAGAGCAAAAAATACAAAAAATTGAGGGATATGGCATCAGAACCGCTATATCCGGGTTGTCCTAAGGGAAAAACCATATTGTCCACCATTATTGAGTTGCAAAATTTGAAGACACGGTATGGGTGGACTGGCACTAGTGTAACTGCATTACTAGAATGGCTAAAGGGCTTGCTGACAGAAAACTGCAATCTTCCAAAAAATTATCCTAATATAAAGAATATGATTAAAGACTTGGGAATGGAATATGAAACCATCCATGCATGTAGGAATAGATGCATCTTATATCGTAAGGAATATGAACATCTCCATATATGTCCAAAATGTGAAGTGAGTCGGTATAAACTTGTGTTGGGAAATGATACGGAGACAAAAAAGAATTTCAAGAAAGAACCTACAAAGTTTGTGAAATACTTTCCCTTGATTCCGAGACTAAAAAGATTCTTTAGCATTCCTTGGATCGAAGAGGCAATGACTTGGCATCAAAAGGCAAAGACTGATGGAAATCTAATGAGACATCCTTGTGACTCAGGCCAATGGGATTCAGTCAAAGTTCATTGGCCAGAGTTTGCTGCAGATGCTAGAAACCTACGACTTGCAATATCAACAGACGGTTTCAACCCACATGGAACTCTAAGTAGCAATTACAGTTGTTGGCCAGTAATTTTAGCTCCATTAAATCTTCCACCATCATTGTGCATGAAAAGAGAGTTTGCTTTGCTGACATTGTTAATTTCTGGGCCTAAAGGACCTGGAAAACAATTCGACATATTCTTAGAACCTTTGGTAGAAGAGTTGAAAGAGCTATGGGTTAATGGCGTGTCAACGTGGGATGCATTTACCAAAACCACATTTACAATGAAGGCGATGTTGTTTTGGGGGGTCCATGATTTTCCTGCATATGGAAATCTATCTGGTTGTACTGTTCATGGTTATAAGGCTTGCCCCGTCTGCGCTGATGATATCGACTCTATGCGGCTTGGGGACTCTTCGAAAGTATATTATCATGGCTATCGACGATTCTTGAACTCCGATCACAAGTTCAGGAATGATAAAAGATTCAACAAAATACTCGAACAACGACCTCCTCCACAAAGATTGTCTGGGGAAGAAGTTGAAGTAAAGATAGCCAAAATTCTTGAAAATAATGAAAGGACACGATTGAAGCAAGCTACTCGTGGAAAGCGTAAGAGATGAAACCGAAAGCATGAAAGCAAGGTCTGTGAAGATGACAATGAAGAAGAGGCATCTAATAAAGCAGCACCATGGTCTAGAAGGTCTATTTTGTTTGATTTGCCTTACTGGAAGTTTCTTGAAGTGAGACACAACATTGACGTTATGCACACTGAAAAGAATGTCACAGACCACTTATTGAACATGTTGATGGATGTGAAAAAGAAAACGAAGGATGGGATACAAGGTCGAAAAGAATTCAAAAAGTTAGGGGTAAATAAGAAGTTGTAGGTTGTTGAAGATGAAGAAACTGGAAAAACAACAATGCCGAAAGCATCTTATGCCTTGACAAAGAAGGAAAAGGAAGAGTTTTGTCGGACATTAAAAGATTTAAAACTACCTAAAGGATTTTCTTCTAACTTGAGTAATTGTGTCACCATCCAGCCTCCCGAACTAAGGGGGCTCAAATCACATGACTATCATGTGATTATGCAATACTTGCTTCCAGTGTTGTTGAGGCATACTTTTCATAAAGACAAGGACATAAGAATTGCAATTCAGAGGATTAGCTTATTTTTTAAAATTTTATGTGCCAAGGTAATCAATAAAGAAGAGCTTAGGCAAGCAAAGAAGGCGTTGGTTGAGGCAATGTGCATTCTTGAAAAGGAATTTCCGCCTTCTTTCTTTGTTATAAGTGTGCACTTAATGGTTCATCTAGCTGATGAGGCCCTGTCGTGCGGGACAGTTGGATTTCGATGGATGTATCCATTTGAAAGGTACACTTCTAGTGCTTTAATCTATATTTAACTTTTAGTATTATTTTATAGATGATATAAATTTATGTATATTTTTTCTGTCACAGATTGATGAAGTGCTACAAGGAATATGTCCTTAATAAGCGATACATTGAAGGTTCGATAGCTGAGGCTTACCTTGTAGACGAATCTGTAATATATTGCATGGAGTATATGCCAAACTCGAGCACTTTTGGTCACAAGTACAGTCGAGAAGACTGGTTAGATGAGAGTGTTGACTTCACAGATGAGAAACCCTTGGAAATAGGAGGGGTTGTCGAGCTCAACCATGTTCAATTTGAGCAAGTGCGTAGATGGGTTCTCAATCGACTTGCAGACTTAAGTGAATGGGAAGAGTATGTGTGCCCTTTGCTACAAGCTAAATAAGTGTATAATTATAAGAATGTTCATGACATCAATAATAAGTATTAAAATAATAACATAATATGGTATGTGCATGACATAAATGTTGTTATCCATGCAGAAAGTACAACCATCATTACCAATGCATTTCCACTCAGAATCGAAAAGGTGGTCCGGCAAAAGAAAACACAATAATTAAGAAATTCATTCCTTGGTTGTGTGATGAGGTAATAGTTCATTTTTGTTCATGTGCTTATGTATTTGTGCACAAATTAAGTATTTTTCTTTGCAGTTATTGGATGCAGGGCAAACCAATACAACATTATGGAGATTAGCCAATGGTCCACAACATAGAGCTACACGATTCAAAAAATATTGTGTCAATGGTTTTGTATTTGCACCGAGTTCTTCCGATGAATGCTTGGTAACGCAAGATAGTGGGGTGTCTATGGAAGCATATTCAAATTTTGTTTCAAGTCGAAAAGATAAAAACCCAAAGGAAGGGAAGATGACCTTTTATGGAATTGTTAGAGACATATTGGAGCTGGATTATCTCGATTTCAAAGAAACCGTGTTCTATTGTGATTGGGTTAAAGTAGAGGATTCTAAAAATGGTTGCAAGTTCGATCCGATTTGGAATCAAGTGATGGTAAACTTGAAGAAGCTCAGGAACAAGGAAAGAGTTGAGGAGGATCCATTCATTTTAGCTCAAGAAGCAAAAGCAGTTTTTTATTCCAAATATCAAAAGTCTGATGGGTGGTATGTGGTTATAAATACTCCAAAAAGGCTAAATAAACAAGTTGACGCAATAGACATTCCAACTGACTACCAATCTTGTTTGAATGACCATCCCAACTTGAGGAATTTATTGATTTTCGATGATTGAACCAAATCATATGTAGTCTTTTGTACTCCAAACTTTTTTGTGGTAAAATTATAATTTTCTTTCTTTTAAATGACTTTGATAGCGTGATTCTTCTATATGCATAATTCGGTATCATCATATTATATTTTGCTGATGTTTTTATTGCTTCTACGAATAAACATGATACAAAGTTGTCCTTGAATGAATAAACAGATTTTCTTACATCTCACGATGTCTTCGAATGTTGCCGACACATCTAACCAGCGGAAAGAAAAACCCATATCAATGGAAGTCAATCAAAAATCAATATCTAAGAAGAGCATTGAATTTAATCTTGGACAAGCAGTTGGATCCAACGCAACTCACTTTAAGAGTCAAGTTGGTAAATACGTGAAGACATATGTGCCTATCAGGTATACAAGTTGGCTGCAGGTACCTATGACCTACAAGGATGATGTTTGGAATGAAATAGTGGTGAGATTACTGCATTTTTTTTTGCATTTTTGATGCATTTTACTGTATTTTTGCATTTTTGCTGCAGTTTTGCATCAGATTACTGCATTTTTGCTGATGTTTGCACTTTTATTTACTGTATGTTTGCATCAGATTACTGCTAGTGTTGTCCCCAATAGGACCCTAATGACTGAAACATCATACACTCTAGTTTTCGATAAACTCCTTACTTGGATTCAAACACACTCACACATATTACTATATGGCATCAGGCTTGACAATATGGGAATTATATACTGATGTTTGCACTTTTATATGGTATCAGGCTTGACAATATGGTATCAGGCTTGACAATATTACTTGATAATATGGTATCAGGATTCAAACTCCTTACTGATGTGGTATCAGGATTCAAACTCCTTACTGATGTTTGCACTTTTATATGGTATTAGGCTTGACAATATGGTATCAGGCTTGACAATATTACTTGGATACTCAAACCTGTAATTGCTCTAACTGACCCCAACTCAAAACCAAAGATACTCTAACCAACTGATACCTAAGCCTAAAGCCTATAGTCCAAATCTCCAATCTGTTCGAACATATAACCCCCAAACCTCTAAAACTATACAATGGAACCCCAAGCCAAACTCCCATATCTGATACACTATACTCACTCAACCCGACCTCTCTCATACTCACACTTCCTATGCAGCAGTAGCAAATTCCCTCATCAACCAGTGCAATGCCAAAGGCCAACTGCATATGCATCGCAACATGGCCAATTGGCCATGTCTGCTACTGCCACTTCTCTTGGTGCTTCACGGCTGTAATTTTTCTGTATATTATTGCTGCTAGTTGCTCTGCAATTCTAACTTGAGCTCCCAAATCTCTGTTACTCTAGTCTCTAATAACCAACTCATTATTACTTGGCTAAAAGCCAAGACACTTACCTATGGCCTCTAAGCCTACTGCTCTACATTACTATCTCCTGCAAATGCAAACTTAGTCAAAGTTGAAACTACTGCCTCCCTCACTCTGTTATGTCCTGCATCCAAGGGACCAAGTCTCCTCTAATCCATTCTCTGCTTAGTCAAAGTTGAAACTACTGCCTCCCTCACTCATTTTTGGTACTCCAAATGGCAGTGGACTGAACCACAATGAACGTGGTCAGCACCGTAAGCTAGGGGCTAATCCCTTAGCTAAAGGGGCTGACCATGAAGGACATGGCCAACAAAGACTATTGATTATACTTAATGACCAACAAAGGCAAACAATCTGTATCCTAATTCCTTTGAGTAGAAACTTTTATAATTTGCTACCATAAATTCTTCAATTCGTAAGTTGTTACTTTTTAGTTAATACCTTAAGCTATTGATTATTTCTTAAGTTAACATCATAAGCTATCGATTCTTTTGCATTTAGTAGTAATAATAATTGATAGTTCATGGCATTAATTTGTATAAAAAATCTTATAATATTAGGAACATAACAAATGGTGTCGCATAAAAAGTAAAGTTGTGAACCAAGTCAGATTCCGTTCATAGCCGGGAAAATACAAACCGTAACTAAATTAAGTAGCCCTCACCCATGTTGTTCATGTTGAGTTAGTAGAGTCCCCATATTTCAATTTTGAATAAAACTGCTCTCGAATAGAAGTCAAGTTCGCACTATTTCTTAGTACTAGTGTCATGGCACATGCGATACATGCGATAATTTTTATGCAATATATGTTCATACCATCTTATTTAACAAAAAAAACACTTATTTTTTTTATGTTATAAATGTTGCATTTAATTTCTTCTTTCTACAAGTTCTTGCTCAGCAACATAATTCTGAGATATCTCTGTAGGCTTCTGAGAGCAATTTGAAGTTATGATGAGTGTTTCTTCTTTTCCTCTGCTCCACAGAACCTAGGGGCTGATTCTTGGAGACTGATACATTTGTATGCGGGACAGATAATTATATAAAGAGAGGTGGACTGATATTCAAAATAAGCAGTAAAGATGATACTCTATCATGTGGACTAATACGAGATGCAGGACAACAAGGGTTCAGTGATCCAAACCAAAACTCTCATATTTTAAACTGATACAACATCAAGGACTGTAATAAAAAAAACTGATACATGCTTATATAGATACCATATATCATATTCCATTGCTACCAATGTTCCTATAGTCGACTGAAACAAAACAGTAAACAAAAAGGGGCTAAATACAATCCCTACATAGACTAATGCATCAAATGGGATGACATATTAACCAATGAAAGAAAAGATGCCTCTGGTTACCTTTATAATTGTTCATTTGGTTATTGCTATTCTTGTGAAACCTTTAATATTTTAACAAAAAGTATTGATATAGCTTTTCAGTTTTTTTTTTGTCAGCAAACAGGGAATGAAAGGGTAATATATGGCATTAATCTGCAAACAGCATAAGTTGGATGTAACTAAAACAGGGGTTGACTGAATATATATTTTAACAAAAAGCATAAGTTGGATGTAACTAGATTGTCTGCAAACAGGGAATGAAAGGGTAATATATGGCATTAATCATGTATATATGTGAAACCGTAAATGGCGATACTTGTCATCTTTTGATAAAAATTATATCTTTTATGCCACTGGTGAAAGCATTAGTTCCTATACAACATATTGTTACCTTATCCAAGTTCCTATATAACAGGTTGTTACCTTGATGCCTCTGGTGAAAGGGTACACTTTTAATCTCTTCTTTTCTCTATGTTCTGTGTATTGTTCTGCTCCAATTTCGCTTTGTACCATATTAAACATTGACTTTTCCTTCACATTTTTAACAACTCTTCTAATAAAGCATATTATTTGCAGGCAGAATTTGATATCCCAAGTTATCTCAGAAAAGATGTTGAAAGATCAATGCCAGATGCATTCAGAAAGCTAAAACATACCCTGAGAAAGGATCATTTGGATAAACAACCAAATTTGGAGGCAAAAATGTTGGCTATTCCAAATGGGATTAGAAAGGAAGACTGGGAGCAATTTTGTATCAATGAGGCTGATGAAAAACAGATAAAAAGAAGAGCTACAGCCGTTGAAAGTAGAAAACATAGTGTATATGGTCATACTGGTGGTCGTAAGAGCAGTACAATGGTAGAGTATGAGATGGTAATTTTCATCTAGAACCAACATTAGCATTTTATAATTTTTGCTATTCCAATGTCATGCTTACACCTCAAAACTAATCTATGATTTATCTAGAAGGCAAAGCAGGAAGATCGTACAATCCCTATTACACGGACTCAAGTGTGGATAGAAACTCATACGAGAAAGGATAGAACTACGCTGGCTAGTGCTAAACCGTTTATGGTGAGGACACATAAAACTTTGTTACCACCTTGCATTTAATTTAATGTTAGCTCTTTTACAAATGATATTACAGAAATTAGTCAAAGAAAAGTTTGTTGAATCTACACAAAGTGAAAGCGACAACAATAGCGTTCACCCTCTATCAATTGATAATGATCCTTTGACTCAAGTGCTTGGCAAGGAAGGAAAAGGGCTTCCAGGTGTTGGGAGCTTTGTTTCTAAGAGAAAGTATGATGCTGCCCTTTATGCTCATATAATGTACACAAAGGAAAGAGGCGAGAGGGAGAGTCTGAAAAATAAGGTTGATGAGATGCAGACAAAGGTTAACTTTATTTTTGATTATTGTAAGGTGAGGCAACCAACTTCTTATATAAAAGTATAAAAGATCATTACTACATGCCTATCAAAACATGAAAATATATAATTTTATTTTTATTTCTTGTACCATAGTCACAGGCTGGTGGGCCACCAACACCCATTCCCCAGTCCACTGGTGGGTCATCAACACAAATGCCTATGCACCATGTGGGTGGGTCATCATCTCCCATTCCTATGCCCCAGGCAGCTGGTGGGTCATCAACACCCATGCTCCAATAAATGCAAACAAGTATTGGAAGATCAACACCCATGCCCCATGCGGGTGGGTCATCATCTCCCATTCCTATGTCCCAGACAGCTGGTGGGACATGAACACCCATGCTCCAACAAATGCAAGCAAGTATTGGACAATCAACACACATGCCTCCATTGATGATGAACAATGTACATGGGCCATCTTTGGGTGAAAGGAATTCAACTACATCGATAGGCATTGAACCAACTCCTACGGCAAGGTTGTGTGAATTGCATGATTGGAATTGGAATTGTGTTGCAATTGCAAAAGAAGTAATTGATCCAATGCATCAAGGTAATTGTCATAATTATCGACTAGACCCTCAATATGAAATGAAGTTTAGCATGTCTGTTCGAAAGATTTTTTCCGCCAAGCTCTACAAGGAAACTCCCGATGCAAAAACAATTAAAGATATAGGAGTTGGCGAATTCCTTGTATGGCCCAAATCACACATTCGATTCATGGAAGAGTGACTTGTGAGTATTTTTTTTCCTATCATACTTTTTCAGTGATTACTAATACATGAATTGATTTCCTTTACTTTTACATGATTAATAATACATGGATTGATTAACACCCATATATCACACATGACACACATGTATCAACTGTACATGAATTGATTTCCTTTCATACTTTTACTGATACTTATTTTTTCTTTCATACCCATGTATCAGGATTAATTAGTTCCTGATTTTTTTTCTTTTACTGTACATGGATTGATTAGTTCCTGATTTTACAATTCTAGGGGAACTCATAAGTTTCTTATTTTTATGGGCACCAAATCTCTTAATTTTCTCAATTGGCTAAAGAGGAAAATTAGCACACTTTCATACCCATGTATCAGGATTGATTAGTTCTCATATCCTTGTATCAGGAAAATTAGCACACTTTCATACCCATGTATCAGGAAAATTAGCACACTTTCATACCCATGTATCAGGAAAATTAGCACACTTGGCTAACAGAATGAACCAATGGAGATGGAAATAAACATAATGCATAAGGTACCCCAAGCTCACCTTTGAGCATTATAGTTGAAGTTTTAGTGCCTCAAACCTTTTGAGTGTTTAGTGAGATATCCTATCTTTAAAGTACAATTATGATAATGCTTACATGTGTATCAGTTCTGAATTTACTTTTTTCTTCAAAATAATTCCATAACACAGGCTGCTAGTATGTTAATTTTGTTTTGCGAGATAAATAATGTTATCAGAAATGGTTTCTGATGCCATTGCTTTTTTACAGGTTCCAAAACTTTTACTACATAAAATATTTCCCAATGTCCGGTTTTCTCTTTGGATTGATGGAAAACTTGAGCTTGTCAAGGATCCCTATCAAATTTTGGAGCGGTATGTTTTTTTTTGTTGGTTTTGTTTTATGTTGCTTCTTGGTAACCAATTATCAAACTGTAAAATTAATACCTTTGGAATGAGGGGAAAATTAGAGTATTGATATGAATGTGTTGCAGTCCAACTGAAGAAAGGATATGAATCTGTAGCTTGTTAGCTTGTCATTCAGGAAATGAGACTATTGATATGAATGTGTTGTAGTCCAACTGAAGAAAGAATATGAATCTGTAGCATGTTAGCTTGTCATTCAGGAATGAACATCCCTCTCTACCTATAGCCATTCACCTATCCACATGATGTTAACCCCTGCATTCTTGTAACCGTCCCATTGAATGCATCTTTAGGGTTAAACCCCATTGCTGGCCACAACTGGCAGTGGTCTATGTGTAAGATTTTCTTGCAGATTATTGTTTGTCTATGTGTAAGATTTTCTTGCATATTATTGTTTATTTTACAGTACTCATTTCCAAATTATTTTGTACAGTACAATAAATATTTATTTTGTGATCAAATTATTTTGTGATCAAACATATATTTATTTTGTGATCAAATTATATTAGAGGTGCAGAATTTAAGGAAGTATATGTCATTAGTATAGATGCAGATTTTTACATATATGAAAATATACGAGTAGTGGAGAGTGAAGACCTGTGTACAGGACCTAGGGTCTAAATTAGTGAAATACCAGTGAAGTGTAGGCTAGAGAGTGGCATGTGAGGCATGTGTGTTGATTGATAAAGGTGGTATCAGTTGGTACACTCATCCTTAGTCCCCTGTATCCTTGCTTCCCTGTACTGACTTGAGTTTCAATTCTCTCTACCTATAGATGCATGTGTGCACAAGGCAGTCCAGATAATTGCCACCTTCTACATGAGCAAGTTTGTCTTGCTAAATCAACTGCAAAGTTACTGTTTGGGGAATCAACTTGGAAAAGCATGTCCCCTGCCACATTGACAATGTAATCCATTGCCCACACACCATTCTTTTCTAGAATCTTCTGAATCCTTGGTTCAACCACACTCTTCCATTTAGTCACAGATACCCATCTATTTGCTATTCTAATCATGACATTCATCATTATCATTTCTAACATGGTTAGAATTGGTTTCTATCTTGACTTCACAAGTGAAGCATTGAAAACTTCACACAAATTTTTCAGCAATATATCACACTTTGAATTTAGGCTAAAGTGTGATCTGCTCCAATGTTGTGCTGGTTTAGCCTTCATCCAACCATGTGCTTTATCATTCTCCTGCTCCAGCTCTTCCAACTTTAAATTAAACCATGGCACTGATGTTGCCCTGGCAGCTACCCACAACATATTATTTAATGTCAAACCTGAGTATGACCTTTTAAAATTGTTGTACAAGTGTCGAACACAGTGTCTGCGTTCTGCATCTGGAATCAGGTCTTTAAGGGTTTGCTATATCCCTTTCTGCTTATCTAATATGAACACATAGCAGCTACCTCTCTCCATCGTTAAATCTTCTATTATCAGCTCTAGAAACCATGTCCAGGTTTCTTTGTTTTCAATCTCCACAACCGCATAAGCTATGGGAAAAATGCCATTATTGGCATCGATTCCTACTGCAGTCAGAATTTGTCCTTTAATCTGGAATTTGATATGACATCCATCCAACCCTATGACAGGTCTACAACCCTCCTTCCACCCTTTCTTGCAAGCATCAAAGGCAATGTATATTCGTTGGAACCTCCTTACATCCCCTTCTAGCACAGTTTTGATAATAACAGTAGTACCATGGTTGGTTTTCTTCAACATAAGAGCATAAGAATACAAGTTGTTGTACTGACCATCATAAGAGCCTTCACCTATAGCCATTCACCTATCCACATGATGTTAACACCTGCATTCTTGTAACCGTCCCATTGAATGCATCTTTAGGGTTAAATTAGCTTTCTAAATTTTAATTACTTGATGTGGAAAATTTTAACTTTGTTTTAGATTTCTAAATTTTAGCTATGTCTCCTCATGCGTAAACCCTCTACAATTGTCTCTTGTCATGCGTCAACCTCTGCTATTGCCATTGTCATGCGTGACTGATACTTTTGACTCCGTCGTGGTCGTTGTGTTGTGCGCCAACCTGTACTATTGACTCTGTCGTGGTCGTTGTGTTGTGCGCCAACGCTTATTGCTTCCTCTGTCGTGCATCCTCATGCTCCGACCTCTGTTGTTGGTTCTATTCATGATGGCAACTCTGCGGATGCTAACTGATTATGTCTACTAGTGTTTTGTTTTTCCAATTTATGTAGCAATTCTAGTTTGACACATCTCTTAACTAATGTCTGGCACAGACATTAGTTAAGTATCAAAAAAGTAGTATTGCGCATGTGTTCGAGTTAGTTGTGGGAACAAGGTTTTACTGTGTGGGTTAGAGTTACTATTTTCAAAGCAAGGTTTTAAGTATTGACAGAAACCTATACGTTGAGCCCCAAACTGTCGAAACTACAGTAATTGGTCTATTCAAAACCACCTAAACCACCCCCATTGCTGGCCACAACTGGCAGTGGTCTATGTGTAAGATTTTCTTGCAGATTATTGTTTGTCTATGTGTAAGATTTTCTTGCATATTATTGTTTATTTTACAGTATTCATTTTCAAATTATTTTTGTACAGTGCAATAAATATTTATTTTGTGATCAAGCATATATTTATTTTGTGATCAAATTATTTTATACAGTGCAATAAATATATGCTTGATTGTACAGTACTCATTTTCAACAATGTGCCTCGTTGAATGACTAAGTTCTTAATCGTGATCAAATTATTCTATCATGTTTTTAACATTCTTTGAAATGTTTACATGACGTCACATTTTTGGCTTCCTCGGTTATCGTAGTTCCCGGGCCTACGCTCACTAACAAGAACATCAAGTGTCAAAGTCTCAAATTATTTTCACAGCTCTCAGATTTTATTTTTTGGTGTGGTAGACAACTTGTATTAAACTTAAAATGTTTATGTAAGACATTTGGCTACTTTGTGTATGTAGCTTCAACATTATCTATTCGACATTTATAAATTCTCAAGATGATTATAAGATTGTGTCAATTGTTATTTTTTCTTATAAAATTTCTTGGAGCGCTACAGGTTCATAGTATCTGTGCTAGCAATATATTGTTTGAAGCCACGTGTGCAATTTCAAATAATGTGGATATATATATATATATATATATATATATATATATATATATATATATATATTGAAAACTGGAATACTTTTTATGTGTTCCAAAATTTGGAGCAAAAGGTATTCTGGGATACTTTTCTTAGGAACGCATTTCTAATGTTCCAAAATTGGAACTCACTTTAGCCGTTCCAATAAGTGGGAGAAATGTAATTTGGAATGTTTTGTTGGAACTCTTTTTTGGAACACTTTTATGGTGTTCCAATATTGGAACACCATAAAAGCGTTCCAATAAATGTTTTCTGGAACGTCTTTATTCCGTTCCAACAAATCTGGCAGCCCATAAATAGGCACGGAATATAGGTGTGCCTAAAATTATTTGGAATGGAATTTTAGCGTTCCAAAATGACCTTTTTGGTGTAGTGGATAGTATAAGGAACCCGGCTATTTACAATTAAGAATGGAAAATATGGTTGATGACCAAGCATTGTTGACTTATATACATATCTCGAGAATGACTTATAGTTTAGGGTATACATCAAGGTTCCATATTGGTATAAAAGATTCTAAAGGGTAAACGATATAGCTTATAATAGAAAGACCTTTGTTGAACCTAAATCAAAATAATTGTAAGAAGAAACGGAAGAGGTGGTCATAAGAGTATCAGATTGAGTAGGGTAGCCTTAGCAGCAAAATACTATAGCTTGACCTATTGTATGATTTTAATTTTGAGGACGAAATTCTTGTAAGGTGGGTAGGATGTAAACTCCCAGGATTTCAGCATTTCTTTTAAAAAACATTTAGTGAATTATTTTTAATAAATAATTACTTTTGATCATTAAATGTACCTTTTCGTGACTTTGATTTTTGGAGCGTCAGGGATGTTAATCTCTCAAAAATTTTTTCATGAGTTTTGTAGTAGGCAAGATTATCTTTATTTTGAATTTATCATGTCCTACTCAAACTTGTTCTCTTGCATTCTATTTGTTTCGCACAACTTTCTGGTCAATTTAGGCCGTTTGACCATCTAAAGTAAAACTTGACCGAACTTCCAATTTAATTTCGGAGCTCGACATCCATCCAGCCTAATCGACGCAATACATGGTTTTGACCTATTTTGAGCCTACTATACATATGCCACTTGTGTTCCATCCAATCGAGCTCTCGCATGCTATTATTTTATCATTGATCATAATTGATCCAAATTTGTATTTATGATCGCCCCAAAGCCCAAACCTAGCCCAATCGAACCCAAACACCATGCACCAGTTTCCCTCTCTGCAAAACAACAAACACCTAGCTATAAACCCCCTCCTTTTCTCTTTAGTATTATTATGCTAGTATTCATAATTTTATAAATTATTAATCAAGTTTTTGATCCAAATACCTATACATATATGACCTGGCCTAAATTGTCTTGCAACTGGTATATAGATAAAAAAAACTATCGTGGTATATGTATATATGTATATACGGGTACAATTTAGATTTTATATATATATCGTGGTATATATATATATATATATATTAATAAAACCAGCAAATTTTATTGAATACTGAGCCAAGTAGCAAAAAGGACGATGGGAGATAGCCCAGGCGACCTACAAAAGTATCAACGTCTGGCAGACAACTAGACGAAAAACAAAGTAAAACTAAAGTAAAATAAATCTGGCGCCGGAAGACAGCCCGAACGACCAACAAAAGTAACCGCACCGGGGACTAGCCCGTACGTCTCAAAAGAGTAAAAAATAGAAGAGGAGACAGGGCCCCATGCCTGAGGACCCGATCTAATGCCTATACATGAGAGCTCATGACTGAAAAGAAGATGAGCGGGGGAAACGAGAATGAGCACCTGCTCGGAGGACCAAACCGCTAACAAAACTCAGCTGGTGAGGGAGTTCCAGAAACCCACCTTGACTTGTTTGCACAATCTATTAGCCTTGTGTATCTGTCTAATCACCTCGGTAACCAATTGAGCATAGGTTTACCAATGCCCTTCATATATATATTTATTACAATTTTTTCAAATAACCCACGTGATGGCTGCTGTGACAATCTGGTGGCCGTGAGAAGCTTTGCCCCATGTGGCTAAAAGATCGTTGAAGCCCCCATTGACCGAGTTCGGGAGGCAAGAAGTCAAGAATCTAAGCCACACTTTGGACGCAAGATCGCCCGACGATAGAATGTGGTCCGCTGATCCAGTCTGGCACTCTGAGCAATAATGACATGCTGACGCTAAACTGAAGCCTATGGAGACGAAAGCGTCATCGGTGGGAAGTTTCTTGTGAAACGCTCTTTAAAGCAAAATGGACCACTTCTTAGGGATACAAGACTACCAAAAGGGAGCGATAATAGGGGAGGCCAGATCGGGCCTGCGAGCTGCACGACGGTTCGAAGCGAGGGAAAAGGCCATATTCGTCGTCAGAGACCACCGAAGGGAGTCTTAGTCTGAGCCAATGACCACACAAGAGGCGGTTAAGGCTGCCACAGCCGCCTCACCCAACTACGTGCGCACCCGGCCCCAGTTCCAGTCTCCATCGTTAGCCCTATATATATATATTTTTTCTCGGCCCAGTTCCAGAACATAATTGCAGAAATTAAAGCAATAACGAGCACATTGCATAATATAATTAAACACAATGGTAACATGAAAAAATTCTCTTTATTGATTTTTTTAACAGACTACAAAGCTCTCATTATCTCTCTGATACATGCTATACTTACAATCTCTCAGAAACATTACAGATTACAATTATCCTGTTCAATACATTACATCCCCATTATATACAAAACCAACTCTTTAAGTAGATGACCATCACTTTGAAAGAAAACTCATCTTTTGTGATTTTTGGCTCATGAGGATAAGGCTCGGGCTATTACTTCGGATCATTCATTTCGTCTACCTTGCACCTACAGGCTAGCTGATGGTGGATCTATACATTAATGTACTGGTGATATGAACAAAAGCTTTATCGTCTGAAATGGTCACTAATTTATTTAGTGATAAAACATTTCTAGATATTGATTATAATGCCCCAGCCCCAAAATACTTAGGACTAGTACGTATCCATGCCAGCTACATACATTCGAAGTATACTCCAATATGTAGAATCCTCGTATATATACATAAGTTGTAAAATACAGTAAACCATGACAACTAATCTCATGCACAATAAAAAATAATATAACAAAATCAACTCTGAATTTATCATTTATACAAAGTTGGGCAGACACAGATCCACTACCAACCATTTAAATGAGAAGAACAATACAAGAAAAGGATAGATAAAATAGCCATGAACGATCTAAGAGCAATCATCTTCAAAGGATTGGAGAAAATCACGGCCTTAGCTAGAACACCTACGAAAAGTCACAAAAGCACACACCTGGAAAGATCACTAGGTCCTCAGAGGGATGTAACAAGATACAGAAAAAACATGCCATAATAAACTGAATATATAATATGTCACATGCCACAAGTAAAGTAAAATAGTCCCAGTCGTAACAAGACACAATATCTCATCATCGAAACAGTGGACTATCCCTACAACCAAACAAGGACAAGGGGTAGCACACTATTCCGCGATGCGACATTGTCCCATGCTACTAAAGGAACGGAGGTGACATGACATTGACGAGGGTTATCTAACCAATCTAATGTGTTTATGCAGTTAAGAACAAACCTTTAGTCGCATGAGCCCTGGCTGTAAATAGGATCTGGTATAGTCCCCACTTGGGCACCAGTGACCTAAGCGCATAATGTTCAAAAACGTCAGTGGCCAACCTGAGTGGGTAAGCATAGTATCTCCAACAGAGTTTCCGGGTTATAAGGAAATATGTAATAGAAGCCCATACGACAAGAAAATATTTTCCCCACTCGATGCACCTATCTAAGTCGCATCCATGATCGTGTACCTGTACTAACTGCTAAGTCTTCTAACATGCCTCTATTAGCAGTTAGACCTAACGCATGCGTATGGGTGATCAGCCAACACGCAAGTACCTCTACATGCTACTTATCTCACATATTTCTCGTGATGCAACTGTGTCAAGGTTTATGCAATATACTACAGATGGTTGTCCCTTAACTCTAGGTCCATATGCATAATTTAAAGACAAGAAGAAAGTAAGATTAGTACTGGCATCATGTATCACGAAAAGCAAGCAAGTAAATCAACTGAAAGAACTATAAATAAATAGACAGGAATATGCAATAACTAAAGAAAAATACAACTAAATATAAGCAGTAAATATGGCATGGTATCTTGCCTGAGGTTGTGTGCAAAAACGTAGGATCCAATAGCTCAAACCAGCAAATCGATGAAGCAAGAAAGCCAAAATCTACGAACGGCTTCGCATGCTGAAACAAATATCAAGAACATTTTCGGTGAAAAAGATATGTCTAGGAAACGCCTGTCCAAAAGTCCAATTCTGGAATAGGGATAAAATCATAATTTCAGGTCAAAACGATGTCCACTGTTGGACCCGTTTTGCACCAAAATGCGTGCGAAAATCTACGGTCTCTAAAGTCATCAAACTACATGTCTACAGGTCTGGTTTGAGGAGATAAACCCAACCGTGTGTCCAAATTTAGATTCCGGTGGGCTGTGCACAATTTTGCTTGTTGGGGCGGGTCGCGGGCCCGCCAAAAAGGCATTCCGTTTAACTTTCTCAAAATCGGACCAAACTTCGTATACATAACCAAAAAAATGACTCGGTCCTGTTGGCACAAGTTTCGTCTTGATACAACAAACGTGCACAAAATTATGGTCTATTTTGTAAAGTGGCCGATACGGACTATCTTGGCGGATACGTATCGATTTCGTCGCGCACGCACAACGAAATCGAGTTCCGTCAGTTCCCAAACGTCGACAACATCGATACGCACCTTTCGATGCTTATAAGTTGCGATCGCGTCATCCAGTTTGTCGAGGCGCACGCCGTATCGGGAATTTTTTTCCAAAATTCTAGTTTTCGAAAATTAGTTTTTCTTGATTTTTGGGATCGAATTACTTTCTATAAAGTGGATGATAAATAAATATAAAAGAAGGGTTTTATTCTCCTATAGGTTGTCTATAAACATATTCAAACAAAATTTTGAAATTGTCGACGGATTAGCAATGTATGGCCTTCCAAGTTAGGGTCTGGGGAACTGATTATAAGTCCAGAAATCCAAATTTTTCTCGGTTTTTCCATAAATTTTCATGAAAGATCTAGGCCAAAATCAAATAAACTACTTGAAGGGTTCTATAGAGGGTTAATCCAGCTACGCATAGAAATTTACATATCAAAATTTTATTGAACGATGAGGGAGAACTCGTACCTAGAACTTGGGCTGTCGCTCATACACTGCTGTTATTGTGCGGCTGTGCAGCTGCCTTAGGCGCTCGGCATGGCTCTATACGGGCGGCCAGTGGTAGCGCTCCGACGGCGGGTGGTGGAACGCGCAAGGCAAGGGCCGGTTGGATCTAGGGTTTAGGTTAGGGTTGTGGAATCGTGTTTATGTTCCGCTCGATATGTCTTTATATATATATATACTGTTGTTGTGGAGTCATTCTATTACATTGGGGGATCACAAGATGTAGGCCTTTGCCTTCTCGCGAGAAATTCGCGAGAAGAGTTGTGGGTTATTCCCTTCTTTTTTTTCTTTATCACTCTTTTATATATATATATATATATATATATATATAATATATATATATATATATATATATAAAATATATATATATTTATATATATATATATATATATATATATATATATATATATATAATATATATATATATATATATATATATATATATATATATATTCTAAATATACATATATGAATACACCAAAAATTTCCATAAAAATTCTAAAATTTTCTAAACTCAAAAATATAACTTTTAATGTATTTTATTTTTATAGAAACTTGTAGTATATATAAAATAGTACTTATTTGCTACTTGTACTATTAGTACAAAATAAAAAATGACAAGTTATAGATTTATCAAGAATATTTTCAATTTATAGTAATAAAAATTTCTTAAAATTTCTGAATCCAAAAATATACTCTAAAGTATCTTAGTACTTAATCTTATACCACTTTACCAAGATGTAGATAACATGTAAATCTCTTCTATATTCAATATAAACTAAATCAAATAAAAATCAAGCGTATTATAAATAATTCAAATGTTGTGAAAAATATTAATATAGATTAATTACAAAAAAAAATCCTCAAAAAATTTAGGGGGATTACATCCTACCCAAATTATAAAAATTTCATCCTCGAAATTAAAAATAATCTCAATATCAAGGATGCGAGATTCTATACAGGGGAGAGTAGGTACGTTAAATCGAATCTCGATTTTTGAAAGGATGGAGGGGTGGTTATCACAGGAATCCCAATTGACATCATATTCTACAAGACGGGTATACTTTCTTTCAGACTCTACCCAACTTATAGAAGTTGGCTAACCGCGAAAATTGGAGTTACATGGCTTCTGGGTAGGACAGTTTCTAAGGAGAGGCATGAGGATATTATTGGACACTTCTGACCGCAATCTCGAATTCTAAGTGAGCATAGATATTGCCATGGCATTCTTGGTCACTTTTATAGGAGAATTACTTACTGTCTAACATCATTCCTATAAGGTCATACTTTAACAAGATAGCAACTATCTCTTTTTCAAGTGTAACTTAAACATGTTAGTCCAGCGGGATTCCAGTCTTCATCTAACATGGGTAACCAAGGGACGAGGTTGAAGAATTTAGGGGAAGGAGAGTTCATGGGCCAAGGATGAGAGTCCTTAGTAAGTGAAGAAACCTTTGCTCTAGAATATAATTAGATAAGTATTTGAAATCCTTATGTCATAATGACTAGCTAGTATGTGCAGGATCGAGGTTTAGAGTTGTGCAGGGGGCATGTGCTTGCTTGGGTCAAATGCATATGCCAAAAGTGTGATGCATCTTGCATGGACCATGGGCTTTAGTTTACTTGAGAGAATCGGTCAATCTTTGTATCGTTAAATCAAAATAGAAGACATGGGCCTCTATGGTTTATTCTAGAAGAAAATGTGTCACATACATGGTGTAATTGAGATGGAGTACAAGAAGGTGAGTTTGTGTGGGACTTGTATGTCATGTGGGTAGCTTGACTAATCTAGTTCATGAGGGTAGAAATTGTTGGAAGGGAACGAATAATATTGTGCTATAAATATCAAAGTCACGGTAGGGTTATCAGATGGTATGGATAGAAGTGGATATTATAAGCCACTGATTTAACTCATTTAAATGGGAACCAATCTATCCCAATCTTTTGCTAATTCAATATACGTTCTAAAGAGGCTTGGAATCTATACAACATGAAAATCTTATTTTTGACTTAAATAAATACACGATTCTAGGATAGAATGGGTTTGAAGAATTCAAGGTTGCGGTCTTTTACTGTGGTTATCTAACGCACGAACAAAGGAATATAAAATACCATACGAAGACCGTGTCACAACCTTCAACCAGATGGAAGGACAGTCACGAATGACATCCCATTCTATGAGATAGGATATACTAAGTTCAGGGTTCTACACAACTTACGAAAATTAGTTAATCGTGGAAGGCACGATAATAGGACTTCTAAGAAGGCCAAATTTTGATGGATGTATGAGGATATGAGATACTTCTGATCGTAGTCACGGAATCTATAGGAAGCTTAGGTATTACTTATCTAATACTGCCTATATATTGACCATGTTTTCCAAGGCAGTAGGAGAGGTCTTAGTCAAGAATAACCGGAAGCAAGTTGGTACAGCGGACTTCTATTCATCTTATAACATTGGTTACAAGAGATATGGTTACAAAATTTATGGAAGGAGAATTAGTGGACCAAGAGATGGGGACTACATAATAGGTATAAGGATCTATTTCATCAACTTTGGTTTTTTTAGCCCAAATATGGTGATATGCAAGGATGGGTTTAACTGGGTCTTAATGGATTCCCTAATTGGACATCGATCTTTGATTGAATGAATCATAGATTTTAATCTATATTGACTGGACGAGATGCTATGAAATAAATCTGAGCTATTCCTTGTAGGTTAGGGTAATATCATATAGGTTCCAAGTCAAGTGATCTGGCTAATTTTTTAGCCGGGTTTGTTAAGCAGGTTCCTAAAGCCCGAGAATACACCTTCTGTGACTTTTATGTTTAAGTAGCACAAGAAGACTCAATTGGGTGGAACAGTAGTGGCATATGCGTAGTGGACTTCGAGTAGAACACAACCATATATTGGGTCAAAAGATTTGAGTCGAAGTTGGATCTCTAACAGATGTCAGAAAGGACAATGGTATTATATTAGGGGTTATAGCTAGCCTTTTTGACTCGAAAGTCGCATCATAAAAATAGAGTATAAGAGGACATGTTTTAGTGGGACATAATATATCTACATGAAGGTGAAGTTATCTAGGTCTTGTATATGAAATTTGTGGAAAGGTAACAGCCGGTCTCGTGCTCCGAATATTAATGTCATGGTCAGGGACACCAAATGATCTAAATAGAAAGTGGGAGTTCATAGGGGAACTAATTATTATCCTAATGAAATCAACTTATCCTGATCAATCGAAAATCATAGTAGATCCTAAAATTTAGGAGGCTTGTATTCCACTCACTTTAGAAGCTAAGACACGGTTTTGGATTAATGAGGTTTAGAAAATTTCAAAGCTGTGACATCGTGCTTCGACTTTGAGTATAAGGGAATACTACACAATGTGATAGATAACGTGATATGGTAGATATAAATCATTTAGAAGGTGGTTTTTTGATTTTGAATATATAAAATGATTGTGTATATATAGCTTTCATGGCCATAGGTGGTATGGTGATAAGGGGGATATTATGGGTATATCTTCCCTCAAGTATGAGTATTTGTTTTTCTGCAGTAAGTAAAAGCGAAAAACAATAAAGAGTTCAAGGGAGAGGGAATCAATGCGAACATGGGATTCCAACGACGATTGAATAATTCAAACAGAGTTGTCAAGGCAGTCGTATATGAGTTCATAGAGACACCTATATCTCAATCCACATGTGATAATCACAGGAAAAGTAAACCAAGTACACTAAGGTTGATCAGACCATAATACGCTGATTCTAATTAGACAATATATTAGCGGGCGTCCCCAATAAATACATGTCCTGAACAAGCTCGATAAATAATAAGCTTGCAAAAACTAGGTTGTAATAGCGGCATTAGTCTAGATAGTTCAAAATATAGGTACGCGAGATTCATGACCGAAAAAGTGATAAATGGTTCATATTCCTTAAGAGTCTAAGTCTTAGCCAGTGTTCGTGCTTATACAGTCATCCTACTATCTTCTTTCTCGGTCCTTGGTTGAACTAACGAGCACAGTCTAGATAATCTTCTTAAAGTCCTCTTTAATGGGTTACAAGGACCAATAGAATGATAGGTTATGAGGCATACTACCCAACTTATAAGAGTTCCACTAGTAGGGTGCTTTAGCGTTATACATGTATACCTAGTATGAGTCAACTTCCTAACCTTTATCAAGCATGGTAGAAAGGATACGAATTACGGTAGAAAGGGATCAAACAAGAGGCAAATCAATGCAGTCAAACGAGAGTTCAAAAATGGAATTCAATGGAGGGGATCAAGTATGTGGATGAGATCCTAGACCCTAATCCTATATGCAGGCTCACATTGGTACAGTAATATAACAGAAGTGATAAACTCGACCTGCATGGGCCACCACAAAAATATGTAATACTCAGTCCCAAAATACTTAGGACTAGTACGTACCATGTCAGCTGCATACATACGAAATATACTCCAATATGTGGAATCCTCGTATGTATATATAAGCTGTAAAATACAGTAAACCATGACAACTAATCTCATCCACAATAAGAAATAAATGTATAATAAAATCAACTCTGAATTTATGATTCGCACAAAGTTGGGCAGAGACAGATCCACTACCAACCATTTAAATGAGAAGAACAATACAAGGAAAGGATGGATAAAATAGCAATGAACGATCCAAGAGCAATCATCTTTGAAGGATTGGAGAAGATCACTGGCTAGAACACCTATGAGAAGTCACAAAAGCACACACCTGGAGAGATCACCAGGTCCTAAAGGGACGTAACAAGATACAGGAAGAACATGCCATAATAAACTGAATATATAATATGTCACAAGCCACAAGTAAAGTAAAATAGTCCCAGCCGTAACAAGACACAACATCTCATCATGAAACAGTGGACTACCCCTACAACCAAACAAAGACAAAGGGTAGCACACTATTCTGCGATGCGACATTGTCCTATGCTACATGGAACGGGGGTAAAATGACATTGACGAGGGTTATCTAACCAATCTAACGTGTTTATGCAGTTAAGAACAAACCTTTAGTCGTATGAGCCCTGGCTGTAAATAAGATCTGGTATAGTCCCCACTTGGGCTGTAAGCCTGCTTTCCGATTTTTTTTATATTTGATTATGATTTACTTTTATGGTCATTTGGACCTTAGTAAGAATTATTAATCTATTATATAGTTTATCATAATTTTTAGATATTTTAGATAATTTTTAAATATCTATTTTATGAAGATTTATATATTTTTATTAAATTTCATGATTTACCATATGGCCATTCGGGATTATTTTTGGGACCCAGTATTTTATTTAGGTCCTTGAACATCAAAAACTATTTTCTAAATTTTCTGGATTTTTTTGGTATTTTTGGAATTACATTGATAATAAAATATAGAAAAAAAACCTATTTTCTAGGACTTCTGGAATTTATTGTGCTAGCCTAAGGGTTCATTATGCTATTTTATATTTTCTAGAATTTTTTTATAATTTTTGGCAATATTTAAGTATTTATTTATTAAGGTTTATATATTTTTAAAGGCTTCCAATATTTATTATGAGATCATTTGGGACTAATATGAGGTAAAACATTTTTATTTATATTCTAGAAGGTTAGATATATTTTCTATAATTTTCTATAATTTTTTTGGAATTTTTAGAATTTTATTTGAAGTTATTTGGAGTTAAAATAATTTTTTAATGATTTTCTATAATTAAATAATTAATTATTCAGTCGAACACCCTCCTGGCCAACATGTCGGGGCCAATATGTCAGCCACCGCCTCTCTCTCTCCCCCCTATATATAGGTATTTAATTCGAAACCCTATTTTATTATTCATGCCTCCATTTTTGTTTGATCTTGGAGAACCCCGACTTCCCGAGGTGATTCCCGCCAACCCCGACCTCCTTTTCGCGTGCCTTTTTTTTTATCGGAAGCGTATTGAGGTAAATTTCTGAATATGTAATTTATTTTAGTAGATTTTATACCTAAATTTCTGGAAAATTCGTAGAGTGTCGTTTGCCCGAAACTTGACACGTTTCGGTGTTTTCGAGATTTCGGGAGAACCAAAAATTGAAATCATGAACCGTTTGAAGTTTCGAAAAGCTAACACAGATATGTATGACATATAATTTTTTCATAAATTATTTTGTTCATCTATTATTTTAGTTATTCTGTTGAACTCAGAATTGATCGATTGATCACCATTTTGGTCACGATTAGCCATAACGGCGATATCTTTTGACCAAAGCGTGATTTTGCAGCACAGTTAATTCTAGCACACTCGTGGCGCTGAAGTTTACCATGGTGCAATTTCAAAATCTAGAGTTCACAGCGTTTGACTAAATAGTCAATGACATGCCTCGATTTGCATGTCATGGTTTCCAAAATTGGAAACATGACTTTTGATGGCCAAACTTGCATATTTAGATTATATTCAGATTATTATTAGGTTAAATTAGGTTTTTAAGTAAATTATTCTAGAATTAATAATTATTAGATTAGTAACCCAACTAGCCACTATTCCATGAATTTAGAACTAGAACATTAGAATTGATTTATGGTTTTCGTGCACGGCTCATGGTGCGATATGTGTTATAGGTTGACAGCTTCTAGATCGACATTTCCCTCATCCTCTACTTGTGACTATGGTTTGTGCAAGGATTCGGGCAAGTACAGTATTGTAATTATGTTTTAGTTCATTATAACGTTTACTCTATAGTTTTCTTGTTTGATATCCCGTTGAGTCATTGCTTGGTATTTTATTGAGACACGATTTTGACTCTGTAGTTATCGTATCCTTCTTAGTATATCATTGACCGTTATTGTTTGTTAGAGAGTCGGGAGGGAAAATACTCAGTAATTACGTGAACAAACCCAATTACTTTTATTATGGATAGCTAAGTCATACACCCCACGTATGAGTTAGCCATACCCGGTTGTTGTGGATAGCCATCGTATGATGTGTCGTATTAGTCCAGCCGTTCACGTAGTAAAAGGTATTTCACACACACATAGTTGTTTCCATTGTTCCTTTATCTAGTTCCTGTCCTACTAGATCATATCTTACTAGTTTATATCTTGCTAGTTCATATTATGCTAGTTCATCTCTTGCTAGTTCTCTATATGCTCTTTGCTATTATTATTTCTCATTGTTCTAACTTATTTTATGCTAACAATATTAAATGCAATATGGTTGTACTCTGCTCCTTTCCTGACTAAATCGTTGTTATAGGTGAGGTTGACGTGCCTACTCTTGCGCTATGGACCATACGAGGGGGGAGATAGAGACTCGAAGGCCAAACCATATAAGACTAGTTAGTTGTGTGGTACTTTTCTATAAATGTAAAAGCTTACATTCTTCTTCAAATGTAAAACTTCTATATTTTGTAAAGTTGATTTAGTTGTTGTGAACAAGCAGTTAGTATTTATAAGCATTTATTTATTGCGGGCTTGACAGCGTTCTACAGCCAACTCTGCGGTGCAGGTTGGGCTTGGACACGTCTCGTATCCGAAAAGCGGGTGCGGGTCGTGACAAGTTTTTATGGTGGCCCATGCAGGTCATTTTCGTAAAAGATTGCGAACTCGTGATAGTACTTAAGTTAGTCGTACTATTGCGAGCCTGTGACTTGAAAAATGCTCATTCACAAATAGGACTAATTTAATTTTAGAGAATGACTAGGACTATGAGTCCTTTATTCAATTTGACCCTTGGGTAGTTAAGGTTGCTAATTTGGCCATGTGACTTAGCCAATAATTTATTGAATTCTAAACCATATTAGATATTTGATACGATGTTAGGATCAAAGGTGGGTAGACTATTCGCTAGGTAAGTTAGGCCTTCATAGAATTTAATTCCAAATTTTGATCATTTGTGCCATTTTAACTTCTGTCTTCTCTAAACCTTGTTTTATTTGCAAAACTATTTTGCGATCGTTTTATTTTCAATTCCTAATCTTGGTTCAATTATCTATATATTAATTCAAGTCATCTTTGTTCATTTTGCGATCATTTTGTTTTCAAAACTGATACTTTTATCCAAGGACAGATACTTATATTTTCTTATCATGATCGAATTGTTTGAATTTATAGAAGTTCCTTTGAAATTCTTATGGATATAGTTGAAATAATTTTCGATGACTTACAATGGTAAGGCAGATGTGCACTGTCCCCTTTTATTTGAATTATTGATACTGCGGGCACTGCAGTCAGCAGCGCACTGGCGTGGCATGACCCCTAAGTTAAATAATTTCAAGTAAACGTAGTTTGTCAAATATTACTAAAACTATATCCTAGTTGCAATATTCGATCCTTTGGTTTATTGTATCAACATTGGATAGAGTTGATAGAGTGTTCGATACCATATTATATTTGAGTCATGATACCAAGGTTTAGTGCAGCTAGATGTACACTGGCGGGACATAAATTTTCGGTAAAGTGACTTCATGTATACATATGGTTTTTGAATATTATAGAGACTACATCCTTCCGACATATGACTACTGATTTATTTCTTATTATTTTTCTTTATTTCTTGAACATTTTTATCTTATCCTTCTATTTTTTGAATGTTATTTGGCTCCTAGCAATCTTTAAAACCTATTTGATTTTCTTCTTGTAGATTCCTAATTTTATCAAGATGTTGATTCTTAATCGTATCCTCCGAAATTTCGATGACAAAATTTTTCTAAGGTGGGTAGATTTGTAAGCCCACATCTCGATTTTTTTATATTTGATTATGATTTACTTTTATGGTCATTTGGACCTTAGTAAGAATTAATTATCTATTATATAGTTTATCATAATTTTTAGATATTTTAGATAATTTTTAAATATCTATTTTCTGAAGATTTATATATTTTTATTGAATTTCATGATTTACCATATGGCCATTTGGGGTTATTTTTGGGACCCAGTATTTTATTTAGGTCCTAGAACATCAAAAACTATTTTCTAAATTTTTTTGATTTTTTTGGTATTTTTTGGAATTACTTTGATAATAAAATATTGAAAAAAACCTATTTTCTAGGACTTCTAGAATTTATTTTGCTAGCCTAAGAGCAAATATTGACCCCAAATATTTTTAGGGTTCATTATGCTATTTTATATTTTCTAGAATTTTTTCATAATTTTTGGAAATATTTAAATATTTATTTATTAAGGTTTATATATTTTTGAAGGCTTCCAATATTTATTATGAGGCCATTTGGGACTAATATGAGGTAAAACATTTTATTTATATTCTAGAAGGTTAGATATATTTTCTAAAATTTTCTATAATTTTTTCTGGAATTTTTAGGGTTTTATTTGAATTTATTTGGAGTTAAAATAATTTTTTAATGATTTTCTATAATTAAATAATTAATTATACAGTCAACCACCCCCCTGGCCCACATGTCGGCGCCAATATGTCAGCCACCGCCTCTCTCTCTCTCTCTCTCTCTCTCTCTCTCTCCTATATATAGGTATTTAATTCGAAACCCTATTTTATTATTCATGCATCCTTTTTGGTTTGATCTTAGAGAACCCCGAGTTCCCGAAGTGATTTCCGCCAACCCCGACCTCCTTTTCGTGTGCCGTTTTTTTTTGTCGGAAGCGTATTGAGGTAAGATTTCTAAATATGTAATTTATTTTACTAGATCTTATTCCTAAATTTCTGTAAAATTCGTAGAGTGTGAGTTGTCCGAAACTTGACACGTTTCGATGTTTTCGAGATTCCGGGAGAACCACAAATCAAAATCATGAACCGTTTGAAGTTTCGGAAAGCTATCACAGAGCTGTATACATATAATTTTTCCAGAAATTATTTCGTTCATCTAGTATTTTAGTTATTCTGTTGAACTCAGAATTGATCGGTTGATCACCGTTTTGGTCACGATTAGCCATAACGGCGATATCTTTTGACCAAAGTAAGATTTTATGGAACGGTTGATTCCAGCTCACTCGTGGCACTAAAATCTACCAAGATGCACTTTCAAAATCTATAGTTCGTAGTGTTTGACTAAATAATCAATGGCATGCCTCGATTTGCGTGCTATAGTTTCTAAAATTGGAAACATGACTTTTGATGGCCAAACTTACATGTTTAGATTATATTTAGATTATTATTAGGTTAAATTTGGTTTTTAAGTGAATTATTCCAAAATTAATTATTATTAGATTAGTAACCCAACTACCACTATTCCATGAATTTAGAACTAGAACATTAGAATTGATTTATGGTTTTCGTGCACGGCTCATGGTACGATATGTGTTATAAGTTGACAGCTTCTAGATCGACATTCTTCTCATCCTCTACTTGCGACTACGATTTGTGCAAGGATCCAGGCAAGTACAGTATTGCATTTATGTTTTAGTTCATTATAACGTTTACTATATAGTTTTCTTGTTTGATATCCCGTTGAGTCATTGCTTGATATTTCACTAAGACACGATTATGACACTATAGTTATCGTATCCTTCTTAGTATATCATTGACCGTTATTGTTTGTTAGAGAGTCGGGAGGAGAAATACTCAGTATGTACGTGAACAAACCCAATTATTTTTATTGTGGATAGCTAAGTCATACACCCACGTATGAGTTAGCCGTACCCAGTTATTGTGGATAGCCATCGTATGATGTGCCATATTAGCCCAGACGTTTAAGTATTAAAAGGTATTTCTCACACACATAGTTGTTTCCATTGTTCCTTTATCTAGTTACTGTCCTGCTAGATCATATCTTACTAGTTTATATCTTGCTAGTTCATATCCTGCTAGTTCATATCCTGCTAGTTCATCTCTTGCTAGTTCTCTATATGCTCTTTGCCATTATTTTTTTTATTGTTCTAACTTATTTTATACTAACAACATAGATGAATATGGTTGTACTCTGCTCCTTTCCTGACTGGATCGTTGTTATAGGTGAGGTTGACGTGCCTACTCTTGTGCTATGGACCATACGGGGGGGGGGGAAGATAGAGACTCGAAGGCCAAACCATATAAGACTAGTTAGTTGTGTGGTAGTTTTCTATAAATGTAAAAGCTTACATTCTTCTTCAAATGTAAAACTTTTATTTTGTAAAGTTGATTTAGTTGTTGTGAATGAGCAGTTAGTATTTATGAGCATTTATTTATTGCGGGCTTGACAGTGTTCTACCGTCGACTCTGCGTCATAGGCTGGGCTTGGACACGTCTAGTATCCGAAAAGCAGATGCGGGGCGTGACAAGTTTTTATGGTAGCCCAAATCAAATAAACTGCTTGATGGGTTCTATGGAGGGTTAATCCAGCTATGCATAGAAATTTACGGATCGAAGTTTTATTAAACGATGAGGGAGAACTCGTACCTAGAAGTTGGGCTGTCGCTCATACACTACTGTTATTGTGCGACTGTGCAGCTGCCTTAGGCACTCGTCATGACGCTGTACGGGCGGCCAGTGATGGCGCTCCGACGGCGGGTGGTGGCATGCGCAAGGCAAGGGTCGGTCGGATCTAGGGTTTAGGTTAGGGTTGTGGAATCGGATTTGTGTTCCGCTCGATATGTCTTTATATACATACTGTTGTTGTAGATTCGGTCTATTACTTTGGGGGGGTCGCGAGATGTGGGCCTTTGGCTTCTCGTGAGAAATTCATGAGAAGAGTTGTGGGTTATTCCTTTCTTCTTCTTTTTTTTCTTTATCACTCTTATATATATATATATATATATATATATATATATATATATATATATATATATATATATATATATATATATATATAAATATATATATATTATATATATATATATTATATATATATATATATATATTTTATATATATATATATAATATATAATATATATATATATATATATATATATATATATAATATATATATATATAATATATAATATATATAGAAAAAAAAATATATATATATATATAATATATAGATATATAATGTATTTTTTCCCCCGATGCGCTCCCTCTTCTTCCGCTCGTGGCCGCTCAGGGGGCCTCGCCGCTGCTAGGCCCGGCCTCCGCCCAACGCCCACAGTGCCGCCGGCCGGCCGCCCCCCGCCCCCCCGCCTCCTCCCATGGCCTCGCCTCCTCCTGATCTGCTTGCCTTCCCCGAGCTCCCTTCCGATCCCGTTTGCTTCTCCTCCTCCCCAGTGCCTCCCCCTCCACCGCCCGTCCGCCTACCCCCCCCAACCACCCTCCTCCTTTAACAATCTTCATCGGCCCCCCTCCCCCTCCGGGCCTTCCCTTCGGCCGTCCACCCTTCCTTTCCCTCCGGGCATCGCTGCCGTCCCGGCCCCTCCGAAGTTGGTCCACCCCCCGGTGCCTTTGGTTCGGTGGTGCCCTACCTCGGGCCTCGAGCCGTCTTCCCGCTCACAGGGCCTCCCTTGTTCGAATTCCTGTGGAGGACAGACCGCTGGGGGCCACGTGCCCTCGGTACCCATGTAGTCATTGAGGACCAAGCAGGTAAATGGCGCAGTCAACGAATTTTCTGGCGCAGTCTCCCATGACACATTTTCTGGCGCCGTCAACACACTCCCTGGTGGCCGTGCAACTTTTGGTGCAGGTCATCCCAGTTTATCGGGTGCCACCCCAGACCGCATTAGGCACTCATGGCGGCACCCCTTTGGGAGTTTCGGGCACAGTCCACCCGCCCCCTTGGGTGCTCCTGGCACAGTCCACCCGTCCACACCTTTGGGGGCTTCTGGCGCAGTCCACCCTTTGGGTGCTTCTGGCGCAGTCCGCCTGTCCACCCCTTTGGGTGTTTCTGGCGCAGTCCATCATGTGGGTATTTCTGGCGCAGTCCGCATGGCCTCACCCTTTGGTGCAGGTCCGTCCAACTTTTGGGTTACGGCCTCTGGCCCGTTTGGTCCACATGGCGCTGTCTTTCCGAGGGTCCCCTTTGGCTCAGTCCACCCTGGCCTCGTGGCATTCGCTGGTCGCAATGCCCCTTTGGGTGCGGGTAAGTCTGCCTATTTGGGCACCGACTCCGACCCTTCTGGCCTACCTCTTTTTGTTTGGCCTCGCGGGGGCGCATCCCTTCCTCTTCAGGATCCCGCACGCATTATCGTGGACCCCACCCTTTGGCAGGCTTCTCCTCCCGCCGTGGTGGGGGCTACTACCCTTGTGCCCCTTGGGAGCGCGACCCTCCACGTTCTCCCGCTTTCTCTCCCTCCCTCTTCGTCCTTGCCAGCATCTTCCGGCGACGTGATGCTCCTTTCCGACGCGGCCGGGCTATTGTGCCCGTCGGTTTTCAGTGCTGGTCAGCCGTGTCTCCCGGACACGCCAGCGTCGCTACCCGCTCTCTCCGCGGCCTCCCAGCAACTGCCCCATCCGGGCTCTCCCTTGCCTCATTCCCTAGCGCGAGCGCCCCCTGATTCCCTCCTCCCTCCTGACCCAACCCTTGGGGCCCCTTTGGGCGCTACAAAGCTCCCACCTTCCCAGAGCGTCGTCTCTCCTCCATTGGGCTCTGCGTCCCCTGGCGCAACCCAGATTCTGGGCAGGCCTCCGTTGGGCTATTCTCCTTGCCCGACCCCTTCCTTCGCCGACATCCTTCGCCTGGACAGGGCCCCCAAGTTGGGGCCCCTGATCTAGGACGTCGCTCTTCCTGATATAAAATATCTGTCGACAGTGTCCATGCCGACGGAGCCATTCACCAACCAAGAACTCTAGTCTCTGGCCACTTCTTTCCCCTACTCCTTCGTCCTCAAATTCTCTTCTGGCTGTCCCGAACTCGCCAGGGTCGTAGAGGTCATAGCCGGTTGGCAGCTATCGGCTGAGTACAGGGTAGCCCCCCTCGACCCGAGGCATATCCTGCTACACCTTTCCTTCGACCATGACCACAGGACTGTGTGGTCCAAAGGCACCGGGAGAGTGGACTCCTACCAAATGAAGATTATCAAGTGGTCACCGAACTTTAACACCGAGGAAGACTCAGCGACGGTGGCCGCCCGGGTAACCTTACCCATTCTTTCCCTCATTTGCTTTTTCCGGCAGCCCTTAGGCACATAGCCAACTCCTTCGGGACTTTCGTAGCCGCCGCTGCTGAAACCAGTAATCTGACTAAAGCACACTACGCCAAGATATGTGTGGAGCTCGACCTCACTTAGGAGCCCCCAAGCCACATACTCATTGAACTTCGTAATCGGACTCACATCCAGCAAATTATCTACGACAATCATATCATCTTCTGCATCTACTGCAATCTTCGAGGTCACTCATCCAAGAATTGCTTCCGTCTCCATCCTGAGCTAAGGAAGAAAACAGAGCGGCCAGAACCCAAACCCAAAGGAAACAAGCTTCAAAAAACTGTCCAACCACCCCTGATTCCCCTACCGAACTCCCACACCAGATTCAACTCCAACGAAGAAAAGTACGATAGAGGCATCTCCATGGAGAAAGCCCTGATCCTATTCCCTCCTCCTGTCCTTTCTCTGTCCAATCAGTTCGACGCCCTCGTCGTAGAGGCTATTAGCTCCTCCAAGGAGTTGGCCCTTCCTGACGATCTCATCAAGGTACCAGGGTCAGACTCAGAGGATCTCAGCACCCCACCCCTTGATGAAGTAGAGGAGTCCCTCCTGGCACTTTCGACCGCCTCCAACCTCCAAATAGAGTACAAAAGTTTCACCATTGATGCTCTGGCTATTCTAGGACTAGAGCAGGCTAGAAGAGGCCTACAGGTCATCGCTGTCGGATTCCCTCTCAAGGAGAAAGGTGACCAGATTGAAATATCTGACGCCTTCCTCCTCATCCCGCCGGAGCAACCCGATCTCGATTCAACGGGAGAAACGGTCGCACACCCACAAAGCTTCGAGAAACCTACTACCTCGTCCATCATAGTGGGGGGAGCATCTAATGCTACCAGGAAATCGGACAAGAAAGGGTCCGCAAAGTCCCCATCAATGCACACTAGGTCCGCTGCTAAGTGGTCCAACCAACACCTCCCAAAACCCCAATAATGTTGAACATCCTCTCCTGGAATGTCCACGGTCTTGCGAACAAACCTTCTATGAGAAGAATAATCGGCCTTAAAAAAACTCACAAGATCAACATCTTGATTATCATCGAACCCAAAATCCCTTACAGGAAACTCAAATCCATCCAACTGCAGTTAGGCTTTCACTCGGCCATAGCTGGCAGACACGACATTTGGATCCTATGTTCCAAGGCCGTTCAAATCGGTGTCATCCACAATTCCAGCCAAGCCCTTTTCTGCTGGATGAAATACCCTTTAATCCCTAACCGCGCCATCCTTTCTACGATTTAAGGCCGCTGGGACATCACGGATCGCAGACACCTATGGAACGACCTCCAGAACATCAACAACCACAACAATATCCTTCCATGGCTTTGTATTGGGGACTTCAACTCTATCACCTGCAGAGATGAGAAAATTGGAGGCCGACCTCCCTCCTTCCAGCCATGCAAGACTTCAACGATTTTATCTTCAACTCTCACCTCACTACCCTCCCGTTCACAGGCAACGCATTCACCTGGTGCAACATGCAGGCAGGCGACCGTAGGCAATTCTTCTGCCTCGATAGGGCCTTAACCAACGCCCAATGGCTAGGAATGGGATCTACCTCCAAGCTCTCTCACCTTAACGCCACTGAATCAGACCACGCTCCCCTGCTGGTAGAAATTGCCAGCATCTCCATCAAGCCCAGGAAAAGCTTTCGGTTCCTGGACTTCTGAAGCGAGCACCCCCAATTCCTGGGAGTGGTCTCGGAAGCATGGAATAACACGGTTTCCCTCGAACCTCTCAAACGGGTGGCTTACAAACTCCAAGCCACGAGGAAAGCTTTGGCAGCCTGGAGCAAGAAAGCTTACGGTGACATCTTCCAAGCCATTCGTGAGGCCGAGGATGACATTACCCGCGCCGAAGCCAGATACATAACAGACTGTTCGCCTGAATCCAGGAAGGCGCTGAACCTCACCAAAGCCATCCTCAAATTCAGGCAAAAAATATATACTGATTTTTGGAAACAGAAAGCCAGGATCAAATGGGACAGTGAGGGGGACAACAACTCCAGCTTTTTTCACGCCTACGTTAGTGGTCGCAGGCAAAAACTTACCCTCAACCAGATTGCCGATGACGACGGTACCAACATCAGCGATCCTAAAGGCATACAAGCGGAGGCAGCTAAGTTCTACTCCAGACTATTCTCCAACGATACAGTCACCAAAGACAATGCCTTCCTAGACAAGGTTCCCTATCTCGTCAGTGATACCAACAACACCAGGCTCGAACAGCCCCACTCCGAGGACGAAGTGAAAGACGCCGTTTGGGCCCTCGACGAACACAGTGACCCTGGCTAGATGGATTTTTGGGAACCTTTTTTCGTACTTGCTGGGACATCATCAAGGGAGACATTCACAGTGCGGTCTCCGCCTTCCTCCAGGGAGCTACCTTTCCAAGAGCCATCTCGAGCACCAACCTAATCCTCATTCCGAAGAAAGATAACCCAGAGACATTCCGTGACTTTTGCCCTATCAGTCTCTGTACCTTCACCAACAAGATCATATCCAAGATCATCGCCTCCCGCATGGCAGGCCTTCTCCCTAAGATCATCTCAGAGGAGCAGAGTGGGTTCGTTAGGGAGAGAAATATCCAAGATAACATCATGTTGGCCCAAGAGTTAGTCACCTGCATGAAGCTCCTAGTAAGAGAGGGCAACATTGCCATCAAATTGGACATGGAAAAAGTCTACGACAGACTAGATTGGCAATTCATGATCTGGGTCCTCCGAGCATTCGAATTTTCCGAAAATTGGACCAACATTGTGTGGAGATCGATCAGCAACTCCTGTTTCTCTATGGTTATTAACCGCCATGCGGACGGATTCTTCAAATCCAGTCGCAGGGTTAGGCAAGGAGATCCGCTGTCTTCCACCATCTTCATCATAACGGCAGACGCTTTGAGCAGAAACCTTAATCAGATGGCGGGCTCCCCCAACTTCCAGCACTACTACACTACCAGCGGATGCCCAATCATCACCCATCTGGCATTTGCTGACGACATCCTCATATTCTCCGTCGGGGACCGCCGAATCCGTAGACGTTGTCCACAACACGCTACGGAGATACGAGAGGTGCTCCGGACAGAAGATCAACCAATATATATATATATAAATATATATATATATATATATATATATATATATATATATATATATATATATATATATAAATATATATATATATATATATATATATATATATATATATATATATATATTAATAAACCAAAAATTCCATAAAAAATTCTAAAATTTTCTAAACTCAAAATATAACTTTTAATGTATTTTATTTTGTAAAAACTTGTAGTATATAAAAAAAAATAAAAAAAAAAAAAAAAAATATATATATATATATATATATATATATATATATATATATATATATATTATATATATATATATATATATATATATATATATATTAAAAAATATATATATATATTAAAAAAAAAAAAAAAAATATATATATATATATATATATTAAAAAATATAAATATATATATATATATATTTATATATATATATAAACCAAAAATTTCCATAAAAATTCTAAAATTTTCTAAACTCAAAAATATAACTTTTAATGTATTTTATTTTTGTAAAAGCTTGTAGTATATATAAAATAGTACTTACTTGCTACTTGTACTATTAGTACAAAATAACAAATGACAAGTTATAGAGTTATCAAGAATATTTTCAATTTATAGTAATAAAAATTTTCATAAAATTTTCTTAAAATTTCTGAATCCAAAAATATACTCTAAAGTATCTTAGTACTTAATCTTATACCACTTTACCAAGATGTAGATAACATGTAGCAATCCTTGCTATATTCAATATAAACTAAATCAAATAAAAATCAAGCGTATTAAAAATAATTCAAATGTTGTGAAAAATATTAATATAAATTAATTACAATAACATTTCATTTGCATCAGATTATTCATAGAAGTATTTTATGATAGAAGCATAAGCATTAACGGGCGTCACTTATTCAGTGATTCTTACCCAAAGCCGACAATGCATCCCTGTGTCACGACTCTCTTTCGCTTTTTGGGATACAAGTACGTAGCCAAGTCTAGCCTACGTCGCAGCATCGGCATTAGTACGCTGTCTATATCTCAAGGTCAACTCAAATAACAAAATCATATCTAATTTCTCATTTACAATAATTATTTAAATTACAAATCCAATAATTTATCAAAATGACTGTCACGACCTGGTCCCAATTTTTTGGGTCGAATCGGACCATGCTCAGCCTGCACCGTTGTTGAGATGGCGGCAGTAAGTTGTATCACTCATGCAGGTAATCAACAACACAAGTTCTAATTGCCACAACTTTTAATACTTTAATAATTTAAAGACTTGTCCAACACAAAGTTTCAAATACAAACCACAACTGAAATAAAATATTTGTTTTTCCACATAATCATAAACTGGAAATAAATCTAATTAGCAGTCTTCTCATCATCATCCTCTGATAGAACAGCCGGGGTACAACTCAGGGTCGTAATAACTACTAATCAGTAGCTCTGCATCATCAATAGAACCTAAAATGTTGTCTCCAGTCAGGAGGGAGCAAAGTACAATTTATGATAATCTAACAATTGAAATAATAATAGAGTTATGCACTTTTAAACAATTTGAAAAGTTTTCCAGCAGTTAAAACATTATGATGTAAATAGGCAATGAATATGACCGGATTAGGTTGTACAGTTGTATCCTATTGATACGATATGGCTTATCCTCGTGTGTTTGAGGGGTAAGCTAACACAGTCATTATACTACTTTGGATGTGGTCATACTCACTACGCTACTCCCCCAGTACCCAACAGTTAATCAGTCAATGCTCTCAGAGAGAGTGTTTCGTATTGCATCGTGGTTTAAACTTGTAATAAAACGATTACTAAATAATTGTAAACTACCACAAAATGTACTTGTGTAGCCTCCCTTCTCGAAAATTTTCATAATATTTTATTATTATTATTTATTTGATTTAAATAGTGATTTTAGCATTTTATAAATAATTAAATAGTTAATTATTATGGTAGATGATTTTAGCTATGGTTGAGATTTGGAGTACAAGGTGACTAGGAATCATGGCCCGGATAGCTCAGTGGCGTGCTTTGACTAGTGTTTAGTCATGGTAGGGGAAGGCCGAGCCATAGTGATATCCTAACTAAGAAAACCAGGCCAAGTTGTGACATGACCATTATAAATAGTTTAATTAATATTAGTAATTATTGACTTGTAGAAGACCGGTTATACCAAACCAGTCTGGACTGGACCCGAACTGAGCCGAGCCCATGTAGTCATGCGACCCGTCCAAAAACGTCCATATTGATATATTGTTGGTGTGATTTTGTCGTATTTCAGTTTAATGATTCAATGCAAGTTTTATATATATTTTATTAATAAATATTATAGATATCAATATTAATGATATTCAAATATAATTGTATAAAATATGCCCTTGTACGCTTTTTGGACTATTAGACTGTACCTATAATTGTATGTACACCATTATTGGTTTATAAAATTTTGTTATTATTATTAGCATTATTTTTGGGATTGTTATTTAATAATATTGTTTTTATATTATTTTATTGTCAAATAAATATATTATATGTGTATATATAAAATATATAAATGTATATGGCGTATATATATATATATATATATATGTATATATATATTCTTATATATATATATATATATATATATATATATATATTCTTATATATATTCTCACGTATATATTCTTATATATATATATATATATATATATATATATATATATATATATATATATATATATATATATATTTTTTTTTTTTTTATATATATATATATATATATATATATATATATATATAAGAATATATACGTGAGAATATGTGTATATATATATAGATATATATATACTATAGATAAATGTATATACGTGTGTATACGTGTATATATGTATTTATATATATATATATATATATAGGGTATAGGTGTACGTATATAGGGTATAGGTGTACGTATATAAATGTGTGTATGTATACGTATATACGTGTTCGTATATATAAATAAAAAAAAAAAAATATATATATATAGGGTATAGGTGTACGTATATAAATGTGTGTATGTATACGTATATACGTGTTCGTATATATAAATAAATAATATATACGTATAATAGATAAAAGTATTTTTATGAAACTATTTAGAAATTATGGTCGTATTATTATATAGGTGTATTTGTGTGTAAACGTATATATATATATATATATATATATATATATATATATATATATATATATATATATATATATATATATATATTAGATAAATGAATACGTGTATATGTATACGTGTCTGTGTATATAAACATATATCGGTATATATAAATATATATGTATATATATTTTAGAGTTATTATTAAATACCAAAGAAATAGGAAAAGAAAAACAAGAAGGGGTAATACAAAAGTCATCACAGGCTCAAGCCAGGAAGCCCAAACCCTTGGGCGCAGCCCGAGCTGGGTACTTCTTCCCCCATACTTCCCAGGACCCGAGCCCCCCTCTGTTGACAGCGTTTGACTATATAAGAAATAGAGAGAGAGAGAGAGAGCAGCAGAGGGATCGATAACGCTCGAAACCCTAACCCTCGACGCAAACCCACGCCGCCACCCACCTGGGCGAACCCCCCGCGCGCGCGCGCCGTCGCCCTGGGCGCACCACCGGCCGGCCGAAAACACGAAAACTGCGCAAGACACGGAGGAGTAGCGGCAGTAGTACAATGGCGAAGCGCCAACTTCAAGGTACAATTTCTCCCTCGTTTCTGAGTCGTTTTATAAATCGTAAATTGTCATGGAAAGCCTATATAACCCTCTTAGAGTACCAGTAAATAGATTCGAGATTCCTAGTGGATTTGACTCAGAAAATCAATAAAGAAATCGATGGAAATTGCCATTTAAAAACAGGGTATAGGAACGCTAAGTACCCATTTTTGGAGAACGATTCCAATCGATTTATTATCGGTTTAGTAAATCCATCTCGACAACATTGTAGACAAACTATCAGCGTTTGAAACCCTTCTATTAGTTTCTGTTTTCAGTTAATATAGTTTAAGTTATTTGCGTTCAAAAATCAGGAAAACCCATGATTAACAGTTTTGAAAAACTAGAAGAAACCTCTGACACCACGTCCGTCCCGCCATTTCGAGCGACATGGTCATGAAACGAAGGCATCGAAAGCTGCGTAATGGCTTCGTGGTCATGTGGGCTTTGACAGAATTCAAATTGGTCGCGTGTACGCGACGAATTTGATACGTATCCGTCGAAATTCACCGTATCGTGCACTTTGTAAATTTCTCAATTACTTTGTACACGCTCGTCAGATCGAGACGAAACTTAAACCAACAGGACCGTATCATTTTTTTGGTCCTGTATACCAAGTTTGGTCCGATTCTGAGACCGTTGATAAAATTACCGTTTTGCGGGCCCCACGGTCCCACTCAATTGGCGATTTTGTGCACGGCCCGCCGGAATCCAACTCTGGACATACGGTTGGGTTCGTATCGGAAAACTGGACCTGTAGACATGTAGTTTGATGACTTTAAAAACCGTTGACTCTGGCACGCTTTTCGGTGTAAAGCGGGTCCAACGGCGGACATCGTTTTTGCCCAAAATTACCGTTTTGCTCCTGTGTCCAGAATTGGACTTAAGGACAGGCAATCCTAGCTAATTTGACTATTTTGAGAATGTTGGTACTGTTTATTTCAGCATCCGGAGACTTCTGCATGTGTTGACTGATTATGGCTCATTGTGTGGTATAGTATTGGTTTCTCCAGCTAAGGACCTTAGGCGAGTGCACTTTCTGATTGCTTTCCGATTCATAGTAGTCTTTCATTTTATGCCTATACATATATCTTACTGCTTGTTGACATGCTCGTCACACGGAGTAGTCGGGAGGGAAAATATCTAAGTAAACATGTTAACTACCCAGAACTATCCCATAAGTCTATTCTTGAATAATAGCCGCTGCACACGACACGTGCAGTGTGTCGGATTTACCCCCTAGCCGTTCACATGTCAAAACAGATATTTCACACCACCTAGATAGATGTCTTTTATTAGTTTTCTTTGTTTACTTCTCTATCGTGCTATGTCATCAGTTTTCTTACAGCTTTCATATCTCATATGCTATTTTCATGTCTTGTTAATTCTGTTATGTTTTGCATTACCGTCGATTTATGTACTTGTTCTAATCCTGACTGGATAACCAATATTTTTTTAGGTTTAGCCGCGATCACTCTTAGCACTGGGAAGATTTGGGTATGCTGAGGCCAACCTAGAAATAGATAGCCATTGTATCATTTCATTAATTGTAAAATCTTATATTTCCTTTAATTTTAAATATTGTAAATGTTGTAATAAATTTAGAATTGTGAATGAGCAGCAAATATTGTTGCTGGAGCATTTGTTTCTTGCGGGCTTGACAGCGTTCTACCGCTGACTCTGCGTCGTAGGCTGGCTTGGACACGTGTCGTATCCGAAAAGTGGGTGCGGGTCGTGACAAGTATTTGTGGTGGCCCATGCAGGTCAGTCTTCACAAAAGATTACGAACTCGTGATGGTACGTTAGTCGTACTATTGCGAGCCTGCGCCCAGGAAATGCTCATTCACAATTAGGATTAAAATTATTTAAGAGAATGACTAGGAATAGGAGTCCCTCATTAAATTGACTGTTGGGTAGTTAAGGTTATTAGATAGGCCATGCAATTTAGATAGCTTGCTAGATCCCTATATGTACACTGTTACCTTTGATATGACAATGTGATCCAATACGAGTATACTATTCTCTTGGTATGTTAGGCTTGCCTAGAATTAAGGCATTGATTTTGATAAATAGTTCAATTTTCTTTTTAGATATAAATCTTATATCATAATTTAGAATTGCCTGTTTTTAAATTCTATTTTGCTGTAAGGAGTTGGTTTATAATTTCTGATTATGTTATTCCTGTATGAACCCGAGTTAGATTTGATTTAAAGTTTCCCTCAGCAATTTGAAATGCTTATGAAATAGATACTAGAGTGTTTGTATTTCTTTCGTCTTTAATTATTTCCATGATTAAATCTTTTATTTAAATGTTGTGATTGATAGGACAAATACCTACGCTCTATTTTTTGTCAACTTGTTTGAATCTCTAGAAGCTCATAAATTTTTTACGGTTATAGTTAGAGAAATATTAGCTAACCCATAAAGTTTAGACAGCAGCGCACTGTCGTCAATTATTTGAGAGTAGAGAATGTGGGTTCACTGCAGCCAGTAGCGCACTGGCTAGGCACAACCCATAGAATCGAATTCCTTTCGAAGAATTGTAGGTTATGGATCATTGCTAAAACTATGTCCTAGTTGACCTCTTTAGATCTTAAGATACCCTTGTGTCAATGTAAGGTAGAGTACCGATAGCCTATCATAATTGAATCATGGAACCAAGGGTTTGCCACAACCAGAGTATACGGACGAGGCATAATTCTTGGTAAAATGAATTCAGACGTAATTACAAGTTTAGGATAATATAGAGGATAAGAAACTGCCAGGTATGTCCCATTAAGACCCAAGGCCAAAACTAGTGAAAGTTCTGTAAGTTAGATAGCATGTCTCCCAACCTAGCATTCCGTGGTCCTTGTGATCTATTAACAAGGAAATTGACTGACATTAATAGGTTTACCCCAAATATAGAATTTAGAAGTTCCATAACCCAGTAGTCGACCAAGGCCTTATGGATAGGAAGATAGTAGGAAGATTGTATAAATAAGAACACCATGTAAGGTTTTGATTATTTCAAAACTCGAACTACTCTCTCCTCCTTCCAAAAATCTCGTGTACTTGTATTTTGACTATCTTGACCAACGCTGCTATTATAGCCTAGTTTTTGCAAGCTTCCTCTTTTATCGAGCTTGACTCAAGACATATATTTATTGGGGACACCCGCTAACATATTGTCTAATCAGAATCAGTGTATTACGGTCTGATCAACCATGATGCATTCGGTTCACTTTTCATTTAATTATCCTACGTGGATTGAGATATAGATGTCTCTAGGGTCTCATCCGTGATCGCTTTGACAATTCCTCTTGAATTAAACATCCGCCCTTAAATCATGTAATTGTGTTCAGTGATACCTCTCTTGAACTCTTTATCGTTTTCGTCTTCACTGATTGGAAAGACGAAGGCTCGTAATTGATAGATAGATATAGAATATCCCCATGGCTATGATAGTGGTATACGCAAGGGTAACTACCATCGGCCAGCCCTGTGACAGGAACCTTGCCACCATATCCTAGCCTCTAAGGTGGGTAGACTATAAGCTTCCTAAAATTTTAGGATGTACGAGGATGACCAATTGATTAGAATAATTTTCCCATTAGAATGATAGTTAGCGCCCATGGACTCCCACTTTCCATTTAGATTATTTTTGTGCCCCGACCGTGTCATTAATATTCGGAGCACGAGACCAACTGTTATCTTCCAACAAATTTTATATGTAAGATCTAGACAAGTCCACCTTCATCTAGGTATATCATGTCCCACTCAAATCCATTCCCTTGTACTTTATTTTTGTGCTACGACTTTCAGGTTAAAAGGACTAGCTATAACCCTTACCATAGTACCGGTATACTTTCTGACTTCCACTAGAGCCTCAACCTTGACTCAATTCCTTTAACCCGATATATGAGGGTGATCTACTCGAAACCCACCACGCACAAGTCACTAGTGTGCCTCTTGATAGAGGCCTCTTGTGCTATTTAAACACAAAAATCACTGAAGGTGCATTTTAGGCTTGAGGGACCTAGCTAACCAACTGGACTGGCAACTAGCTCAACCCTTGGATAGGAACCTATTCTAGGTTACCCTAACTAGTAGAAACATTTTTATTATTAGGATATTATCTAGTCCATATAGATTGAAACTCAATGTTCATCCAACCAACGAATGATATCCAAATAGGAAACCCATTAAGGCCCAGTAAAATCCAACCAGACATACCACCATAATTGGACTATAGAATTGAACTATTTGAAACTAGCCCCTGTATCTATTATGTAACCTCCACCCCTTAGAATATGAATCCATTCGTAAACTCTATCCCATCTACTTGAAAGTCGCGATACGATCTTGTATTTGCATTCATAATCCTTGCTCGTGTGTTTAAATAACCACGGATAAGATCACAATCTTGATTTCTCAAATGTCGTTCTATTATGGAACCTTGTCTAGAACTTCGAGAACGAAATTTTCGTATTATATGGATTGTAAGCCCCTCTAAGAAACAAGTGTCCTTAGATTTAACAGGTGACTAGACAAGAGTAGCCTCATAGCAATAAGTCAATGGTTCGTAAATACCAAATGACTAGAGAAGGCCATAAATATTTTTGAGAAATTAAAATTGAGGAGATTAAGGGAATACCAGACTTTGAATTTTAAGAAATAGTTATGAATTTGAATTTCGAGGACGAAATTATTTTTAAGGTGGGTAGATTTGTAGCCTCCCTTCCCGAAAATTTTCAAAATATTTTTTTATTGTTATTTATTTGATTTAAATAGTGATTTTAGCATTTTATAAATAATTAAATAGTTAATTATTACGGTAGATGATTTTAGCCATGGTTGAGATTTGGAGTACAAGGTGACTACGAATCATGGCCCGGATAGCTCAGTTGCATGCTTTGACTAGTGTTTAGTCATGGTAGGGGAAGGCCGAGCCATAGTGATGTCCTAACTAAGAAAACCAGGCCAAGTTGTGACATGACCATTATAAATAGTTTAATTAATATTAGTAATTATTGACTTGTAGAAGACCGGTTGTACCAAACCAGTCTGGACTGGACCCGAACTGAGCCGAGCCCATGTAGTCATGCGACCCGTCCAAAAACGTCTATGTTGATATATTATTGGTATGATTTTGTCGTATTAGTTTAATGATTCAATGCAAGTTTTATATATATTTTATTAATAAATATTATAGATATCAATATTAATGATATTCAAATATAATTGTATAAAATGTGCCCTTGTACGCTTTTTTGATTATTAGACTGTACCTATAATTGTATGTACACCATTATTGGTTTATAAAATTTTGTTATTATTATTAGCATTATTTTTGGGATTGTTATTTAATAATATTGTTTTTATATTATTTTATTGTCAAATAAATATATTATGTGTATATATAAAATATATAAATATATATGGTGTATATATATATATATATATATATATATATATATATATATATATATATATATACGTGAGAATATGTGTATATATATATATAGATATATATATATACTATAGATAAATGTATATACGTGTGTATACGTGTATATATGTATTATATATATAGGGTATAGGTGTACGTATATATAAATATATACGTATAATATATAGGGTATAGGTGTACGTATATAAATGTGTGTATGTATACGTATATACGTGTTCGTATATATAAATAAATAATATATACGTATAATAGATAAAAGTATTTTTATGAAACAATTTAGAAATTATGGTTGTATTATTATATAGGTGTATTTGTGTGTGTGTATATATATATATATATATATATATATATATATATATATATATATATATATATATATATATATATATTAGATAAATAAAAACATGTATATGTATACGTGTCTGTGTATATAAACATATATCGGTATATATAAATATATATGTACATATATTTTAGAGTTATTATTAAATACCAAAGAAATAGGAAAAGAAAAACAAGAAGGGGTAATACAAAAGCCATCACAGGCTCAAGCTAGGAAGCCCAAACCCTTGGGCCCAGCCCGAGCTGGGTACTTCTTCCCCCATACTTCCCAGGACCCGAGCCCCCCTCTGTTGATAGCGTTCGACTATATAAGAAATAGAGAGAGAGCAGCAGAGGGATCGATAACGCTCGAAACCCTAACCCTCGACGCAAACCCATGCCGCCACCCACCTGGGCGCACCCCGCGCGTGTGCGCGCCGCCGGCCGGCCAAAAATGCGAAAACCACGCGCGACACAGAGGAGTAGCAGCAGCAGTACAATGGTGAAGCGCCAACTTCAAGGTACAATTTCCCTCTCGTTTCTGAGTCATTTTATAAACCGTAAATTGTTATGGAAAGCCTATATAACCCTTTTGGAGTACCAGTAAATAGATTCGAGATTCCTAGAGGATTTGACTCAAAAAATCAATGAAGAAATCGACGGAAATTGTCATTTAAAAACAGGGTAAAGGAACACTAAGTACCCATTTTTGGAGAACGATTCCATTTTCGGTTTAGTAAATCCATCTCGACAACATTGTAGGAAACCTATCAGAGTTTGAAACCCTTCTATTAGTATCTATTTTCAGTTAATATAGTTTAAGTTATTTGCGTTCAAAAATCAGGAAAACCCATGATTAACAGTTTTGAAAAACTAGAAAAAACCTCCAATACCACGTCCGTCCCGCCATTTCGGGCGACGTGGTCACGAACCGAAGGCATCGAAAGCTGCGTAATGCGTTCATGGTCGTGTGGGCTTTGACAGAATTCAAATTGGTCGCGTGTGCGCGACGAATTTGATGCGTATCCGTCGAAATTCACCGTATCGTGCACTTTGCAAATTTCTCAATTACTTTGTGCACGCTCGTCAGATCGAGACAAAACTTGTGCCAACAGGACCGTATCATTTTTCTGGTCCTGTATGCCAAGTTTGGTCCGATTCTGAGACCGTAGATAAAATCACCGTTTTGCGGGCCCCACGGTCCCACTCAACGGACGATTTTGTGCACGGCCCGCCGGAATCCAACTCTGGACATATGGTTGGGTTTGTATCAGAAAACTGGACCTGTAGACATGTAGTTTGATGACTTTAGAGACCGTTGACTCTGGCACGCTTTTCGGTGTAAAGCGGGTCCAACGGCGGATATCGTTTTTGTCCGAAATTACCGTTTTGCCTCTGTGTCTAGAATTGGACTTAAGGACAGGCAATCCTAGCTAATTTGACTATTCTGAGAAAGTTGGTACTATTTATTTCAACATCCGGAGACTTCTGCATGTGTTGACTGATTGTGGCTCATTGTGTGGTATAGTATTGGTTTCTCCAGCTAAGGACCTCAGGCAAGTGAACTTTCTGATTGCTTTCCGATTCATAGTAGTTTTTTCATTTCATGTCTATACATATATCTTGCTGCTTGTTGACACGCTCGTCACACGGAGTAGTCGGGAGGGAAAATATCTAAGTAAACATGTGAACTACCCAGAACTATCCCATGAGTCTATTCTTGAATAATAGCCGCTGCACACGACACGTACAGTGTGCCGGATTTACCCCCTAGCCGTTCACATATCGAAACAGATATTTCACACCACCTAGATAGTTGTCTTTTATTAGTTTTTCCTTGTTTACTTCTCTATCGTGCTATGTCATCAGTTTTCTTACAGCTTTCATATCTCATATGCTATTTTCATGTCTTGTTAATTCTGTTGTGTTTTACATTGCCGTCGGTTTGTGTACTTGTTCCAATCCTGACTAGATAACCAATATTTTTTAGGTTTAGCCCGATCACTCTTAGCACTGGAAAGATTTGGGTATGCTGAGGCCAACCTAGAAATAGATAGCCATTGTATCATTTCATTAATTGTAAAATCTTGTATTTTCTTTAATTTTAAATGTTGTAAATGTTGTAATAAATTTAGAATTGTGAATGAGCAGCAAATGTTGTCTCTGGAGCATTTATTTCTTGCGGGCTTGACAGCGTTCTACTGCCGACTCTGCGACGTAGGCTGGCTTGGACACATCTCGTATCCGAAAAGCGGGTACGGGTCGTGACAACTTGCCTTGTTTATAACTGGATTCGATGTTGATTCCGGAATGATGCTAATACAATCCTCGAAACCCTACAATTGAGAATTCCTGATTTAGCACCAATATTCAATCCATATCTAGGTGCGCTAGTTACGATCTCTAAATTTGTCCTAGTCAATTTTAATCTTTGTTATACTAACACAAACAAAACTCGATTATCTAATGCGTTACATTTAATTATGATGGAAGGATCACTTTTTATTTAATTTCGGAAAACTTTGCATTTATCGGTTTATTGGCAAAACTTGGTATTTTATAATTTATATAATAAAACTATATTTTTCTTTAAATGAGAAGAACATGAATTTCTAAAATGTTATAATTATTTATCATTTCTAAATTTTTTACGTTTCCGAACAAAATCAGAAAAATACGAACACATTACTAGCCATTACAAAATTAGCAGAAATAGATGGGCTTATGCCCTTACAGACCATTTTACATAAATTTAAATAAGAAGAAAACTTTGGTTAGTCTCTAAAATTTTTCCTACAATTTAATTACAAAACAAAATAAAATAATAATTTAAATTAAATTAATTTCGAGTCTCAGACTTTGGTCCAATCGTCAAAATAGCTAATGCCTCAACGTCCGGGTGAAACTGGTTTCGTTTGCATTTCGCTAAGGGCCCATGGACCGATATGATTGTTGCCCAAAAATCCATTTTATAAAATATTTCCGAAAACTGATTTGAAATCCATTTATATAATTTTTATAAAAATTTGGACAGCACCTCCTCTATATTTTGGATAACCCAAAACTGGAAAAGTGTCAACGCCCAAAGTATTTTCAATACAAAAGTATTCCCAACACTAAAATCCCATTTATCAAGCCTACGAATAATATCCAAAATCACATAACTTCCGAACCGTAATATTCGGAAAACCTGAAATACTCTCGAAACCCAAAGAAAAACCACAGAAACAAGCTAAAGAAATGTCACAGAAACATTTCCGAAAACCTTCTCGGAAATTTCGAAACAATCACAGAACCAACAAACAATCCAAAATAAGCCACAAATTTAAACCGAGAAAATCACAGAGCTATTCCGAAACTAACTCAAAAATTCTCGAGAAGCCGACAGAACGTTTCCGAAAGATTTCGGAAAGTCCAAAAATGCCCTGACTAAGAATTACCGATTTCTCGGAGAAATCGGGGACCAAATCTCATCATTGACTATGGAAAATGGCAACGGAAATATACCTGGGTTGCTCTGCTAGAGCTCTCAGGTGAAAATTAGGAAAATAGAAATCCGCTCGAACCCGAAAAACTCCAAAAGCACACGAACAGTGCTGGAATATCACGAACACGGTCACGGAAAAGGATCGAGACCCGCAAGGTTCTGCGGACAGCGGATCGAGTACAGGCGGCCGGATCGATGCTCACGGGGTACTGCAAAATTAGAACAGCAGTGGCGGGGCCGCTCGGGGAGCTGGCGCCGAACGGGCGGACACGGAGGGCAGCGAGGAGGGTCGGTCGGCGTGGGGTTGGGTCGCCGGACAGGGCATGGCCTGGGGCGGCTGCGGGCGCAGATCGGGGCACGGATCGGGGCGCAAGAAGGGTCGCGGCTAGGGCATGGGTGGAGGAAGAGGATGGAGTGAGGAGGAAAGAGCAGAGGGGGTATTTATATAGGTGGTGAGAGGGGTTACCGGAGTTGAGGAGTCGCCGGGGGTTTCGGAACAGAAAGGGTAGGCTGCGGTTTCGGTAGCCGAGGGGCTCAGGTGTTCGGGAAGGGAAGGTGAAGGAAAGGAATGAGTTATTCCTTTGCTGATGTTGGAATGAAAGGTATTAAAGAGTTGAAAATAATTTTTCTTTTCTTTTAATAAAAATAGGGTTCACAATTTTTACTAATGAACTTAAGGGTTTGGGTTTAAATAGGTTTGAGCTTCAAGTCATGGGCTTTAAGAAAATGGGTTTCAATATATATAAGATGGGCTTTAAAGATTTAAATATTGTTTATCTTAGAAAATTTTGTAACTAAAATTTTGTAGTGTCTAACATTAATCTAAAAAAATATTTTTAGACTCAGAATTGGGTTCGGGTCTGGCCAGAAAATCAAAATCCATGTTATTAATTTTGGAAAAGAAATTTTTGTATTTAACTAATAATTAATAATTAGCAACCACACATTTTTATAGAAAAATGTAACTGAAAAATTACAGGTTTCACAATGACATTCGGGAACAAACCCGTTAAAAATAAAAGAACTATCTAATCTAGAATCTAAGGTCGACCTCCAATGTCTCTATTTCCCTGTTATAGTCCATAGCGCAAAACTAGGAAGCATAACAAGTCACCTACAACGATCCAGTTAGAAAAGGAACAAAGTACAACCCTATTGCATTTATGTAAGTTAATACAAAATAAAGCTAGATAATAGAGATGTAATGTAACAGTAAAAGAACATGTATATATCAACTGAAAATGATAACATAAACAAGAAACTACTAGCAGGAAGATGTAGGAACAAGACAACTGAAAAATGAACATGAACAAGTAAAACTAATCAAACAGTGCTTAGAAATATCTTTTGACATGTGAATGGTTAGGCTAATATGGCACATCATACGATGGCTATCATATATTTTTGGCACGGCTAATCCATATGTGACGTGTATGACTTAGCTATCATTTATTACACATTATTTGGATTTGTTCACACATTTACTTAGCATTTCCCCTCTCAACTCAATAAACAATCAATAAACAATCGTGTCTCAACTGGATATCAATGAAACTCAATAAGGAATAGCATTATGTGTAATAAGAACATAATGTAATAGTGTACTTGCCTCGATTAGTTGCAGTTGTTTGTGACTTGATCATGTTGGCACAGAATAGTTGTGGATGGCATAACTACGTAAGATTGTCTCTAACGATGGAACAAACTGTGCCCCTAGATCCAGGACAGTCCGATTAGTCTGGGGTCGATATAAAGTGGTCAGAATCACAAGAAATAGGAAAGTATGACTATTCATTTCATATGAAGTATGCAGCGTGTTTCATGAGCCATAATCAATTCTTTTAGGGACATTGGCAGCATTCTAGGCATCATACATCTTTATCAACTCTTGGAACAATAAGATTTTATTTGCATCAGATTATTCATAGAAGCATTTCATGATAGAAGCATAAGCATTAACAGACGTTACTTATTCAGTGTAACGCCCCAGTCCCAAATTATATAGGACCGAGTACGTGAACATGCCAGCTGCACATATACAAAGAATACTACAATATATGGAACCCACGTATACATGCATAAACTGTATAATAAATTATCACAAGCCAGAATAATATAATATAATCTTATCACAGCTCACCACAGAAGATAGTAAAGTCCAGATAATAAATGAGTGTATCAAAAGATAGCCGGGTGAACATCCTCACTCCAAACAACTATAAAAATAGTCTCATAAGATCGGAGTCCAACCTCCGTAAAATATAAAAGAAATAGATGTAAAAATATCCACTAATGTCTTAAATAAGGAATAGACTAGAAATCAGTAGGAACTACCTCGTCATCAATGTATGAAGGATCCAAAGCTGCTCCGTACTTCTACAGAAAGTCGTCTAATCCTGGAGAGATAACCAGGTCCTCAGCGGGATGTAACAAGATACAAGAAAACACCATGCCATGTAAACTGTGACATATAATATAAAAGAAAGGGGATGCATGGAATAGGGTTCCTGACCAGTCTACTGTGAATTTGTAGTTGAGATACAATCCTTTGACGCATGAGCCCTGGCTGAATATAGGATCCGGTATAGTCCCCTCTTGGCACCATTGACCAAGCGCATAACGTTCAAAAACGTCAGTGGCCAACCTGAGAGGATAATCATACCCGTATCTCCAGCGGAGCTTCCGGATTACAGGAGAAGTATAATCGAAGCCCATACGTCAGATATTGTTCTCCCTACCCAATGCCTAGTATCATCATCTCCATGACTGATATGAACCTTTAGTAACTGCCAAGTCTTCTAGCATGCAATTCTATTGGCAGTTACTCATATCCGTCGTACGCTCCATACATATCGGTGGCCAGCCGTCTACGCGGTACGTGTCCTACATGTGACTCACATCACGTGGTAGAGCAAATCTCAAGGCCGTATGAGATATACCAATACCTCATCAACAATGGGTGGTAACAAGGCTAAGTCAATACAAAAGAATATAAATAAAGCGAGAAAACGACCGATATAGTCACTTGCACCCAAATATGACTTGGACGCACAGTTTTATAATAACAAATAAGATATTTTGAAAATAGAAACTAAAAATAAGAATATGTAAATCATGGAGTAAGGTGGCAAGGTACCTTTTCTGGGGGTACGAAGGTGGCAAGTCCAAGAATCACAATGTCAGCAAAAGAAATGTCACAATCTCCAAACAACTCCTGATGCTGAAACAAACATCAAGAATGTACTTAGAATAAGTGATATACCTAGGAAACGCTTGTCCAAAAGTATAATTCTGGAACATGGGAAAAATCGTAACTTTGGGTCAAAACGATGTCCGCCGTTGGACCCATTTTGCACCGAAATACGTACCAATGGCTACGGTCTCTAAAGTTATCAAACTACATGTCTACGGATTCGATTTGAGGAGACGAACCCAATGGTATGTCCAATTTTAGATTCTGATGAGTCGTGCACAAAATTGCCCATTAGGTCGGGTTGCAGGCCCGCCAAATTTGGCGTTCCGATCAACCTTATCAAAATCGGACCAAACTTGACATATAGTACCAAAAAATTGATACGATCCTGATGACGCAAGTTTCGTTCGATCCGACGAACGTGCACGAAGTTATGGCCAAGTCTGCAAAACATCGATACGGGGGTATCTCGATGGATACACACTGATTTCATCGCACATGCGCTACAAAATCGAGTTTCATCAGTTCCCACACGTCAGCAACACCCATACGCGCCGTTTGATGCATATAGTTTGCGACCGTGTCACCCGGTTTGTCGGTGCGCACGCGGTATCGGACAGGTTTCTAAAATTTTCAACAGCTTTAAAACTAAATTTTTTCTGATTTTGAACTCTGAATAACTTTGTATTGCATTAATGAAATCACAAACTACGAAAGGGGTTGCGATCGTGTATATATTGTCTACGACTATTCCAAATTTTTTTTCATAAAATTGACATTTACTGCTCAAAAATTCCCTTCCAAAGTAGGGGTTTGGGTTGCTTTACTGTTCTATTTTGGGACAGGTTTGGGGCTGACTTTGCCTCGATTTTTCGAGCGCATCATCGTGTCGTTTCGAGATTCATCTGAGGATCTCGAAGAGGGTCATATAGGGTCTCTATAGCAGTTCTCAGATCGCAAATCGGTCGAGTAGATTCGAAGAAAAGTTAGTAGGAAGGGAAGTACCTGTCGGTGTACTCGAACAGAGAAGACTCTGTTGCTGTCAGGTTTTCGCAAGTTGGGGGGTCTCCGGCGCTGCTCCGGCGGTTGCAGGTGGGTGAGAGGGAGCGCCTGGGGTCGACGCTTGCTCTGGGTCAAGAAATTTGTAGGGTAATCGCAAGTTTAGAGTTCCCTTTCGGTTTTGAGAGTCGAGTATATATACTCGGATCTCCAAATCCGAGATGGCTTTATCTATCCAATTTGAATCAAGTTTGAACCTGGATTTATAGCAATCCTATCGAGAATTGGATTTGGTTTCATAAGAAAAGATTGGGTGAAATCTTATATTTGATTTGATTCAAATCAAAAGTTGTAAACTCATTCCTTGCACTCGGCTATAGGGGTTCGGGTTTTAGTAGTTACTGTTCACTCGTGAACAGTAACGAATGATTTTTTTTTGCTTATATATATCTACACATATAAAAGTATTCATATACACATGTAAAGGTATATCAATAATTACCAAAAATTATATATATAAATCATAACATTTCAAATGTCAATATACTCCCCTATACAAATAAATTCCTTATAAAATATATACTATAAGTAAATAAATTAATTTTTTTAAATTCATATAAAATATAGGGGGATTATATACTATCCAACTTAATAGAATTTCGTCCTCGAAATTAAACTACAGTAGGGGGGTCGAATGCAATGCAATGCAAATATTAAGAATCTAACACGAAAACGTACCTTGGTCTTCAAACAAATACGGGTAATGATTTCGGATGTCGTCCTCGCCCTCCCAAGTAGACTCTTCTAGTGAGTGATGCTTCCATGCCATACAAACCAACGGTATAGATTGATTCTGTAACACCTTCACTCGGCGATCAAGGATGCCTACAGGTTGCTCTTGGTACGACAAACTCGGTCCAACAGTGATCTCGGAGTGATCAAGCTTGCACATGACTACTATCTGCCACGTATCGCCTCAGCTGTGGCATATAGAATACATCATGTACTCCCTCAAGTGACAGTGGTAATGCCAATCTATAGGCGATCTCTCCAACTCGTTCCAAGACATCAAAAGGGCCGATGTATCTTGGACTCAACATGCCACGTCCTCCGAATTGAATCGTGCCTCTAGTGGGGGATATCTTCAAGAATACATGGTCGCCTTCCTTGAATTCTGAAGCTCGACGACGATTATCTGTCCATTGCTTCTATCGATCCTGCGCTGCTCACAGGTGGTCTTGTATCTTCTTCACCTTTTCCACTGTGCTCAAAACCAACTCGTGTCCCAATATCTGTCGCTCTCCTATGTCGCTCCAACAAACAGGAGATCGATACTTCCTACCATACAATGCTTCAAACGGAGCCATCTGAATGCTCGCTTGATAGCTATTATTGTAGGAAAACTCTACTAGATAAAAGTGGTCTTCCCAAGATCAGCCAAAGTCAAGCATATATGCTCTTAACATATCCTCTAACGTCTGAATATTACGCTCTGACTGGCCATCTGTCTGCGGATGATACGCTGTGCTAAACTTCAAATGTATACCCAAACTGTCCTGCACACTCCTCCAAAAGTGTGAGGTGAAACTCGAGTCATGGTCTGACACGATGCTAACTGGTACACCATGTAGCTTCACTATTTGCTTCATATATATATCCGCCAAAACTTCTGTGGACTGCCCCACTCTAAAAGGTAAGAAGTTGACCGATTGGTAAGTCTATCAACAATCACCCATACCGCATCTCGTCTACTAAGACTCCGAGGAAATCTTGTGACGAAGTCCATCATAATGTGCTCTTATTTTCACTCGAGAATGGGTAGTGGCTGCAATAATCCGACTGTCCTCTGGTGTTCGGCCTTTACTTGTTGGCAAACCAAGTACTTGCTACAAAACCAGCTATCTCCCGCTTCATTCCGTACCACCAATAATACTGTCGTAAGTCCCGATACATCTTAGTTCCTCCAGAATGAATAGAGTAAGTCGAACTATGTGCTTTCGCCATCAACTCCAGCCGTAGCTCTCCATTAGGAACAAAATACGATCACCACATCGTAATGTCCCATCGGAATGAATCCTCAATCCCGTCTGCTCTTCTGCTTCTGTCATCTCTCTAAGCCGTCAAAATCTCGCATCCATGGGTAATGTCGCCTTGATCCTCTCTACTAATGATGATTGCACTTGGAGATTGACTAACATGTCATCTGCTCCAGGCAATACTACCTTAATACCAAGCTTCTGCAAGTCTTCTATCAATTCCTTCTGCGTAGTCAAGAAGTATGCCATGGGCTTACGGCTTAATCCGTCTGCCACAACATTAGCCTTGTCCGGATGATAATGTAGCTCGATCTCGTAATCCTTCATCAACTCCAACCAACATTGTTGTCGCATATTTTACTATTTTTGTGTGAACACGTACTTGAGGCTCTCATGGTCAGTGTAGATATCAACCTTCTCGCCGTACAAGTAATATCTTTATAGCTTCAAGGCAAAGATAACCGCTGCGACCTCTAGATCGTGGGTTGGATAATTCTTCTCGTGCACTCTCAACTGTCTAGATGCATATGCTACTACATGACCATGTTTTATCAATACGCATCCTAATCCTTTCCCGGATGCATCACTGTAGATCACAAATCCTCCTGGGCCCGATGGTAGTGTCAAAATGGGTGCTATGGTCAAGCTCTTCTTCAACTCATCAAAAGCGGCTTGACTCATCTGTCTATACAAACTCCTGATCCTTGCAAGTTAGTCGAGTCATAGGCCACGATATTCGAGAGAAATCTTCGACGAACCTTCGGTAATAACCCGCAAGTCCAAGAAAACTTCTCAACTCAGAAGCTGATGTGGGAGCTGGCTATGCCTTGACTGTTGTGATCTTTTCTAGATCCACTGATATGTCATCTCCAGTAATAATATGTCCAAGAAATGATATATCCTTGAGAAAGAACTCACACTTGCTAAGCTTCGCAAAGAGTCGTTCATTCCACAATGTTCCCAAAATAATCCGTAGATGCTGCCCATGCTCATCTTGACTCTTGGAGCAAATCAAGATATCATCTATGAAAATGACTACAAATTTGTCCAAGTATTGGTGAAAGATCAACTGCGGGAGCATTGGTCAAACCGAAAGACATGACCAAGAACTCATAGTGTCCAACCTCGATCGAAAAGCCTTCTTTGAATGTCTTCCTTCTGAACCTTCAGTTGGTGATAGCCCGATCGTAAGTCGATCTTGGAGAATACTTTTGCTCCATTCAGTTGATCGAATAGATCATCTATACGCGGTAAGAAATACTTGTTCTTCACCGTCACTGCATTCAAAGCTCTATAGTCGATGCACATGCGCACTGTCCCGTCTTTCTTAGGCACAAAAAGAATGGGCGCTCCCCATGGTGACGCACTGGCACAAATAAAGCCTTTCTCTAATAAGTCGTCAATCTGCATCTTCATCTCTACCAACTCCTTGGGTGCCAGACGATACACTCGAGATGAAATAGGCTCGGCTTCGCTCAATAGAAAACTCAATATCTCGGTCAGGTGGTAGTCCTGGCAAACCCTCGGGAAACACATCCTCGAACTCAGTGATAACAAGGTGCTGAGGGGTGTCCTGTATCATCATATGAGTCCTTAATATGGGTGCATCACAAATCTCTCCTTCTTCTTTGGTGAATTCGAACTCCGTCATATTCGGTGGTCTAAAGACGATACTGCCCCTATGGCAGTCTATGAGAGCAAAATGCTGGCTCAACCAGTCGATTTCGAAAACTACGTCGAATGTCAGTATAAGAAATACGAGAAGTCGTGCCTTCATCTATCTACCATATATCACTACAAGACAAAGTCTACAAATACTACTAACAGGTACAACTCCTCCTCCATTAAGGATTCTAATATTTTTAGATAAGGGTGTGATGGGAATGCTGTGTCTAGTAGCAAAACTAGTGGCTATGAATGAATAAGTAGCTCTAGTGTCAAACAACGTAATAGCAGAAAATAAAGCGACTAAAAGCATACATGCTATGACCTCTGCCTCTATCTTTATATCCTCTACAGCAAGCGAGATTGCCTACCCATAATTTTGTCCTGTACTCCGAGCTCTGTCCTTGTTGTACTGTGCGCCTTGGGAAGGTAGTGGTGAGCCGGGTGCTCCTATTGCTGGTCGGGGAGCTGGGGATGCTAAAGCTGTAGGCCGCAAGGCCTGATGTACATGTACTAGTGCTCGCTGCTTGGGGCAATCTCTGTCCAAGTGTTGTCCCGATCCACATCTCATACATAATCCTAAACGAAGTCGGCAGTCAACTCTTATATGACCTTGCTTTCCACAAAAGTGGCAAGTGGACTTCTGGTAGGGTGTAGTCCTCTGCTGGTACTGTCCTGGGGTCCTCCTGATATGTCCTCCCTGAGTAGCTCGGGCTAGTATAACTGCTATTGTATGGCACCTTGATGTCCTCTGCTGCTCCTTACGAAGAATCTTCTGAGCACGAGCTTCTTCCAAGACAGCTGAATGGGAGACTCGAGACTGGGTAGTCGTATAATATTTGAGTTCTGCTACAAGCCCCTGATGGAATCTTCTTGCTTTCTCTAAGTTTGTCGGGATCAGTCCCGCACCAAATCTACTCAAGCGATTAAATTCTGAGTCATACTCATCAACTGTTATATTTCCTCGCTTCAGGTGAAGGAACTGGTCGTATAGACCGTCTCGAACGTAAATAAGGAAGAATCTCTCATAAAATGCATTATAGAACTGCTTCCAGGTGATCCCAGTACCTAATCGTCTCTTTTCTGCTTTCCACCAGTGGTGAGCATTATCTTCTAATAGTAGGTCCACTGCTATCATCCAATCTCGAGCTGGCAACTGGGATGCCTTCAGTAGCTTCTCTGTACTAATAAGCCACTATGACACCTCCAGCGGCTTCTCCGTTCCTCTGAAGACCTTGGGGTTCATGTCTATAAAATTCTTGATAGAGCCTTTATAAGGATCCAGAGCCGGTGCTGGTGCTGGTACTCGAGGTGGAGGTAGAGGTCTAGCCAAGGCTGCCATCATATTCTGTCTCATTAGCTCAGTCTGCTGCTACTGAGCCTGTATCATGGCATACATAAACTGGGAAGTAGGGCTCCCATTAGTCGGTGGTGGAGGCATCTGAGGTCCCGATTGTAGTGGAAACTGCTGAGGGAATAGTGGTGGTGGAGGCAGTGGTATATTCCCTTCCGAGGACACGATAGTGGTCTTTCCAGCCCGGCTGACTGGGGGTGCCACAATCTCAGGATGCACCATCATCAGTGTCGTAGTAGGATGCGACTGTCCTGGATGGTATGGTGTCACCGGAGTTATTGGGGGATTCTGTCCCTCCGGGGTAGCCTCTTCACCATATGTGAGGGCTAAGGTAGAAGTGTATCCGCTTCTTAAATTTATACTATTAGCACAAGGAAGAATAGGACGATATTAGAAAAGGTTAGATATGAGGTAAATCAAATAACCAAGGAGGTTTTGAAAGGGTTGGAAGTCAAAGAAGGTAGTAGTTCTTGATGAGATACTATTCCTATATGCAGGCTTGTTGGGCACAGTCATGTAACCCAACAATATTTTCTGACATGCATGGGACACCACAAAAATATGTAACGCCCCAGTCCCAAAATACATAGGACCGAGTACATGAACATGCCAGCTGCATATATATAAAGAATACTCCAATATATGGAACCCTCGTATACGTACATAAGCTGTATAATAAATCATTACAGGCCAGAATAATATAATCTAATCTCATCACAGCTCACCACAGAAGATAGTAAAGTCCAGATAATAAATGAGTGTATCAAAAGATAGTCGAAAGAACATACTCACTCCAAACAGCTATAAAAATAGTCTCATAAGATCGGAGTCCAACCTCCGTAAAATATAAAGGAAAGAGATGTAAAAATATCGTCTCAAATAAGGAATAGACTAGAAATCAGTAGGAACTGCCTCGTCATTAATGTATGAAGGATCCAAAGCCGCTCTGTACTCCTGCCGGAAGTCGTCTAATCATGAAGAGATAACTAGGTCCTCAGCGGGACGTAACAAGATACAAGAAAATACCATGCCATGTAAACTGTGATATATAATATAAAAGAAAGGGGATGCATGCAATAGGGTTCCTGACAAGTCTACTGTGAATATGCAGTCGAGATACAATCCTTCGACGTATGAGCCCTGGCTGAATACAGGATCCGGTATAGTCCACTTTTGGGCACCAGTGACCAAGCGCATAACGTTAAAAAACGTCAGTGGCCAACTTGAGAGGATAATCATACTCGTATCTCCACCGGAGCTTTCAAGTTACAAGAGAAGTGTAATCGAAGCCCATACGTCAGATATTGTTCTCCTCACCCAATGCCTAGTATCATCATCTCCATAACTGATATGAACCTCTAGTAACTGCCAAGTCTTCTAGCATGCAATTCTATTGGCAGTTACTCCTATCCGTCGCATGCTCCATAGGTATCGGTGGGTAGCCGACTACGCATATGTGTCTTACATGTGACTCACATCACGTGGTAGAGAAAGTGTCAAGGCCGTATGAGATATACCAATACCTCATCAACAATAGGTGGTCACTAGGCTAAGTCAATACAAAAGAATATAAATAAAGCGAGAAAATGACCGATAGAGTCGCTTGCACCCAAGTGTGACTTGGACACACAGTTATATAATAACAAATAAGAAATACTGAAAAAAGCAACTAAAAAAAAATATGTAAATCACAGAGTAAGGTGGCAGGGTATCTTGCCTGGGGTGCGAAGGTGGCAAATCCAAGAATCACAATGTCAGCAAAAAAAATGTCACAATCTTCAAACAACTCCGAATGTTGAAAACAACATCAATAACGTACTCGAAATAAGTGATATATCTATGAAATGCCTGTCCAAAAGTTTAATTCTAGAATAGGGGTAAAATCATAATTTCGGGTCAAAACTATGTTCGCCGTTGGACCCGTTTTGCACCGAAATGTATGCCAATTTTTACGGCCTCTAAAGTCATCAAACTATATGTCTACAGATTCGGTTTGAGGAGACGAACCCAATGGTATGTCCAATTTTGGATTCCGATGAGCCGTGCACAAAATAGCCCATTGGGTCGGGTTATAGGCCCGTCAAATTTGGCATTCCGATCAACCTTCTCAGAATCGGACCAAACTTGGCATATAGGACCAGAAAATCGATACGATCCTGATGGTACAAGTTTCGTGTCGATACGACGAACGTGCACGAAGTTATGGCCAAGTCTGCAAAACGTCGATACGGGGGTATCTCGACGGATACGCACTGATTTTGTCACGCACGTGCAACAAAATCGACTTCCGTTAGTTCCCACATGTCAGCAATACCCATACGCACCTTTCAATGTGTATAGTTTATTTCCACGTCACCCGATTTGTCGGGGCGCACGCCGTATCAGACAGGTTTCTAAAATTTTCAACAGTTTTAAACTAATTTTTTTTTCTAATTTTTAACTCTGAATAACTTTACATTGCATTAATGAAATCATGAACTATGAAAGAGGTTACAATTGTGTATATTCTATCTACGACTGTTCCAAGTTTGTTTTCATAAAATTGATATTTACTGCTCGGAAATACCCTTCCAAAGTAGGGGTTTGTGTTGCTTCACTGTTCTATTTTGGGACAGGTTTGGGGCTGACTTTGCCTCGATTTTTCGAGCATGTCAGAGAGTCGTTTTGAGATTCATCTGAGGGATCTCAAAAAGGGTCATACAGGGTCTCTATAGCAGTTCACAGATCGCAAATCGGTCGAGTAGATTCGAAAAAAGTTAGTGGGAAGGGGAGTACCTGTCGGTGTACTCGAACATAGAAGACTCTGTTGCAGTCGGGTTTTCGCAAGTTGGGGGGTCTCCGGCGCTGCTCCGACGGTTTCAGGTGGGCGAGAGGGAGCGCCTGGAGTCGACGCTTGCTCTGGGTCGAGAAATTTGTAGGGTAATCACAAGTTTAGAGTTCCCTTTCGATTTTGAGAGTCGGGTGTATACACTCGGATCTCCAAATCCGAGATGGCTTTATCCATCCAATTCGAATTAAGTTTGAACCTGGATTGATAGCAATCCTATGGAGAATTGGATTTTGTTTCATAAGAAAAGATTAGGTGAAATCTTAGATTTGATTTGATTCAAATCAAAAGCTGTAAACTCATTCCTTGCACTCGGCTACAAGGGTTCTGGTTTTAGTAGTTACTGTTCACTCGTGAACAATAACGAATGTTTTTTTTGCTTATATATATCTACACATATAAAAGTATTCATATACACATGTAAAGGTACATCAATAATTACCAAAAATTATATATATAAAATCATAAAATTTTAAATGTCAATATACCCCCTATACAAATAAATTCCTTATAAAATATATACTATAAATAAATTAAATAAATTAAATAAATTAATATAAAATATAGGGGGATTACATTCAGTGATTCTTACCCATAGTCGACAATGCATCCCTGCACAAGCGAAGAATTAGAATAACATAATATAACCAATATTGTTCCCTATTCGTCTCTATATTGTTTGCTTACAGAAATCTCCCTATATGCATGCACCACCAGATTAGCAAGTGCGACTCACGGTTCAGCTCTTCACTAATATATGCGTATACCAGCAATTATGACTCAAGGTTCTGCTCTACATTGATATACACATATACTAGCAGCTATGGCTCAGGGTTCAGCTCTTTACTTATCAGCATCCTATTTACATGATGGTAAATGGGTCATTCCCCATGATTAGCCGTTGTGACTCTTTCGTTCCGCTCTTCGCTATTGGATACTCTATACACCCCCATGATTGTGAGGTCTCTTTACCTCAGGGTGTTACTCTATCCCCCCAGGTTGAGAAGTTCCAGTATTCCTAGAACTGGTCATAGATATTTTTTCCTTGTGCACAAGTAATCCAGGACCAATTCATGAATGCAACTCTATCAGATAAATCTCTACGACATAACAGTTATTAATAAATAACACATTCTATCTGTTCATATCTCTTTTCTCTATCTAGTCAGGCCGTATCATCTCTTTTCACATTTCAGAGCCAACAGCTCCTCTCTATATGGACGGGCCATGCCATCTCTTTAATGTAACTCTTTGTAACATTTACAAATTTTTATCAAGCAAATTAATCTTCGTAGCAGATGATAACAGAAAATATGTAACCAATCTCTAATTTCGCAGCAATAGAATTGTTCAATATCTTTAAGCATGGAGACCTATTTCTTTGATAGCATACGATACAGAAATGAAAGCAATCTATTTTCTCTTCTTATTAGCATGTCCTGGTACTATCGATCAAGGCAACATTTATTTCTTTTTAGCATGCAACATTCTTACTTCTTAGCATACAGATAATTTTATCTTGATTTAGCATTCCAACGATTTGTTCATCAAAAAACATTATTTCAAAACATAGATTCATATTAGGTGTAAAAGAATCAGAAAATGAGTCTTCATTCACTCACCCAGATCAATCATCTTTTGTTCAAGAGCAAGCAGTCTGATCTCTCTGTCTATGTAGTGCATTCACGGAGCGGGGTACTACAACAGTCATACGGTCTTCAACGTGTCTGACAACATATACAACAACTACAGTCTCTGAACTTCATCGTCGAACTTCACTCCAACAAAGGCTAACTGGTCAACCATGCCCTAGCACTCACTAAAGTGATTTGTAATGGACATAACATCCTTGTATATTAAACCCATTATTTGTTGGATCAGGAACAACATATGTCACCACCACATTCTGGAGCAAAGGGTATTTTGGTAATTTGTGAATAATTGATTATTTTTGAATTTTATTTAATTTATAATGTGCTAGTTGTTATTTTTGGTCTAACCCTAGAATTACCCTAATCTAGTTGTTGATCATGATCCTAGAGACTTAGTTAGAGGAATTCAACTACTTAAGTAAGTTCTAAAATTCCTAGATATTATGTTGAACCTAAGATATTTTTCTAGAAAACCCTAATCTAGTTTGGGCCCTTTCCTAAAGGGCTAGAATTGATAACTTGAGAGGCCTTTAAATCAAATTGAACCTAAATCTAACCCTAAAAACTTTATGTCCAGCCATGTAGAGCCTCCCCTTTCTATATAAGTGATCATTAGCCCCTTGCCTCCTTCCATTTGCAAACCCTAACCCTAATTTGTGTACTTCCCTAAATTTGCCCCCATTATTCAAATTACCTCCAAATTGAACCAAATTAATTGCAATACACTCCCCTAGTGTAGAGGAGGTCTCTATTGGCTAGCTAGCAAGGATTGGTAGTGTCACCCCCAGTTTCATGAATAGGGGTATTTTGGTAATTTTCCACTTTTAAATTATTTTGGAATTATTTATTTATTTATGGTATTATTTTGGGGTTATTTGAGTCATGTTCGAATTTTAACTCATTCCGACTTGTATCGGGGACCCGGGGTAGTGTTGACCTTAGCGGGCCCACACATTAGTTAGCCATGGCCCACATGTTAGTTATTTTAGTTAGTGACTAGACTAATTATTTTGGTTAGTATTAATTGAGATTAGTGATTTAGGATTGACCAAACTACCCCCGACTTAACCCCTTGCCAATGTATTAGCAAATAGACTAGAGAGGGGCTTTTAGACTTTTTCCCAATAGGACAAAACAGCCTTATTTGGCCGGCCACACATGTAGAGGATAGGGACAAGTCACTTTATTATTTCCTCTTCCATTCTCTCTCTTGTTCTTCTCCAAATTGATTTGAGAGCAAACCCTAATCAAATCATCACCAAATCCTTCCATTTATCTACCAAACCTTCATCTTTCCTTCTCCATTCAATCCAAGGGAGGAGCTCCTCAAGTTTGAGAGGATTCGAAGCTCGTTCGTGTCCGTTTGGGATTCCTACGTGTCGGTGGCATTTCGGGATCGATTCGAGTCACCGCGAGGTATAAATCCCTTCTCCTTCTCTTTTCTCTCATGCATTAGATTCATTTTGACCTATAGGAATGACTCTCATGGTTTGGTGCCCATTGGTGTCTATTTCGTATCCATTTGGACATTTGTAGAGGTGTCCAATATGTAGGATCGTGTCCTAATGGAAAAAACCCCCTATTTGGACACATGTAAATTGTTGTGTATTAATTTTGGTGTGTTCTAATATTATTCCAGATTTTTCTTGTGGTTAGATTTATGAGTTTGCCAATGTATCATAATGTATCATATTGTTAATATATATATATATATATATATATATATATATATATGTATTTATATATAATGTGGTTTATATATATATGGGGATATATATATTATGTGGTGTGTGGCTTTGTGATTTGGTTTTGTGCACACAGTGGTCGGCCAAGGTGGAGAATGTGTGTGTGGTTGTTAGTGCAGGAAAGGTGTTTGAGAATGGGTGAGAGTGGTAGTGAATGTGTAGTTTAGAGAGGGATATGAGTGGTGGATGAGTGTAGGAAATAGAGGAGAGCTTAAGAGGGGAATGTGAAGTAGAGAGTGGTTTAGAAGGGGTAACTGCTGTCATAATAGCAGCAGGATAGCAGTCCTTGCTGCCACATTTCAAGCTCCAAAATAGCCTAGATTTACCACCTAGATGGTTGTCCCCTGTGCCTATTATTTCAGTCCATTTGGGACAGAACTTGGCTGTCCCTAATAGCCCCAAACATGTCCAGATTTCCCCTATAGATGCTGTCCTTTTTGTCACAAAATTCAGTCCCCAGTATCACTCTTAGATGGTTGTTATTACATCCCCATAAACCCCATAGTTCAGTCCCAATCATGTCTTACATTGGCTGTCCATATGACAGTCCCAAGCCTATATTTTAGCCCATGTAAACCCCTTACATGGCTGTCCATTGGACTGCCCCTTCAGTCCAGAAAACACCATCTAATTTTCGTCATAACTAAACCCCCACAAATCAATCCTTGAATAGTCCTTAAACCCACCACAGTACAATCCCCATATGACTTCATTAACAGTCTAGTATTTGCCTATGTTGGCTGTCCCATTTCATCTCTTGAACACCCATGTTTAGCCCCTTAACACCACCACCAAACCACTAAAAAACCAGTCCACATTAGCCCCATTTTAGACTTGAAATCAGTCATGTCATTGCCTCACAAACCTGTCCATATTTTGCCTATGTGTGTGTGTGTAGTTGTGAGGTATTGTTGTGTGTGTGTGAGAGCTATGAGTGTAGCTAGTAGCCTATAGGATAGCCTATATCTAAACTAGTAGGAAAACCTATAGGAGGGCCTATGAGTGTGGTATATTGTGAGAGTGTTGTATGTGAGTGAGTGTTGGATAGAGTTATGAGGGTAAATATATGATATGGTTTAGGTAGTAGGGTAAACCAATACCCATGTATCCCAACATAGCCTAGATACCTAGGATACCTATTTTCCTTGGTAGGTAAACCTTAGATTGGATAGTATCTAGCTACCCTAAGGAGCCTAGGCTAGTATCTTGGGTATTAGCGGGGTTTCCTTGGTATTGGGCAAGGTATCGGGATTTACCTTGGTAAGGTAATATAGGTTTTGCCTAGGAATAGGGTATTAGTGTTAGGAGTCTAAGATAGGACTAGAACTTGATTCCTTTGATTGGTAACGATCAAATATGGTGCTCATAGACTAGTTTTGACGTCGGTTGACCTTTTTGACCAAAAGTCAACAAAAGTCAACCGAGAGTCAAACGTAGCATTTAAGCGACCAGATTTGACCGAAACCAAACCAGAGTTGACCAGTTGACTGAAAGTCAACGGTGGTCAACATTAGACTAGTTTGACCTAGGGTTGACCTAGAGTTGACCAGAGTTGACCAGAGTTGACTTTTTATCCAAAAGTCAACTGTAAGTCAACCCTTGACCCCGTTTGACCTAGTTCGACTTGGATTGACTCCCAGTGACCTAGTATGACCTAGTATAAACCAGTATGACCTAGTATGACTTAGTTTGACCTAGATTGACCTAGTTTTGACTTAGACTTGCATTCATAACTTATATTAGTTTTCTTTTCAGTATAAAACCCTGTTTGACTCATAGTATCTTATTTTAGGTCTGTGATCACTCTGAGCGTCTGTTCACCCTATCAGCTCAGGACCACAGGTACGTACATTCACTGATAGTTTTTATTGTCTTGATATCTACTATATCTGATTCAGTCGTAGTGTTTTATATGATTCCTGACACGACGGTTCACGGACTAGTATACGTCGGATCCTGTCATGAGATGTTATTCCTAGACTCCTTTGGTATATGAGTATGTGATATTTCTGTGTTCCTGTACTTATATAGACACTGATTTGGGAGTGGGCTGGCCCCCTGCTCTCGAACCCCGTGTCATAACGTGCCATGTTCGGATCCGTGATACTATTCGGGGATGGGAGAATTATTAGGGGTTATGTGATCAAAGCCTAGTATATGAGTATGTGAGTATGTGATATTATCAAATTGTGGAATAGATACCATATAGATGGTATCCTAGTATAATTGAGTAAAATATCAGTATGGATGTTAATTGAGAATTATGAAGTAGATAGAGGGAGCTAGGCCACCTGCGGCACAGCACTATGCCCAGCACCAGAAGGGTGGGGCTTTTGTGCTGACGGTCGAGGATACCAACGCTGAGGGTGATGGGTTAGCAGGTCTGTCTTTCCTGTTCTTCTTTTCCATCTTGATGTGTGATTTCATTAGTACCTGTCAGGATATTCTCGTATTGTGCTAGATAGTATTGTAACCCTGTTCGAGACTGTGGAATCACAACCAATAGGACCCTGATTGTATGTTATTTCCTTGACCTTAACAGTTGGGGGTATGACCTGGAAGGAGTACGACCATCTTAAATTTCGAGGATAAAATTTTTCTAAGGGGGTAGATTTGTCACAACCAAATTCTGGAGCAAAGGGTATTTTTGGTAATTTGTGAATATTTGATTATTTTTGAATTTTATTTAATTTATATTGTGCTAATTATTATTTTAGGTCTAACCCTAGAATTACCCTAATCTAGATGTTGATCATAATCCTAGAGACTTAGTTAGAAGAATTCAACTAATTAACTAAGTTCTAAAATATCTAGATACTATGTTAAATATAAGATATTTTCTAGAAAACCCTAATCTAGTTTGGGCCTTTTCCTAAAGTGCTAGAATTGATAACTGGAGAGGCCTTTAAATCAAATTGAACCTAAACCTAATACTAGAAACTTTATGACCAATCATGTAGAGCCTCCCCTTCCTATATAAGTGATCAATAGCCCCTTGCCTCCTTCTATTTGCAAACCCTAACCCTAATTTGTGTTCTTTCCCAAATTTGTCTCCTTTCTCCAAATCACCTCCAAATTGAACCAAATCAATTGCAATACACTCCCCTAATGTAGAGGAGGTCTCTATTGGCTAGATAGAAAGGATTGGGAGTATTTTGATCATTGGAGCTTGATGGAGATCTAGATCTAGGAGCTTTTATTGAGATTCCAACTCTCAATAGGTAATGGTCTCTAAATCTATTAATTTCCTGATTTCTCAACATAAATGCATTCATTTAGGCTCCCCCTAGCCCTAGGCTAAGTTTGGGTTCAAATCGAATCTATTTGGTGTGCGTATCGCAAGAGTATGAGAAGGGTATTCAAGATGTTCGATGAAATGCCTCTTAGAACATTTTGTTCTTGATTTTCTAAACTAATTACATGTTTGTGTAGCCCTAGATGTGTAGATTGCATTTCTTACTGATTGAGTTGGTTTTTGGTCGTTTCCTGTGTCAAAATGGACATGGGGACACTGCATGAGACACTGTCTACTGCCCTGCTACCCGAGTGTCCAAACTAACTGGACAAGACACGAATTTGAGTACCATCAATTGGATTGGGTAGGGAAATCTCTGACACGAGGGTCACGAAGTTTGGTTGGGTTTTATTGGGTATTCGAGGAGAAATCTCTCTCGTATATGTCAATCGACACTCACCTAATGTTGACACCCAGTTTCAATTGTTCTGATCACTTGGCACTTAAATACTTTAACACACTACCCTTCGACACTCTGTGGACACTTGAGTGACACCATGACATTGGATACATTCTCTGACACACTAGCTTATACGAATTTCCATGCAATCACTCACACTCACATGTTCGACCTCATATTCTGATGCACACTCACACGCACACTTGTACTCAACACAACTTAGACACCATTTTGACACTTTGTATTTCACATCGACACTCTAACACATGCTAGACACTTCTTTGACACCACTGGACACTGGTAGTTGATACTTCACTCTCGACACTTGCACCCCATTTGTTGCGACATACACTTGCTGCTCTGTAAACTGACACTCACATTCACTGTGACACACATTGACACTCACTGTACCTTGCATGTACACTCTTGATTCATACATGTCTGAACACTTTGTGACACTCACCCACCCCCTAACCTGTGCAGCAAACCCCCCATTCCTCTATTTTTGTACGGCAAGCCCTTGTCCCTTGTAGTATGCATTGATGTTAAGTTATATATGTTTTGGGATTTTTGTATATGCATTGAGTTTTTAGTGTAATCTCAGATTTCTGAGATATATCTATATGGGTTCAGTCCCAGAACTTGTGGATATATAGATATATAATACCTGGTCTATACCTATGTGAGTAAGTTTTAGTGTAAATAGATGGCCATGTGAGTGTGATGGAAGATAGCTCAGATATGATGTAGACTATACGTTAGATATAGAGTAGTATGAGTGATTGGGTTCTGTTCTGAAATCTGAGATACAAACTCAGTTTTCTGAGATACATGGATTACTTGATATCTGATGTATATCTGTGTGTTCAGATGTGGGTTGTGTATAGATGTGAGGTTATGTGATATGTATTAGTTGTGAAATTTCTGAGTTAGGTTCAATCATGAGTTTAGATGTGAGTTTTATTTAGGATAGGTACATAGATATGTGGGTTATATATAAATAGAGTATTACCTAGTGTGGGGATACATTTTATGATATATATATATATATATTTATATATGTGTGTGTGTGTGTGTGTGTGTGTGTGTGTGTGTGTATATAAATATATGTGTGTGTGTGTGTGTGTGTGTGTGTGTGTGAGTATTAGGTTATGCATATGAATATAGGTAGTGGTACATATGGGGATTATATATATTTAGGGATATGAATAGGTTAAGGTTTTAGGTATTATATCTTATGACTATAATATAGGGTATGTGGTATATGTATGTATGTTTAAATCTAGGTTAAGATATGGTCTTGATACCACTTGTCACTAGTACCCTTCATGGTCTAACTTAACCAATACCCTAAGTATTGACTAATTTAACAATGTTGACCAATGGTTGACCAATTGGCCCTTGACCTAGAACTAGCCTAGTTGACCTAGTTTGACAAGATAGTTGACCAAACCCTAGATGTTGACTTAGGTTGACTGAAGTTTGACCAAGAGTTGATTTTGGACTACATTGACCTAGAATCATGTAGATTGTATTGTATACTTCAATTATTACATATTGGACACATTTTAACCTGTATTGCTCTAAATAGAACATTGTGACTCTAGTTCGAACATTTGTTTACATCAGTCGCTCTGGGTATCAGATGAGTACATAATCTGAAAGTTCTTTCATTTATTTGATGATTACTGTGATTTAGTTCTGGTTAGTTCTATTTGATTCTCTGTCACAACACATATTAGTATCACTCATTCGCAATACTTGTACTTGACTCGTACATCTAGCCTCTATTACTCGAACCACTTACAATAATCATCTACTCGAAACACCTACAAGTATTAAATGTGCAAATCATACTAGAATCATCACTACAAGTAAGATAGCCGTCGCTGTTGGGACCGGTATGCGACGGGTCGTATCCAACAAGAACCACAAAATAAGAAAGATAGTCGTTACTACTTGAACGACCGTACGATGTGCCGTATTACTCGAATGAACAAAAAAGATAGCCGTCGCCGCTTGGCCGAACGTACGATGTGTCGTATTACTCGAATGAACAAGAAGGATAGCCGTCGCCTCTTGGCCGAGCATACGATGTGCCGTATTACACGAATGAACAAGAAAGATAACTGTCGTCACTTGGCTGAGCGTACGATGTGCCGTATTACTCGAATGAACAAGAAAGATAGCTGTGGCCGCTTGGCCGAGCGTGCGATGTACCGTATTACTCGAATGAACAAGAAAGATAGCCGTTGCCGCTTGGCCGAGCGTGCGATGTGCCGTATTACTCGTCTAAACAAGAAAGATAGCCGTCGCCGCTTGCCAAGTGTACGGTGTGTCGTATTTACTCGCTACTCGTTTTCATGACAAGAACAGTATCTCAAAACACACTGGATTAGTGTCGTGTACTAGAATCACATTGTATCATGTTTTACAGATTGGACTCGTATCACATTGTCTTATGTTCTACAGACTGGATTAGTTGTCTCTTTTTACCGTCTTCATTATCATGCTATCTTGATTTACTGTACTTACTTTCCTTGTTCTAAAAATGTTGTTCTATTTTATTACATGTCTCAAACTTTCCATGTTTCATCGATATAACTGTCTATTACTGCTTTATAGTCCTTGTCATTTACTTGGAAATGCTAGATGAGTTGTGCTTGTTCTAATCCTGACTGGATACTTTGAAAAAATTTAAAGATGATTCATGACCTACCAACTATGGATCCGGAGATGGTTTAGCTACCTTTGGCCCCGATTCTCAGGAGTGGTCGGGAGACTAGTATAGTAGACTTGTACTAGATTCCATGTTTAGAACTTGAATTGAAATAAGTGGAGATTTTGACATTGTATTGAGATTGATTTCAGATATTATTTTTTAGTAATTTATTTAGTTTTTATTGTTGTTTTTTAGTCTTATAGTTATCTAGACTTCTGTGATATTTTATCGTGCTTTAGACTGTGATTGAGTATTACCATATCTTATACTTGTCCTCCACTCGGAGTTGAGATCTATGACAGGTACATTATATCATTACGTGAGTTGTTAGTTAGCGACCTAGAACAACGTTCTACCTCCGATTCTGCGGCATAGGCTGAGCGCTGTTACGCACTCGTGCCCCTACACCGGGTGTGGGTCGTGACAACTTCTTTATCCCGATCTTCTTCGCTTACAAGAATTTTAGCTTCTGCTATAGCATTCTAGTGCTCATTAATGGCGATGTGATTGTATGCATTCTCATCCATGAAATGCCTGATATACCCACACACCTTTATGTGCTATATATCTTGTCCTTATTGGATTTGTTAACGAGTTTCTCAAAAGCAAATACTGAAAGATGCAGCTTCTTAATGAACAACAAATCCTTCATCTTGCTCCTCTAACAGTATTAATTTTATTCGTTTATGTTTACCATGCACACCGACTTTACGTCCATCTCCTCTTCTTGGTTTGATTGTCAACTCTGACACCTGATACTTTGAAACCAAAGCTCTGATACCACTCTGTTTGAAATAAAACATAGAAACTATTTTCTAAACCAAAAAGAATGTGAGAAAACCAAAAAAATACAGAAAACTAAATCGCCAATATCACACAAAAGACAACAATTTTGACGTGAAAAATCCTTGCGATAAAAAATCATAGGATGATTGAAGTCAAACCCTGAACAAGCTTCAATATTTAACTACAGTAATAAAACCTCTACAAGATTCTCACTGATCCAAATGGATCACCACAACTACTTGGATGATAAAAATAGATTAGAAACTTTTGAAGAACAAAAGACAACAAGAAAAATATTCTAAACAATCTTCCCTTAGAAGTAGCTATCAATCCTCTCTCTCTCTCTCTCTAAAAAACTTGCAAGATAGTTATTCTTGTGCATCGGAATTTAGGTTAGGAAAGACCTATATATATCCCCCAAATCCTGTAGTAAACTTGGACTATTTGATTTGATCCAACGGTGTTTATAAAACCCCAAAAATGAGCTTAAGCCCCGACTAGCTGTATACTGGAGATATACCATCGGTATACCAAGTTGGAGAATACAGAACAATGTGAAACAATAGTCAAACGAAGGAGAAGCCCCTACAATAGTGGTACACCGATATACTACTCCTGTTTGCTGAAAGTCCGTCGGAAACTTCGCTTTGTTCGTCTTCAACTTCCCGAGTTTCTAACACGCAAATGTCCCTCGCTACACTCTTGGTGTTCTCCACATAGGTTTGGAACTACCCAACACCAAAAAATGTAGCACTTGTTGGAAACACTATATGATATGAATCAGAGTTGGCCTATGAGGTGCGATATTAGACTGGACCTATATGCCCTAAAAGCTAATGGTCACGCCAGATTTTGATAATCAACGATAACTTTGGTCGATACACAAAAAATATAGACTGCTAATGGTTACCAGGTTTCAAAAGAGAAGTTCGTCTACATCCTATTGCTACCTACTACTTCAAAGCAGAGACATTGCCTCGTCATCAAAAGATCAATCTCACTGAAGACACGATCAAGACTTTTTCATTTTTATTATGTATTTGTCAATCTTATTGAGTCTAGGAAATAATTGTGAGATTGGTCAGGATTGATACTGACTTAGGTTATTCTCAGTCCATATATCCAAATAAGCTTACCTATTTAATCCCAACAAAAGTCCACAATTCTAAAAAGCCCAAAGCTTATGCACTTTGGCCCATTCATTTGAGTTCTAACCCAACAAAACTCTGGGCAAACTCTGACCGAGTTCGGTCCGAGTTCGGCCCGAGTTCGGTCCAAGTATTTTGAAAATCAGTTCCCACCAAATCTGCATCTAATATTCGTTTGCAAGATTTATTCATCTGAACGTTGCCCGAACTCTGCCCGAGTTCGGTCAGCAAAAACACTATAAATAGAGGAGAATTCTCACCATTTCAAATCACTCATTCATTCTCCCTTCTCTATCTTTATAAAGTGTTTTTAACGAGAAAAAGCTTTCAAATCTAGCTTAATACCACTCTTAGCCAAAGCCAGTACAGTTCTGTTTCAATCTAGAGTTTTGGTTCAGAAGAGTTGTACCAGAGGTTGTAATTCAGAAAAATGTTCTAGTTTTCGAAATCAAGTTTGTGGAGTCGGACGTGCGCTCGTCACCAAGCATGGTATTGTAAAAGGCAACAAGATCTTATTTAGCTTCTGACTAGTGGATTAACATCGAACAAGAGTACTCGGAACTGGAGTAGTCCTCTCAGAGGAAGACTAGTATACATCGTTGTGTCACTGAGTTTGATTCTCTGATCTCTTACTTTACTGTATTTATTCACTATCTTATATATGCCATAGTTTTTATAACTGCTTATTTTTTTAATTGGTGACTATTTTCGTTGCATACACACACACTCTATTCACCCCCCCTCTAGAGGTGCTTAGCGGTCCGACAATTGGTATCATAGCAGATTATACACATACATAACCACTCTAAAGAGTATATATATCTATGGCAGCCATTAAATCTATATTCAACGATGAAGGACAATCCACAAATAGAATCCTACTATTTGATGAACAAACTACACATACTAGAAAACACGAATTAGTTTTTTTCTTAAGTCACTCGATTTCAATATTTGGTCGATAGTTATAGATGGTTACAAGAAACCGCCTAGAACAGTAATTGATGGTGTAATTGTAGACAAGCCACATGAAAAATATACGAAGCATAAAAAGACACAAGCTAGTCTAGATGTACGAGCCATCAGTGCACTATTCTGTGCAATTGACAAAACCAAGTTCAATCCCGTATCTACTTGTACGACGTCTAATGAAATTTGAAGAATTCTTATGGTAACTCACGAAGGAACTTCTGAAGTAAAGGAATCAAAATCAGTAGACTGACACAGGAGTACGAGTCCTTCAAGATGAAACCCAGTGAGTCAATTACACAGATATTTACTCGTTTTCTTGACATTACTAATCCTCTACAATCTCTTGATGTTGATTACAGCAATTACGAGAAGATCAGGAAGGTGCTACTTGCTCTAACCAAGAATTAGAATCCAAAGGCTACTACGATCATAGAAGAAAATGACCTTACCACGACGATTTTGGTGACATTTATGGGTAAGCTTATGACCCATGAGCTAGACTTACAAAAGTTTGAAGAAGCTACTCCCAAAGAGAAATCTATTGCCTTCAAAAGTTTGAAGAAGCTACTCCCGTAGAGTCTCATGCAATGACTCTGATGAAGAATCATCTGATGGTTAAGAACACGCCCTACTGGTCAAAAAATTTAGAAAATTCTTTTAGTTTAAGAGATCAAACCGAAAAGAGAAAGACATCCACGAGAGCAACGAAGAAGAAATAATTTGCTTGGGATGTAAGAAGACAGGGCACATAAAGAAGGACTGTCCACTGTCAAAGAAAAGCAGTTCGTAGGACCGATCAAGATCGAGCGGAAAAGCTACAACAGGTTTAAAGTACGCTAATATAGGCATCTAGCACAAAAGTGAGGCTAGTGAGTCAGAGGAGGAGGACAGACCCAACAATACTGTAAATATCTGTCTGATAGCTTTTAAAAAGGTATCTTCAAACCCTCTATTCGATGATTTTACCTTCGATGAACTAGAAAATGCCTTCAGCGAACTACTTGAAGAACACAAAAATGTGTTGGACAAGTATAAGCAATCTCGCAAAGAGATTAAGGCACACACAATCGAAGTAACTAGACTGTCTAATCTTATTGAGGATATTAAAGAGACATCTACTACCGGTAACACGGAAGAGATAGTCACGCTTAAAGTAGACTATCATGAGGCTATCCTCAATATTGAGAATAAAGAAAGAGAATATGTCAAAGTGCAAGAACTTTATGACGTAGAGAAGATAAGACACTTAGTCACTGAGAAAAGACTCATAGACATGACTGCCAAATATGAGGAGTCTTGTGTGATCTCTAAAAATTAGAGATCAAGTTAGGCAAGCAGGTCATTCCTGTTACACAGCCTAAGATTAGTCCTAATGCCAAGCATACATCTCAGAGGACTAAACCAAAGAAAGCACGTAAGCAACACGTCACTCACAATCATGCTTTTACTTATAGATTTTAAAAAAAAACACATAATAATGTTAACACAAAAACAAAGAGCACATTTTAAAAACTCACATGCACATATTGTGGTACACATGGGTACATATCACAATATTGTAGAGCTAGAAAGCTTGTTGACACTAATATACTTGCTTGGATTCCTAAGACTAATCATAAAGGACCCTTGAAGAAATGGGTACCAAAGAATTCATGTACTCGTTTTGTAGGTGGACCCTGAACCCTCTTATGCTTGAAGCAAGTGGATACTCGATAGTAGATGTTCGCGGCACATGACTGGTGATGCATCTTTATTCGCTACGCAAATGATAAAAAAGAAAGGATATATTTTCTTCGACAATAATCTGAGAGGTAATATTATCAATAATGGCATTGTTGGTATGTCTCCCTATCCAGTAATAAAAGACGTCTGTCTAGTTATAGAATTGAAATATAACATGTTGAGCATAAGTCATTTGGCAGATAATGGTTATGGTATCAATTTCGTAAAAGACAAATATTCTATATATAATATGTCATCTGGTAATCTTATATATGAAAGGATTAGGAAAGACAATATTTATGTTTTCTTTTTAGAAAGTAATAACAATGCAGGAAAGTGCCTAGTAGCCAATCAAGCTGAAAGCTGGCTACGGCACATGAGGCTACGACATGCAAATATGGACACTATCTCATGACTATGCACCAAAAATACTGGTAAAGGATGCCCAGAGATTACATTCAAGAGAGATATGGTATGTGCTGACTATGAAAATAACAAAGCAACTAGATCTTCATTTAAATCCATAAACGCCGTAAGTACTTCTAGACCTTTGCAGTTAATTCATATGGATTTATTCGGTCATAGTAAAGTCTTTAGTCTTGGCGGTAAACTCTATGCTTTTGCTATAGTCGACGATTTCTCTCGATATAATTGGGTTTTCATTTTATCAAACAAAAGTGATGCCATTTTTGAATTTTAAATATTTTGCAAAATGGTACAAAACAAAAAAGGCTTCATGATTACTCGAATCCGAAGTGATCATGGTGGCAAATTCGTAGATGTCGATTTTAAAAAGTTTTGTGATGATAGTGGATACTACCACGAGTTTTCTTATCCTAGAACTCCTCAACAGAATGGTGTTATGGAGCGAAAGAATCGTACTATAAGCGAAATGGCTAGAGTCATGCTGAATCAGCATAATCTTTCAAAATATTTTTGGACAGAAGTTGTTAGTACAGCCTATCATACTTTAAATAGGGTATTAATTCGACCTATCTCGAAGAAAATCCCTTATGAATTATGGTTTGGAAGGATTCCAAACATTTCTTATTTAAAGGTTTTTGGTTGTCGTTGTTTTATCTCGAACACCAAGTACAACTTGGGTAAGTTCGACTCTAAGGTAGATGAAGGAATATTTCTCGGGTATGCTGCCAAGATTAAGGGATATAGGATTTTCAATAAGAGATCTATAATTATTGAAGAATCGATTAACGTTACTTTTGATGAGCTCAATAGTCTCAGATCTAGCAAGAGTGATGATGAGGATGTACAAAACAAAACCAAGGCACCAGAAGATACTACTACCAACAAGGGCTATCTGGAAAGTCTACCAAAGAAGATGAAGTTTCGGCCAGACTATCCAAAAATACTCGTAATAGGTGAAGTATCCAAAGGCATAAGTTCACGTTCTTTACTAGAGATATAGCAACAAATGTAGCATTTATTTCTCAAGTAGAACCTAAGACAGTAGCAGATGCTTTTAATGATGATTTTTGGATTGATGCCATTCAAAAGAAACTTAATCAATTTAAAAGAAACCAAGTTTAGGAATTCGTTCCTAAACCTATTGGTCAATCGATAATTGGTACCAAATGGGTGTTCTGAAATAAATTGAGTAAGGATGGACAATTTCTACGTAATAAAGTACGTCTAGTAGCACAAAGTTATAATAAAAAAGAAGGGATTGATTATGACGAAACATATGCTCATGTTACTAGACTAGAAGCTATTCCCAGGTTTTGTACATTTGCATGTTTTTATAATTTTAAACTTTTTCAAATGGACATGAAAAGTGTATTTTAAACGGATTTTCGAAGGAAGAAGTTTTTGTCAAATAGCCCCCGGGTTTCAAAAAATTTCAAAAATCGGATCACATTTTTAAGCTTAGAAAAAGCACTATATGGACTCAAACAAGCACCGCGTGCTTGGTATGAATGCCTAAGTGTCTTCTTACTTGAAAATGGTTTTTCAAAAGGAAGAGTTGATACAAGTTTATTTATCAAATCTTTATATGATAATATTTTACTTGAACAAATTTATGTAGATGACATTATTTTTGGTTTTACTAACGAAAAATTGTGTCAAGATTTTGCTAAGTGTAAGCAGAGTGAGTTTGAGATGAGTATGATGGGAGAGCTCAACTACTTCCTAGGACTTCAGATCAAACAGCACTCGCAGGAAACATTCATCAACTAAGCCAAGTACATAAAGTATTTACTGAAGAAGTACGACTTCGACAATGTAAAACCTATCGACACACTAATGGCTACATCAACACGGCTTGACATTGATAAAAGTGGAAAACCAGTCGACCAGCGTATCTAGGTATGATTGGTAGTTTATCATACTTAACTGCTAGTCACCCTGATATTATGTTTAGTGTTTCCATATGTGCACGATATCAAGCTAATCCTAAGGAATCACACCTATACGCCGTTAAGTGTATCTTCCGATATCTTAACGGAACTTTTACAGTCGTCTTGTGGTATCCCAAAACTACATCTTTCGACCTAATGAGTGATTTAGATGCTGATTTTACTGGATACAAAGTAGACCGTAAAAGTACCAGTGGTACATGTTATTTCCTCGGGAAAGCTTTATTCTCCTAGTTTACCAAAAAGAAAAACTCTTTTGCTTTATCAATAACTGAGGTTGAGCATATCGCCATAGGACGTTGTTGTGCACAGATTTTGTGGATGAAGTAAACCCTAGAAGACTACAATCTGCACTAGTTGAAGATTCCTATTTACTGTGACAACAGTCGCAGATTAACTTGACTAAGAACCTTGTTTGTCACTCACGCACAAAGCACATAGAAATACGTCATCATTTTTTACGTGATCACCACAACACGGAGATATTTGCTTAGAATTTATTAACACTGATCATCAACTAGCAGATATTTTCACAAAATCGCTACTTGAAGACCATTTTAATTATCTGTGTCGTAAATTAGTCGTACTTGAATTTTTTAGATTCATAATATGTTATGATTAATAAAATTACTTAAAACTTGATATTCAGAGATTTATTATTTGAAGTTATTTTGGGTACAAGCTGACATGGCATTTCTATCATACAGGCGTAAATAGCCTGAAGTGACACGATATACTAGTCTTTGGACTACCGTTAGCTGGGATCCGACCCTTATAGCTAACCCAAAGTAATGGATATTTATTAAATTGAAGGTTAAAAGTTATTAACTATGTTATTCATTCATTACACATAATATGAATGTGAATTCAGGTTGGCCAAACTCGGACAGAACTCGGTCTGTCTTTTATAAGACAACAACGTTTTCAGCCGACCCTAGCCTCTTCCTACTTTATCTTCCTCAAAACTCTTGCCACCCAAAAAACTCCAAATCGAACCCTAGCAACTTGGAGAACCCCTTCCATAGCCTCCAATCATCTTTTTTTTGATCTACCGGGTCTATAAAGAGCTTTGCTATGCCTACAACCAAATGCTTACATCTTCCTTACAACCACCACGTGTCGAACTTCGATTGGAGGAGGAAGGAAAGTGGTGGGGTCGGGTGGAACCCATGTAGCAGAGGGATGAAAGAGAAGGTAGGACCCGATGGGACCTATGTGTAAGGGTGGGAGAGAGGTTATGAGAAGGTTGTAAGCATTTTGTAGTAGACTTAGCATTTTTCGTCTAGAAAAGTGTTCTCCACTCTTTTTCCATCTATTTTTGAGGTATAACTCTCTCCTCTCTCTATTTCAATTTCAATGGCACCCAAGCTTCATAAGAGAAAGAAGAGATATTCTGCGACTTCATCTTCCACTTCGGATTATGAACCCATTAACATTTTTAGTCCCGCTCGTCCCGACGACGAAGAGTATTTTGACGCCAATTTATTTCCAACCTCAAAAATTTTGAACTCTAGGTTTAACCATTTTCGATACCGGGAAATTTGCCCCAAAAAATCGATAAACTTTTCTGTTCTATTAGAATATGCATCTACCTTTAAAAACTTAGGACTCCGAGATTTTTTTGAGACTACTAGTGATATTTTTGAAAATGTTGTACGTATGTTTTATTGCAATTTGTAAGAAATAGACGACAATATTTACTCATGTGTCGCTGGAAAGAAATTTGAGTTTAACTCGGCTGACTTGAGTGAGTGCTTCCATATATCGGACAATGGCGAAGCTCTAGTCGAGATAAACAAAGTTCAATTTCCTGATGATATGACCATTGACTCTTTTAAGGCCGCTATGTGTCATCCGGGTTCGGTCCCTCGATCTCGATTGTATGCAAAGCACCTTAACCATAACTTCTATAAACTCTATCGTATTGTTTATTCTGCTTTGCTTCCTAAGACGGGATCTACTGATGAGGTCACCTTCTTAGAGATATCAAATATGTATCACATTCACGTTGGGGTCACTTTTTCTTCTCTTAAGACTATTATTGCCAATATTATTAGTTGTCAGAGGGAATGCCACAACCTCCTATACCCTATACATCTTGCGATGATCTTACAGAGATTTGGAATCAACATAAACATCTATCCTATTTCCGGGTCACCTTCTGAGCTGACTAGATCTAGGAAGTACTCTCAGCCTCCACTTCCACCCGGTGCTGCACCACCTCCACCAGATCCAGTCGTAGCTCCAGCTGATGCTCATGCTTCTGTCGCTCCAGGCCACTTTGATGACCAGTTCTACCAGAGGTTCGATACGTTTGTCACTTTTCAGGGACAACGTCATCTGACCTATATCGATGCTGAGTATCGCCACACTTCTCAAGCCCATGTCTTGAGAAATGGCATAGCAGATATTCTAAGAACTATGGCGCATCATCCTACTGTACCAGTTCAGATCCTCCTTCATCCTAGATTTGACGGACCGTGATTTGAGGATCTGCTTACTTTCGTATTCTTTGATCCGACGATGGCCTATTTTTCTCCTCATCCACCTGCTGATCCCGCCGATGATGCCGCTGATATTTGATTTTGTCTATTAGCTTAGTACTTTGTAGACTTATCTGATGATGATGATGATGATCTTATGTAGTTGCACTATTTTGTTCAGTTTGGACTTTATGTAGTAGTTTGCACTCTTTCAGTTCTAGTTTTATGCACTCTGTTTCAGTAGTAGTTGAGTTTATGCACTATATTTTCTACTTTCCATTTCTCATAATTTATTACTGCTACTGCTGGTATTTCTTTTGAGTTGTGACTTGTTTCATTCACATATAGTTGTGTATATTACTCTTTTCTCTGTTTGTTATTGTTGGCTTCACATATTACGGGGAGCCACTTGTTTGAGTAAATGACAAAGAGGAGGAACGAGCCAATACCAAAGAGCAAATTTCAAATTCTCTATTCTCGATCAATTCAGAACAAGTCAGGTATATACTTTCAAAGGTATATTTTTTTATATTTTGGTATAGACTCATAGTTTGTCAATTATCAAAATATGGGAGATTATTGGCCCATTGGCTAACGGTCACACCTGATTCTGATAATCAACGGTAACTTTGGTCGATAGGTAAAATATACAGACTGCTACAGGTTACCAGGTTTCAAAAGAGAAGTTTGTCTACATCCTACTTCTACCTACTACTTCAAAGCACAGACATTGCCTTGCCATCAAAAGATCAATCACACTGAAGACATGATGAAGACTTTTAAATTTTTATTCTGTATTTTTCAATCTTATTGAGTCTAGGAGATAATTGTAAAATTGATCAGCATTGATACTGGCTTAGGTTATTCTCAGTCCACATATCCAAATAAGTCTACCTATTTAATCCCAAAAGTTCACATTTCCAAAAAGCCCAAAACCTATGCAAATTTGGCCCATTCATTTGAGTTCTGACCAACAAAATTTTGGATGAACTCTAACCGAGTTCGGTCCAAGTATTTTGAAAATCAATTTCCACCAAATTTGCATCCAACGTTCGTTTGCGAGATTTATGCATCCGAACTCTGCCCGAGTTCGGTCAGCAAAAATACTATAAATAGAAGAGAATTCTTACCATTTCAAATCACTCATTTATTCTCTCTCCTCTATCTTTCTAAGTCTTTTCAACGAGCAAAAGATTTCTAATCTAGCCTAATATCATTCTAAGCCAAAGCAAGTACAGTTCTGTTTCAATCTAGAGTTTTGATTCAGAAGAGTTGTATCAAAGGTTGCAATTCAGAAAATGTTCCAGTTTTTGAAATCAAGTTTGCAGAGTCGGTCATGCACTCGTCACCAAGCACGATGTTCTAAGAGACTACAAGCTCTCATTTAGCTTGTGAATAATGGATTAACATCGAGCAAGAGTACTCGAGGCTGGAGTAATCCTCTCAGAGGGAGACTAGTATACATCGTTGTGTCAATGGGTTTGATTCTCTGATCTCTTACTTTACTGTATTTATTTACTGTCTTATATCTACCATAGTTTTTATATTGCTTAAATTTTTTAATTGGTGATTATTTTTGCTGCATACGCACACATCCTATTCACCTCCCCTCTAGAGGTGCTCAATAGTCCTACAGCCTGAACCATTCTCAATTATCTATACCTCATGATCCCACTTCCTACTCGATGTGGGATTAAATTACCAACTTATATTGTCACCTTCTTTTGAGAGCTCAACCGGAAACGAGATACAATCCAAGAATCTTTTTAGCAGTTCTGAAAAATTAGAACTATCATAATTCTGATAATCCTGTGCAAATCCAGAAATGTCAAAATTTTCACAATCCAGATAACAGTTCTAAAGTAGCAAGGAACACAAAAAAATTAAAAGTTATAGATATGCAAGACTATCAAAATTGTGTTATATTATAGCAAATCGTGTATGTGCCTATAATATTTGTCTTCAATATACTCCGACAGTTGGGTTTAATTTTCTGAATATAAATAGATTATTAGCTCTATAAGCATACCATGGCCACAAACAACAACATACTCTTGCTTACCAAAAAAAGGTCAAATAGGCATTTTTAACTATACTTTTTAGTCCAATCCAAACAAATAATTAACTGTTTAAGTTTCTACTTTCAAAAATTAATATAGAACCTATCCAAATAAAATTGATACCTCAATGTAGAAGCATGGAATATTCAAGACCATGCGCCTAACAAACCTTATGCAATGCATCACATGCGCCATCAAGAACTACGCTCAAAGGATCATGTGCCTTCAAGAACTTCAGGTTGCTACACCATTTAGGTTGCTACGCTATTAAGGATGTTATGCCAAAGCATCCTTTCACCCAATGGAGCACTTACTGCCCACCTGACAAACGTATCAGTCGCCAGACGGGTGCTTCGGAAGCGGTGCAGACCACACCTCGACCGCCATAGAAATGGCGGCAACCACATAAAATGAGGAGTCACCCTCTCCTTGACCCCTCCCTATGCTTATATGATGAAGTATGTTTGGCGTAGCAATTCCTTCGACACTAAATGCCAAGAATGCTTCGAAGTCTGAGCTGACTGCGTGAAAATCAAAGCATTGGCAGAAGACAGTTGTACCATGCCATGTGGATAACGAAAGACTTATGCTATGCTCAGTCCCTCTCGACTACTACTACACTAAGTCTTCCAAGCCTATGGCTATGCCAAGAAGGCCATATGTGAAGGCTATATAAGGTGTAGGGACATGCCTACGCCAAACTCACTATTTCCATCTTGAGAAATCTCATACGCCGAAGTCAGGGTTGAACCTAGACTTTCCGTGGGGTAAGGATCTTCTCCACTTAAACAAACCAAAATCTTTGGGCAATGCATACGCGCCATATGTCATTGACTCGTTCATGCTCATGAACGGGTGCCAACCACCCAAGATCTCAGCAACAACTAAATCTTAACCATAGCCACGTGTCAGCTCCTCCGCAGCTTGTAGTACAATTATAAAAGAATTCAGTTCAGATAGCCATGCATGCAGCACTCCTGTGCGCTAAAATCCATGCACGCATCACATATGCGCACATGGGTGGTTCATTCCATCAGCCTATAAATAGAAGGAGTATTCCTTCATTTTTGATCTTTATCGACAATTTGGATTATCTACAGACAGACATTCCGAGATTCAGAACACACTTCAGAGAGCCGAATTGATGTCCACTTGCAATAAAATGGGAAGACTTGCAACTCTCTATCGACTGATCAGCAATGGAGTAAAGGAATCAAAAACAATATTCGATCTCCATCGTCACACGTCCCTAGAAAAAAGATTGTACTCGAAGGATCCCATCGAGAATCGGAATTGTATTCTCTTTCGTTTGTTAAATACAAAAGTTTATTTCAACTTTTCAATGGCAAATAACTTAGCAAATCTGCTGGGGACATCCTTCTCCTCCAACGAGAAGATAGCAATGCAATCCGATGACAACAGGCTCGGGTCCTACCAAAAGATGCTGGTTATACGCTTTGACAAGTAGGCTTATGAGGAATTCCTCTCAGAAGGCAATGAGAGCCCTTCGAAGTGGATACAAAATTCGAAAAAGACTTGCCAAGTCTGGGTGCCCAAGGACGTTGTGCCCAGACCCAACACGAAAGGGGTTATTCCTGTACAGCCTCTCCTCACTGCTTACTGCATTAACAGACAAGCCATTGCCTCTCAAGTGGCACATAGGTCTGGGAGGCGCAGTACTTGCTATCGTTTCCAGTCTACCCGTTCCCAGTCAAGGGCATTGTACAGGAAGAATAAGGTCGCATCCACCCTCCCACGTATAAAGTTTATTGTGCTAGGAAAGACTTCTGTCTTTAACAGAATCACTTACCATCCTGACAATAAAAAGTTGGATTCTAGGTACTATGCGCCTTCGCAGGCTAGTACAAAGAAATTTAAGGCAGCACGAGCCGTACATGCTCATCGTGCTATGTCAACAGTGAGCCAAAAGCGTGTGCTAACAGTCATTTGTGCGGCTGATGGTAAGCTGTATCGAACTAACTCAGGTACTTCTGAACCCAGAATGAGTCAGTCCTCAAAGTTCCCTTGCCACTTGGGTACAACTTATACATATGAACCAAGCCAGGGGAGAATATTATGACAACATGCACATGCGCTCAGTTTGACTACACGCATGAAGTAGGAGTATCTCACAACCAATCTCCCACTAATGACTCAGGTGCATCTCAAGCATCAGGTATGGTTTAGGGAGTGCATTGTCTTCCATTACGCCCATGCGCAATGCTTGGCCTCATGAATGAAGTGGGTGTGAACCAGGACTTTCCCTCACATGATTTGTGTAATATGATCAGTCACAACCGAAAGGCAAAGGAGGCAACTACTTGTACTAATATTACCATTAACCGTTGTTGTTGCAAAATAGTAGCCCCACCACTAAGGCAGTCCGTGTTTCAACAACTACAACCCGCTGAACCCGTCCGACGTCGTTGGAATAAGGGTGCCAATTGATGACGAAGAAGAATGACTAGTTGCCTCGTGTCATGTTACTTCGAATTTCCTATTATCAAGAGGAATTCTATGACCTGCAATCCTCCGGTCTTGGCTAGTGCATCTAAAAGCCGGCCCCGAGGTAGCAAGTTAGCGGTACCCAATACCGGGGTGTTCCAACACACCCGTTCTAAAAGCAAGTCTTCCTCGGGGAAGGTTATTTTGTCGTCCACCTCACAAGTTGGGGGTAGCAACCCCCAGTGATTCACAATAATCCCTCGTTCCAAGAAGATGACCTCCATCAAGAAACGGGTACCGATGCTACTGGGGTAGCCAACTTTGGGACTCAGAAGTGGAGGCCTTGATGTCGATCTTCCCACTAGACAGTGAGGCTAAAAGTGAAAGGTCTACTGCTCCGTCCACTTCCTCCCACATCATGCCCATCTGCATAATAGGGGTGAAAAACGAGATGAGGGAGAGGCCTCAACTTTAAACCTCCTACAGCATATTGGCACCTTGGAGATAGGGCTTCGAATTTTCAGCTCCTCTATACAAGCCTTGATGCAGGCCGTACTGGATATGAGGGTTAGTTTGGCTGTCCAACCTCCGGCAAGAATTCCAGCACATATAAGTCCTGACCCAAGAACGAATAAAGAGTCTAATGCACACTTCTAGGTGCCACCTACGACTGAGAACCATACTCTGCCATGGTTATCTGCCCCACAAGTGTCAGAAGACATACATGAGGCTCTCAAGGAGTTGCAGGCTCGCTTTGACGCCAAGAACAAGTACGAGGCGCTCCAAAACCTTAGGATTTGTCATCCATACCCTCCTCAGTAGAACAATATGGTTTACCCTCCAAAGTATAAACCACAGTCCCTGACTCCATTCGACGAAAAAGAGTTTTTCCATCTCTTCTTGACATATTTTGCCTCCATGATGGGGCACTTGCCAAAAGATCAGACGCCCTGCTCACGAGCTTGTTCATTGGGGCGTTGAAAAAGGTAGCATACGAATGGTTCAGCAGCCTCCCTGATAATTACATCCCATCCTTTGACGATCTCAATTGACTCTTTCTCTTCCGATTCTATGAAGGAGGAATAGATATGATAATGTTCTCCCTTATAGACATTGCCTAGAAAGAAAGGGAGCCGATCCGTGCCTACATCGAGCACTTCCGTCAAGCTGTGGACCAACTCCATTTAGTGTACAGGGTGGACGACATTCATTATTAGTGCCAACAATGCCGAAAGGAACGCTAGATAGGCCCGCTTACTGGGGTAACACTTCCCAACTCTCGATGACAATTGGAAACGACCTTAAAATAACAGTGACAGCCTCTACGACCCAAAAAAAATAAAAACAACTCGTCCATGAGGACCAACTGCCTTGGTGACCTCCTATCTTCAATCCCCAGTAAGATCGAATATACTCTCACCACAAAGCTACATTTCTAATGGGGAACAAACTACAGTTCACGTCCATAATATCTCTGAACTACCTCCCAAAATAACCTATTCCTAAGAGCACATTTGCTCCATGGAATTTCTTATCTCTAGTCTCCAGCTAGACTTGAGGTAACCTATTCTCCATGTCCATATTACCTCTCAGCAAATATCTTCCACTTATGGCACGTCCGTATGACCCCCATATGACGCTAATCTAATGGCTTGCAAATTTTATATTACCTCTACGCAAGGCCTTGTTGATTTGGCTTTCTATTGTGTCTCGGATAGTTAGTCACCCCATCACCATCCACAAAGTACTTCTAAACTCACTTTCTACAAATCATTAAGTATGCCATAGAAAGTGTCCATAATAAAATTCTACAACTACCCTTTAGGGCCCAGTTGCCTCAAGGGTATTCTACATTCGTTCCCCAGTCGGATCAGAAGTGCCCTTCCTTAAAATATCGCTCTTTCCCAGCAAAGAGCGAGATGATTCAAGCCTATAGTGCATGTCCATATTACCTCTGCACTAACCACCTAAATCATCTTCCCAGAAATAATCATGTCTTTGTTACCTCTGAATTATTTTCCAAACCAAGGGTACTTATTCGTCATGTCTATATTACCTCTGAACTAATATCTATCCTATCACTCGTCATGTCCATAGAGTACAAATCTGGAATGCTTGCTACGTCCACACCACCTCTGAATAAGACATTTCCTTATTCTGCTATCACACTCATGTGGTCCCTGATAGTATTTCATGATCTCACCATGTTATCCGTACCTAGTCTTAGATACGCTATGGATATCAAGTCCACTTAACCCTAAAGCCTCGCCTTATTGCCCGTACCTAGTCTTAGGTACGCCATGGGTTCTAAGTCCACCACCGAGATGCAATCAACATAATCTCCACCTTGAGACCTGTTAATAATATCGATCAACGGCAAGTTCCTCAAAACAGTACTAGTGATACTATGTCTAGTCTTAGCATGTACTTTCCTATCCCCAGCAGATTCTAATAAAGGTGCATAGTTTTTCCCTGCATCCTACCCCCAGCGAAGCCAAATATAATATACAATAGGGCCCAGTTGCCCCCAAAATCCCTCATGTTTTCATATCTCCAGCCAGATCGAAAACATTTCAAACTCCTTACTAATACGGTTCATAGTTCAAGTCCATGTTACCTCTGAGCTGCCCAGTTGTCACTACCCCAACAAATGTGTCCTTGGAGCCAGCTGCTTTAGGATATTCCTTTATTATTTTCTGCAACAATAAACAATCACGTCCATATCACCTGTGAATTATTTTTTGCATCCCCATAAAATTCATATCATGCCACGTTCACATAACCTCTGAGTAACACACCTTTAATATGGATTGTGTGTTTACCACATCCATATTACCCCTGAGTAAATATTCATACCAATCGACTTTTTACCACCACGTCTATAATACCTCTGATGGTGTTTATCATTTTCAACTAACCATCTGTGCCTAATTCTAGGTGTGACAAAGAGGTCAACTCCACAAAATTCACCAGCAAAAATACCCAAAGCTATCATGTCCATATTACCTATGATAGGGTTGTCACACCAAAAACTACAAAACTCATGAACCTAAAAGTCTACTGCCCATGCTTCTTGTTTAAAGTATTTTAAAACTTGTTCAAGTTTTAAAAACTTTCAATGGGGTCTTGTAGAAGCATAGAATATTCAAGACCATGTGCCTGACAAACCCTACATAATGCATCACATGTGCCATTAAGAACTACGCTCAAAGGATCATGCTCCTTCAAGAACTTCAGGTTACTATGCCATTGAGGTTGCCACGCCATTAAGGATGCTATGCCAAAGCATCCTTTCTGTCACGACCCACTCCCGGATAACCGAGTATGAGTTTGTGTCCAAGCCCAGCCGACGCCACGGTATCGATGGTAGAACGTTGTTTAGTACACACAATAAAATCCTCCACAGATACAGGTGATCACATATACAAATCATACTCTGTAATAATACAAACCAAGGAAATAAGAGCATAATAGATAATAAAAATAATATCCAAATCCAATAACAAAGAGACTAAAATCCTGAATAATAATATGGTATATCCTGGAATAAATCTGGTCCAACTATGAAAAGAAAACTAAGGCATAATAAATGGTAAATCCAGATCCCTCCAGAGTTCGATTATGGCTCCTGAGTCTCGGTACCAACATTGTCAGCACTACGCTATGATAGTCCATAATAAGTAGTGTAAAGGTACTCTTCATCCACACATATATCAATGATCCAGTCAGAAAAAGAGCAAAGTACAACCATATTACATTTAATATTTTTAGCACAAAATAAGCTAGAAATAATGAGAAACAGTAACGATAAAGAATATATAAAGAACTAGTAAGATATGAACTGGATATGGAAAGCAATAATCATGAACGAGTAAGCTAATGAAAAACATGAAAATAAAGAACTGAACTACGATCATGAACAATAAAAACAACCATCTGTGTGTGAAATACCTTTTGATACGTGAACGGCTGGGCTAAAACATCACATCATAAATGGCTATCCACAATAATAGGGTACGTCTAACTCATACGTGCGATGTATGACTTAGCTATCCACAATAACAATAGTTGGGTTTGTTCACATATCCATCGAGTATTTCTCCTCCTGACTCACTAACAATCAATAATGGTCAATGATACAATAAGAAGGATACAATAAGCCTAACGTGTCACCATCGTGTCTTAACGGAATATTAAACAAAGAAACAATAAAGAAAGCATCATAATGTACCAAAATATAATGCAATACTGTACTTTCCTGAACCCTTGAACAAATCATAGTCATAAGTCGAGGTTGAGAATAACGTCGATCTAGAAGCTATCACCCATATCGCACCATCATACCACGAACCGTGCACTAAAACCATAAGTCAATTCTAATATTCTAATCTAAAATCATGGAATAAGTGCCTAATGGATATTAATTCTATAATAAATCACTTAAAAACCTATTTAACCTAGTAATAATCTAAAATACAACTTAAACAAGGAAGTTTGGCCATAAAAAGTTATATTTTCAATTTTAGAAACTATGACACACAAATCGAGGCGTGTCGTTGACTATCTAGTCAAAAATCATGAACTCAAGATTTATAAAGTGCATTTTAGTAGATTTCAGTGCCACAAGTGCACCGGAATCGATCGTGCCGAAAAATCACGCTTTGTTCAAAAGATTTTACGGTTATGGCTAACCGTGACCAAATTGGTAATTTACCGATCAAATCTGAGTTTAAATTAGTAAATAAAATAGAAAATGAACCTCTGAAATTCTATAAAAATTATATGTCGAAGATCATCATGTTATCTTACCAAAACTTCAAACGGATCACAAATCGAAGATTGAGATCTCCCAAAATCTCGAAAACTGTGCCACGTGTCGAGTTTTGGACAACCAACACTCACAGAATTCTCCAGAACTTCAAAAGCAAAATACTCGTAAATAAATTATAAATTCTGAAGGTTCCCTCAAAATGAATCCAATAAAAAATGGCGCATGAAACCGAGATCGGGGCTGCCCGCAATCGCTCCGGCAAGTCGGGATTCTCTGAAGATCAACTCTCCTAAAAAATTAGCTAAAGAAATAGGGTTTAAAAATTCTGCTAACATATATATATATATATATATATATATATATATATATATATATATATATATAAAATATATATATATATATATATATATATATGCTTAGGAAAGGCAGTGGACCGCGGCTCCATGCCACGTGTCAGCATCTTGGAGGTCCCGTTCAACGCGTGGACGGGTAGATGTTGGCCCAACTTGGGAAAGAGTCGGCTAAGAGCCGTTCCCAAATAAGGAAACCAATGAGTCAGCGGTTGTGCCGCTGACAGCTGGGCCCCCTGGTCAGCGCTGTGCGGCTAACATATGGGCCCGCAGCGCTGACTGGGTAATTAATTTTAGAAAATTGTTTTAAAATTAATTTGAGGCCAGATAAATCACAATAAATATCAAACAAATCTAGAAAAATCTAGAAAAATGTAGAAATTATTTCTAACCTCCTAGAGCCTAAAGAAAATATTGAGTCATAAAATAATCGTAATCGATCCTATAGGAAAATCTTGAAAGTCATTAAAAATAATAAACCTTAATAAAAAAGTCTCTAAAAATTATAGTAAAATATATAATAGCCAACTAATACTTATAGAAGCTACCCAGAGGCCGTATGACCATAGTATGCTCATAGCTCCCTTATGAGCTCAGGCATGCCCTCCTAATGACCATAGAAGTTAATCGTTTCGATTGTAGGGAGATCACCCAACGGAGCACTTAATGCCCACCTGACAAACGTGTCAGTCGCCAGACGGACGCTTCAGGAGCAGTGCAGGCCACACCTCGACCCCCATGCAAATGGTGGTAACCACAAAAAATGAATTACCCTCTCGTTGACACCTCTCTATGCTTACATGACGAAGTATGTTTGGCGTAGCAATACCTTCCATACTAACTGCAAAGAATGCTTCGAAGTCCGAACTGACAGCGTGAAGATCAAAGTATTGACATAAGATAGTTGTACCATGCCACGTAGACAACGAAAGACTTATGCTACGCTAACTCCCTCTCGACTACTGCTGCGCTAAGTCTTCCAAGACTATGGTACGCTAAGATGACCATATATGAAGGCTATATGAGGTATGGGGACATGCCTATACCAAACTCACTCTTCCTATATTGAGAAATCTCATACGCCGAATTCAGGGTTGAACATAGACTTTTCGTGGTGTAGGGATCTTCTCCGCTTCAACAAATCGAGATATTTGGGCAATGCACACGTGCCACGTGTTATTGACTCAGTTATGCTCATGAACTGGTACCAACTGCCAAAGATCTCAGCAACAACTGAACCTTAACTACTGATATGTGTCAGCTCCTCCAGCCTGCAGTGCAGTTACAACAGAATTCATTTCAGACAGCCATATGCGCAGCGCTACAGCGCTAAAATCCATGCACCATCATATATGCACGCAAGTTTAGTTACAGGTATCTGTACATTCAGGGTCTGTTTTGAGTTTTTAAATGTCGGGACCAAAAGTTTAAAATGGTGTCCTCGAGAGAAAATGAAAACTAAAAAAATTCACTTTCACCCTTACATTTAGTCGCAAGCATCCAAACTGACACAAAGTGTTAGTTCAGAAGTGATCTAAGGAATGGAGAGATCCAAGGAAGGCGAAGAGTTTTCGCAAGACAAAGTCTGCACTCTTGCCAATACCAAGCCAAACATAGAGTTTTTGGGAGACACAAAGTCTATACTGTAGCCAACTCAAATAAAGCACTAAGAACGGTTACAGACTGACTTCAAGAAAATACAAAATATAACAACAAAGTGAAAAGTGTTCTTCTCTTTACGTTTGTATACACAACAATGAGATAGAACAAAAATAACAAAAAGAAAATCTCCCCGCTGGGTTGAACAAGTTATCGGTGCTCAAAGCAACATTCGGCCTAAAACGATTTGCCCCTAAGTACCAGCAAGTTCAAGTACGAACCTCTGGAACGCCTTTCATCACCCTTGGATTGACTTCAAAACTCAAAAAAAGGAGAAGAAAAAACCCTATGCACGCGTAGACTTCTGTTGATGCTGCTGGAGGTGCATGGACTTTCAGAAGTGGGATTTATGGCCCTCGATGTCTCTCTCTTTCGACCCCTTCAAATAAATGAGCTGAGGCTCTATTTAAAGAGATGGTTGGCACCCATGTGTGTATAGAAATGCCCATGCGCACATGAGCGTAGGCCGACCAAATCCTACAAAATCTCGGTCCATGCGCCTACACAATCACTGACATAGCAGCATGTCTCACGCCGACGGCACCGCCACGCCACTCGCCATCAGTGCCATGTGCGCTGATCATGCCCCACACTAACGGTGCCGAAAGCAACTGTCCTACCACTTTTCTAGGATAAGGGTGTTTTGGTAATTGTGTAATTTTTTGAATTATTTTATTATATTTTAATTTGTGCTTTTAGTGTTGGTAGTTGGTTTAACCTTAGATAACCATAATTATAGACTAACCATGTGATTAGAGACCTAATTAGCATTTTAGATTTGAATGTAAGGTTTACTCCTAATTAGGAAACTTTTAAATTCATTTTTAGCCTCTTTAATATATAGCTTTTTGGGCTTTCGCTAAAAGAACTTCCTAATGGACTAAAGATGAGTTGTGGCCCATAGTTAAACCCTAACCTAACCCTAACAGCAGCCCATGTCCAGCCAAACAGTCCCCTCTCCCTCTATATGTTCATATTTTGTAGCCACCAAGCCTTTACAAATCCTAGAAATTGCCACCTTCCTTAAAGTAGCCCCTTTTCTCCATCTCTCATCCGATTTGCATCAACAAGTTTCATTGCGATCCTTAGGAGGAGAAAAAGTTGCTAGAGGCTAGCTAGCAAGGAATCGGGGGCTTTGGACCGTAGAAAACCGGCGTCGGAACGTTTGGAGGCTTTTTGTATTGAGAATTCGACTCTCAATAGGTAAACATTTTTAAACTCCTTTAAATCCTGATTTTTTCCATAGATGCATGCATCTAGGTACCCTGGACCTGTAGATGTAGTTTGGTAGGATTTCTTGTCCGTTTGATAGGCGTATCGGATACGTGTCAGTGTATTGGAACACGTGTTCGATGAAATGTCTCATAGAATTAAAAGTTGCTTTTTTCAAAACTAATTTCACAAATTTATTATTGTTTATATGTGGATCATGTTTTGTGAAGACAGATTGTGAATTGACACGATTTTCGTGTCCAAATCGGACACGAAAACGTAGCACGAGGCCCCGTACAATGTCCTGCTGTCTGAGTGTCATAACTCGATGGATACGACACAGTTTTGGGTAAAATTTGGTGGACACGTGGGGGCAACCTCTGCCCACGTGTTCGTGAAATTTGACGAGGTTTTGTTGAGTGTGCACGAAGATATCACACCAGTATCGATTCGGCTGACTACGCACACGCGCGCACAGCCCTCCCTGACAGGCACTTCGTTTGACACTTAGACACTACGTAGACATCTGTCAGGGTGTCAACCACCTAAACCTAGACCCCACCTATCTATATGCACGAGCACGAGGCCCATTGTGTTGCGTGACGTGTCCTATCGAACCTGACATGGCTGCACGAGCCCTAACCTTCATAGTTTTCTGACACGTAGAGTTGGGTCCTAATACGGGTTGTTGGACACGATTCTAACACTTTGTGGACACGACCCACACCCACATATGTTGACACACATGTGGGCTACCATTCCCCAATTATTTATGTGTATATTTATTTATATTATACGTATATATATATATATATATATATATATATATATATATATATATATATATATATTATATATATATATATATATATATATATTATATATATATATTTTTTTTTTATATATATATATTATATATATATATATATATATATATAAGTTATATATATATATATATATATATAAGTTATATTATTTGTAGGTAATATATAAGTTATATATATATATATATATATATATATATATATATATATATATATATATAGATATATATATATATATATATGTAAAACTTTTGTATTACCTACAAATTATGAGTTGTTCCAGTTTTAAGAGTTTATTTCAGAATTGATATGTATATATAGTTTGTATATATATATAGAGTTTCCTACGTATTATATATATAGTTAGTTTATATATATACCTTATATATATATATATATATATAATATATATATATATATATATATATATATATATATATATATATATATATATATATATATATATATATATATATATTATATATATATATAGTATATATATATATATATATATATATATATATATATATATATATATATAAAAATATATATATATATATATATATATATATAAAAGAAGAAAAAAAAATATATACATAAATATATATATATATATATATATATATATATATATATGTGTGTGTGTGTGTGTGTGTGTGTGTGTGTGTGTGTGTGTGTGTGTGTGTTATATTGTTCTTTGGGGATTTTGATTTTCCCAGGTCTGAACCCTGCTGTCCCCAACAGCAGCCCTTGCCACAACACCCCTCACTCACAGCACACACACACACACATTCGTATACTTACACTCCTTTTTTTCCCTCTTTCTATATATATGCCTATATATCCATACTTTTAATTCTAATATACCTTAGTATATACATTTGAATATATATAATGTATAATGTTATGTGTGTATGCCAGCTATATATGTATTTATGACTTGTGTTCCTTAGGTTTAGTAAATGTATTAGTATAATTAGCCTTCCCTTTATATATATATATATATATATATATATATATATATATATATATATATATATATATATATATATATATATATATATATATATATATATATATATATATATATATATATTTTATAGTGATATAAGATAATAGCCTATGGTTAGTAAGTTAGTTTAGAATTGACCCATAGGCCTAGTTAGGTAAGGTTGACTAGCAAGTTAACCAAAGTCAACTATGGGTCAACCTTAACCTAGAATTGACCCAAATGGACTTAAAATGACTAGTTAACTTAAGTTTAACTTAGACTTAGAACATTTGACTAGTTGACTTAGGTTTGACCTAGTTTGACTAAAATGGTTGACCAGAGTTGACCAAAAGTTGATTTTGACCTAAAATGACCTAGAATCATTTATAATGCATTGTAAATTTCTCTTATTTCGTATTAAACACATTTTAACCTATATCGCTCTAAATAGGACTCAGTTACTCCAGTTCAGACATCTGTATTCATCAGTCGCACAGGGTATCAGGCGAGTACATTTTCTGATAGTTCTTTCATTTATTTGATGATTGTTGTATTTCAGTTCTAGTTAGTTTTATTGATTCTCTGTCAATACAGATTGATATTTTTGGATCCACTACATGCGACAGTCACCCTTTAACATGTCTGGCCTTGATTTCTGGAATCGCCCCACTGGACTCATTACTGGCATCATCATGTTCTGGCTGGACTTGTACTTTATTTTTGTGTCATTTTTTGGATTCACTTGTACTTGTTGGGTAGAGAAATATTCGAGTAGACATGTAAACAGTCCCAAAAATACTGGAATCATCCCATCTGGTCTAATCTGGAATAATAGCAGTCGTACACTTGCCAAGTGTATGATGAGCTATATTTACCCCCTATCGTTTACATGTCAATCTCGGTATTTCAAAACACACTGGTCAGTATCATGTTTAGGACTCACACTGGATCACACTTGTCTATGCTATATTATCTGGACTTATATCACCTCTATTCAAGTTCAGTTACTTTTACTTTTATAGTCTCCATTGACATGTTCTTCTGACTTGTTTAAACTGTTGTTCTACTTTTACTACCTGTCTAAACTTACCATGTTCATCAATATAACTGTCTATAACTGCTTTATAGTCTTTGTCATTTACTTGAGAATTCTAGATGAGATGTGCTCGTTCCTTTTTTGACTTGATTGTTGACAAAATATTACAGATGTTTGCCCCGATGATAGTTGCCCTACTTACTATGGACCAGGAGATGGCTTAGCTACTTTGGGCCTCGACTCCCAGGAGTGATCGAGAGAATAGTTAGTAGACTTGGTTTAGTTTTCATGTTTAGAACTTGAATTGTAATCGGGAGACTACTTTGGGCCTCGACTCCCAGAACTTTTAATTCTAATATACCTTAGTATATACATTTGAATATATATAATGTATAATGTTATGTGTGTATGCTAGCTATATATGTATTTATGACTTGTGTTCCTTAGGTTTAGTAAATGTATTAGTATAATTATCCTTCCCTTTATATATATATATATATATATATATATATATATATATATATATATAAAATATATATATATATATATTATATATATATATATATATATATATATATATATTTTATATATATATATATATATATATATATATATATATATATAAAATATAAAAAAATATATATATATATATATATATATATATAAAATATATATATATGTATATTTTATAGTGATATAAGATAATAGCCTATGGTTAGTAAGTTAGTTTAGAATTGACCCATAGGCCTAGTTAGGCAAGGTTGACTAGCAAGTTAACCAAAGTCAACTATGGGTCAAACTTAACCTAGAATTGACCCAAATGGACTTAAAATGACTAGTTAACTTAAGTTTAACTTAGACTTAGAACATTTGACTAGTTGAGTTAGGTTTGACCTAGTTTGACTAAAATGGTTGACCAGAGTTGACCAAAAGTTGATTTTGACCTAAAATGACCTAGAATCATTTATAATGCATTGTAAATTTCTCTTATTTCATATTAAACACATTTTAACCTATATCGCTCTAAATAGGACTCAGTTACTCCAGTTCAGACATCTGTATTCATCAGTCGCACAGGGTATCAGGCGAGTACATTTTTTGATAGTTCTTTCATTTATTTGATGATTGTTGTATTTCAGTTCTAGTTAGTTTTATTGATTCTCTGTCAATACAGATTGATATTTCTGGATCCACTACATACGACAGTCACCCTTTAACATGTCTGGCCTCGATTTCTGGAATCGCCCTACTGGACTCATTACTGGCATCATCATGTTCTGGCTGGACTTGTACTTTATTTTTGTGTCATTTTTTGGATTCACTTGTACTTGTTGGGTAGAGAAATATTCGAGTAGACATGTAAACAGTCCCAAAAATACTGGAATCATCCCATCTGGTCTAATCTGGAATGATAGCAGTCGTACACTTGCCAAGTGTATGATGAGCTGTATTTATCCCCTATCGTTTACATGTCAATCTCGGTATTTCAAAACACACTGGTCAGTATCATGTTTAGGACTCACACTGGATCACACTTGTCTATGCTATATTATCTGGACTTATATCACCTCTATTCAAGTTCAGTTACTTTTACTTTTATAGTCTCCATTGACATGTTCTTCTGACTTGTTTAAACTATTGTTCTACTTTTACTACCTGTCTAAACTTACCATGTTCATCAATATAACTGTCTATAACTGCTTTATAGTCTTTGTCATTTACTTGAGATTTCTAGATGAGATGTGCTCGTTCCTTTTTTGACTTGATTGTTGACAAAATATTACAGATGTTTGCCCCGATGATAGTTGCCCTACTTACTATGGACCAGGAGATGGCTTAGCTACTTTGGGCCTCGACTCCCAGGAGTGATCGAGAGAATAGTTAGTAGACTTGGTTTAGTTTTCATGTTTAGAACTTGAATTGTAATCGGGAGACTACTTTGGGCCTCGACTCCCAGAACTTTTAATTCTAATATACCTTAGTATATACATTTGAATATATATAATGTATAATGTTATGTGTGTATGCTAGCTATATATGTATTTATGACTTGTGTTCCTTAGGTTTAGTAAATGTATTAGTATAATTATCCTTCCCTTTATATATATATATATATATATATATATATATATATATATATAAAATATATATATATATATATTTTATATATATATATATATATATATTTTATATATATATATATATATATATATATATATATAAAATATATATATATAAATATATATATATATATATATATATAAAATATATATATATGTATATTTTATAGTGATATAAGATAATAGCCTATGGTTAGTAAGTTAGTTTAGAATTGACCCATAGGCCTAGTTAGGCAAGGTTGACTAGCAAGTTAACCAAAGTCAACTATGGGTCAAACTTAACCTAGAATTGACCCAAATGGACTTAAAATGACTAGTTAACTTAAGTTTAACTTAGACTTAGAACATTTGACTAGTTGACTTAGGTTTGACCTAGTTTGACTAAAATGGTTGACCAGAGTTGACCAAAAGTTGATTTTGACCTAAAATGACCTAGAATCATTTATAATGCATTGTAAATTTCTCTTATTTCATATTAAACACATTTTAACCTATATCGCTCTAAATAGGACTCAGTTACTCCAATTCAGACATCTGTATTCATCAGTCGCACAGGGTATCAGGCGAGTACATTTTCTGATAGTTCTTTCATTTATTTGATGATTGTTGTATTTCAGTTCTAGTTAGTTTTATTGATTCTCTGTCAATACAGATTGATATTTCTGGATCCACTACATACGACAGTCACCCTTTAACATGTCTGGCCTCGATTTCTGGAATCGCCCCACTGGACTCATTACTGGCATCATCATGTTCTGGCTGGACTTGTACTTTATTTTTGTGTCATTTTTTGGATTGACTTGTACTTGTTGGGTAGAGAAATATTCGAGTAGACATGTAAACAGTCCCAAAAATACTGGAATCATCCCATCTGGTCTAATCTGGAATGATAGCAGTCGTACACTTGCCAAGTGTATGATGAGCTGTATTTACCCCCTATCGTTTACATGTCAATCTCGGTATTTCAAAACACACTGGTCAGTATCATGTTTAGGACTCACACTGGATCACACTTGTCTATGCTATATTATCTGGACTTATATCACCTCTATTCAAGTTCAGTTACTTTTACTTTTATAGTCTCCATTGACATGTTCTTCTGACTTGTTTAAACTGTTGTTCTACTTTACTACCTGTCCAAACTTTCCATGTTCATCAATATAACTGTCTATAACTGCTTTATAGTCTTTGTCATTTACTTGAGATTTCTAGATGAGATGTGCTCGTTCCTTTTTTGACTTGATTGTTGACAAAATATTACAGATGTTTGCCCCGATGATACTTGCCCTACTTACTATGGACCAGGAGATGGCTTAGCTACTTTGGGCCTCGACTCCCAGGAGTGATCGGGAGACTAGTTAGTAGACTTGGTTTAGTTTTCATGTTTAGAACTTGAATTGTAATAACATGAGATATTGACTTGTTCGACATTTGTTAGAGATATTATTATTTAGTAGTTTATATTTTGTTATTGTTTAATCTTTTAGTTATAGTCTTCTGTGTTATCTTATCGTGCTTAGACTGTGATTAAGTTTTACTATATTTATACTTGTCCTCCATTCGAAATTGAGATTATGACAGGTATATTATATATTTGTGTGAGTTGTTAGATAGTGACCTAATACAGCATTCTACGACCGATTCTGCGGCGTAGACTGGGTGTTGTTATGCACTTGTACCCTTATACTGGGTGCAGGTCATGACACGTTTTTAGTGGTAGCCCATGCAGGTCAAGAGTTGCATTAGTGCGATATCATGGTAGTACGGCGACTTAGTTGTAATGCTGCGAGCCTACGATAGGATTTAAGGAATAAGCTTTAGCGGAGAGGTACTCAATCACAGTTAGGAAAAACTCTTATCTAATTCCTGTCATCTAATTCTTGGTGATAATTATCTTCCTTGAAATAAAATTGTCCTCATTTGATTATATTGTTTCCCGCTCAGAATTGACTTCTTTGTTTGATCTGTCTTCAGGATGATGGAGACACGATCACATCGCTCTGGCCCAAGGGATACCACTGAGAGGTCTGCCACTTCTCGGCCGACTCAGTAGGACCCTGGGACCGCAGCTCCTTCCATTCTTGCTCGTGTAGGAGCTTCTGCAGCTTCTGGAGGTGTTTCCCCACTTGTTCCAAAGACTACCCTGGGGATCTCAGGTGTTCTTCCACTACCACCTCAGGGGACAGTTGACATGGCACAGTTCTTTGGCCTCTTCCAGCAAATGATGGAGGCTCAACAGCACCAGTCAAGCAGATATGAGGTAGGGCATCGACAATGCCCATCAGTTAGCCATGGTAGTAGTAGATAAGATGACTGCCCAACCATAGGGAGGTTAGATACAGCAGCAGTACCAGTCGAGGACCCCGGGCATTCAGGACTATCAGAAGATGCGGCCGCGAGACTTCAAAGGTACCGAGGGTATCCTATATGCCGACGACTGGATCGAACATATAGAGAAGATCTTTCAACTCGTAATGATACCAGCTGGGATTCAGATAGAGACAGGGGGCAGCCAGATGCAGGACCTTGCCCGCACATGGTACCAGATCGACCCCATGGTTGGTACAGCGGGGCAGACTTGGAAGGCTTTCAAGAAGTTCTTCAAGGAGAAGTTCTTCCCCGACACAGCACTTAGCACGCTACAGATGCAGTTTGAGAGTCTAGTTCAGGGGAACCAGACCGTCGAGGAGTATGCGGAAGAGTTCTGTCATCTGGACAGATTTATTGAGGGCCTTAGCAAGACGGCAAAGGCTAGGAGGTTCAGAAAGGGCTTGGTCAAGGAAGTTAGGTCCTGACCAAAAGTGACAGAGATGCTACCTTTGAGAAGATTCTGTCGGGAGCCATGGCGGCAGAGGATGACTTGGAGCTCAAGTCCAAGAGGGGCCGAAAGGATTCAGGAGGAGCTAGTGGTAGTGTGAAACACCCCTGTGTGCAGAAGATAGAACACCAGCCGCAGTAGATGCAGGCACCAGCTAGAGTTCAGCAGGTACAGCATCAGCCTCAGGGACAGGATCAGAGGATGCCCACTTGTGCCTACTGCAGGAAGCCGGGGCTTGTTTAGGATGTATGTAGGAAGAGGCTGAAGGTTTATCTGTTCTGTAGATCTGCTGCTCACCAGATGCGAGGCTGCCCCACTGTACCTCCATATGGTGGAGCACAGGGTCTGAGAGAGGGAGCTAGGCCACCTACCGTACAGCACCATATCCAGCACCAGAGGGGTGAGGCTTTTGCACTGATGGTCGAGGAGACCAACGCTGCAGGTGATGGATTAGCAGGTCCGTCTTTCCTATTCTTTTTCACCTTCTTGATATATAATTTTATTAGTACCTGTCAGGATATTTTTGTGATGTGCTAGATAAAGTAGTGATCCTGTCCAAGACTAAGAAATCACGACCAGCAGGACCATGTTTTGCATGTTTTAGATATAATTTTCTTGACCTTAATTGTCGGGGGTTTGACCTAGATGGAGTACAACCATCTTAAATTTTAAGGACAAAATTTTTCTAAGGGGGTAGATTTGTCACTACCACTTTTCTAGGATAAGGGTATTTGGGAATTGTGTACTTTTTTGAATTATTTTATTATATTTTAATTGGTGCTTTTGGTTTTAGTAGTTGGTTTAGCCTTAGAAAACCATGATTATAGACTAACCATGTGATTAGAGACCTAATTAACATTTTAGATTTGAATTTAAGGTTTAGTCCTAATTAGAAAACTTTTAAATTTATTTTTAGCCTCTTTAATATATAGCTTTTTGGGCTTTTGCTAAAAGGGCTTCCTATTGGACTTAAGATGAGTTGTGGCCCATACTTAAACCCTAACCTAACAATAGCAGCAGCCCATGGCTGGCCAAACAGTCCCCCCTGTAACGCCCATAGGTCGTATTACGTATTTTTGGTATACGTGTACGTATTTTGACTCATATTGCATGTCTCATTACATGATTTATTTTAGCATTTTATTTGCTTGGTTCGGGTTTGGTTTGGGTTAGTATACAAACCCCTACCTACCACCATCCCCCATTTATTAACCCAACAACCCTTCTCTCCTCATTCACTTCCCATTACTACTCTTCTTCCTTCTTCATTTCTCTACCGACCACCCGCAGTAGGCAAGAGCAACTTGCTTCATGTAGAAACTCAAATTTTATTGTTCCATTGTCTTCCTCACGAGATTCTAAGACACTTTAGTACTTAGCATTTTTTATTTTTGCAGCTTATTTCATGTAGATCTGAGTTTTAGTATTATTGATCTTCATGGTTTTGATCTACTGGACTTGGTTGTTTTCGAAATGGGGAGTTCCATGTGGTGGAAAATTCGATTTTACGCAATTTTGGCTCTTGAATGGCTAGATTTCACCGAGACTCGACCGAGATGAGGCTTTCTTAAGCTTTTACGCCTGCTTGCACCGGCCTTGGGGAGAAGATGCAGTTTTATGCACACGTTCTTACGTGCTAGCGTAGTATTTAGTTTTACGCATACGTTTTACGTGCCCGCGTATTAATTACCCTTTACGCACACGTATTTGCGTGCCAGCGTAATCGCTTCTACGCTGAGATCATTCAACTCTATGCAGGGGCTACTCCGCTTGGGTGGAGTGCTTGCTCGCGTAGAGCTCCGCTCGTGTAGAGCGTTTGCCCGCGTTGAGCTCCGCTCGCGTAGAGACTCGCTCGCATGCGGCTTTGCTAGCGTAAAGCGCTTGCTCGCGTAGAATCCCACCCACCTGCTCTCTTGCTCGCGTAGAGCTGCCTACCCTTAGGTCTTGCCCGCGTAGAGCTGTTTTACGCTCGGGGTCTATTTGGCCTAGCGTAGTCTTGCTCGCGTAGAGACTTTGAGTCCCTATGGCGTACCCCGTTGCCCTTTTATATTCTTACGCCTTTTGTCATGAACTTGATAATCATAAATTTATTTAATATGATTGGAATGGTAATTGTACATGGCATGGTATGGCATGTAACTGACATAACGTGACATGACGAGGCATGACAAGTAAGCCTGATGGGAACTATTGAAAGCTATCGCGACGGCTAGAATGAATGGCGGGGAAATATTCAAGTAGACATGTAAACAGTCCCAAAAATGCTGGAATCACCCCATCTGGTCTAATCTGGAATGATAGCAGTCGTATACTTGCTAAGTGTACAATGAGCTGTATTTACCCCTATCGTTTACATGTCGATCTCGGTATTTCAAAACACAACGGTCAGTATCATGTTTAGACTCATACTGGATCACATTTGTCTGTGCTATATTATCTGGACTTATATCACCTCTATTTGAGTTCAGTTAGTTTTGCTTTTACATCCTCCATTGTCATGCTCTCCTGACTTGTTTAAATTGTTTTTCTACTTTACTACCTGTCTAAACTTACCATGTTCTTCAATATAACTGTCTATAACTGCTTTATAGTCTTTGTCATTTACTTGAGAATTCTAGATGAGATGTGCCTGTTCCTTTCTTAACTGGATCGTTGACAAAATATTACAGATGTTTGCCCCGAGGACACTTGCCCTACTTACTACGGACGAGGAGATGGCTTAGTTACTTTAGGCCCCGATTCTCAGGAGTGATTGGGAGACTAGTTAGTAGACTTGGTTTAGTTTTCATATTTAGAACTTGAATTGTAATAACTTGAGATATTGACTTGTTTGAGATTTGTTAAAGATATTATTATTTAGTAGTTTGTATTTTATTGTTGTTTAATCTTTTAGTTATAGACTTATATGTTATCTTATCGTGCTTAGACTGTGATTGAGTTTTACTATATCTATACTTGTCCTCCGTTCGGAGTTGAGATTATAACAGGTATATCATATATTTGTGTGAGTTGTTAGATAGTGACCTAGTACAACGTTCTACCACCGATTCTGTGGCGTAGACTGGGCGTTGTTACGCACTTATACCCTTACACTGGGTACGGGTTGTGACAGCAACCATACTGAAAGAACCGAAAGCAACAACACTTATATGCCTAGCGTTTAGATGCTTAGATGCATAGGAACATAAGCACATAAGCACATATGCGCATAGGCACGTAGGCATTTAGAGATGTAGGCGCATATGTGCATAGCCACATAGCCTCATAGGCGCATAGATCCACACGCATAGCTCCTAGACGAATAGTCGCCTAGACGCATAGCCGCCATGACGCATAGCGCCTAACACATGTGCCTTAACAAATAACCTTGCATGCAAATTGAGCATAAAAGGAGCGCATGAGCGCCATGCGACGATGTTAACGTGCTAAGTGCAAAGTTCGCTATCAAAGCGCCTTTGTACCCTTCGCCCGAGTCCGATTCGCTAAGCCACTACGAGGCTTAGCTCCTATGGAACCCAAAGCGAATGACAAATCAAAGGTTTCTTCTTTGTGATTTAAACTTAACCCTCTAGGAAAATAAACCCACATGGGCCACGTACTATACCCTATGTGCATACTCTAACACATGCATAGCTTTATATAGAGATATACACATTTGTAGTTTTCTAATGTGGGACTAAAAGTTGCCAAAGGAAAGTGAAAACACCAACAATCTCCCATATATATCTCAATATATAGTTGTGCGTGCCTCACAGTGACTGCCATCATGCATTAGGAGAGATGTCACTTCGACTTGAATCTTTTTGTACCATAGCTGTTAATCTTTCCACTCACATCATGACATCAGTCGCACCACCGATCACAAATTAAAGGCCATGTGCTGATCTGGTCTCAGTATATATATCTTGTGTCACGCTCCATCCCGAAAAATCGCTCATCCTCGTATCAATTTATCTGAATCGTCGTCCTCGCTGCGGCGTGATGCTGTACGAGTCTAGAGTTGCACTCGTACAAACAAGATGATAAGTTCTCAAATGGTTATCTTTGATATTGTTATTTAGCAACGGAAGAAAACCGAGTATACAAAACAATTCTCTTTATTGATGAATGAACTAAGATTACAAAGGCTTTCAATAGCCCAACTGAATTTGCCAGATTGGCTACAACACTCAAGTTCTCTCTTGCCCACAAAGGATTTTACCGTTCCATACATCATGCCTTCTATATCTTGACCGCATCAATCATGTTGCAAGTTCGAGCGTCAATGCGATCGTACACTTCAAATTCTATGACATTACATGCCTCAACGCGGTCAAGCGAAGTTCCGTCGCGAGTAGAACATATCCTGAACCTACGAGCAATCTAGTAGAGGATTAGTACTTTCGTCCTCGCTGTACTGATCAAGACCCACTTAACTAAACCGACATTTAGTAATGTATTGATTCATACCACATACAATTTAGTTATCTTTCTATGTTGTCCTTAGGAACGATTTCATGGTATATTCGAAAATAGTAAAACATGTTATCATGGCAAGCATGTTATTTTGATTCGCATAAGCAAGCAGGCAACCAATAGAAATCTCATGTTGTTTCGTGACTTCTTACCAACACTGACGCACTCGTCCTTGCACCGATGCAATATAAATACGCATCATTTCTTCTTTGTCATGTTATAATTGCTCTGTGTAGGATCTCTATGTTCTTATACTTTTGGCCCACCGTTTCTTAACTATATGAAGGTCATTGGCATATCCGTGCTGGAATAGACTAACTTGATTCTTTTCTCAAATTGGATAACACGATGTCCTCCCCGTACGGGTTTGCTGGCCCAATATCTGAAGGACGCCGAACTTACCATCAATTGTGGCTTATCACATCAGCAGCAGATTCATGCCCAAAAGATGTGCACCAATAATGATTTATGTCCCTCCTAGGCCGAATGGTCCCGGTGCCCCAGTATTTAACTCGTTCGAGGGAATATCTCACCGAACCCGTGCACAGGCAATATCTCAAGTCCATTCGACCATGCAACGTGCGTCAAACCTATACAACCAAACATAATCTTGAGTCCTAAACTCAGACTTTACATCGTCTTGCATTTCTCTATTCTTTCAACGTATTCTCACTTTATTCTTCGTTTCAATGTTCAATGGAACCATGCCCCAACTCAATGTTCATCAAACGAACGACCCGAAGGTCCCGAACATTTCAAAGGCACCGTGCCACATTCGACAGTTCTGTCACATTCATGCCACAACTGTTCTCTTCACAACGAAGCCATCTTTTATGATTCTCGTGCATGTATGCACGCTTTGACACCAATGTTCTCTATTCTTTGAGTCGTGCATGCGATGCATGCCTTGATATTGTAATTTCATGTTCTATGCCATAGTGTTCAATGTATGTTCCTTTCCTCCGACTCGTGTACTGAGGCACGCCTCTATAGGGCATTCAATGTTCTATAGCTCGTGCACTGAGGCACTCGTGCCAATATAGTCTTTCAATGTTCTAGCATACTAACTCGTGCACGGGAACACGAATGACTTATGCATTGAGGCACTCGTCGATACTGTTATCACATGTTCTTATGGTTTGTGCACCGAGGTGCTCGCCTTTGCGATATTAAATGTTCCATAGCGACTCATACATTTTATGTACGTTTTATTTCAATTGTTCTATCTAGTGTTCGACACGCACTATGTTCATATCTCGATTGAGCCACGCTCGTGGTATCGATAGGTTAACTCATCATATAACGATATATTTTACTTAGGCATGAAGGAGTAGGAAAGAGAAGTCAAAGTCCCTCCCCCCACCTTAGACGATATGCCTTGTCATTTCGTCGAGCCGATGCGGTTCGATTTCATGTTGCACAACCAACTCTTCTGACTTAGCCATACGAGCACTTCATGCTTCATTGAATTATACGATCGATTTGGCTTATCGAACCTATGCCTCAGTCCATTGCGAGGCGGTGATTTGGTTTTGCGGACCCTATTGTAAATAAAATAAAATACCGACCTCTTATATTTCAGTGTAAACGTATATCCTGCACACGAAATTAACTAAAATCAATACTTGTCAGAATAAGACAAATGCCTTGCGTCGATTTGATTTCTTAGAATCTTCGAACCGACTCAATGCTTTCTCTCAGGCCAACTTAACACTTGCGTCGATCTTACTCGATACGTTCCTCGGGTCTACGTAACTCTTTGCATCGATCCGACTCGATGCATTTCTTGGGTCAACGTATTCTTGTATCGATTCGCATTGATACTTAATCGGGTCAACGCAACTCTTCGAGTTAACGACTCAGCATAATGCATCATGCGGAGCGGGGCATTACATAATATACCACTCAAAACAAGGTTCGTCCTCGAACCAAAACCAATACTCAATTCAAGTGTTTTCAAGATCGTTTCACGATCTCGCCCAACTGTCGTTGTTCTGTTTCAAACACTCTTGCAAGCTTTCATTAACTTTCAGTAGTTCTTACAGCTCAATTTGAGTTTAGTATACAACTTGATTTGGATCGTACACCTATTCAAGGCGTCCTAAAAATATGTGTATTTCAACCAAGCCTAGTGGTAGAAAATTGGAACAAAGCTGACAGGTAAATTTCAATCCTATGCTTGCCATCTCGTACTCTCGATCGGACTTATCTTTAGCGACTGTTTTCGAAATTTTATCGCATAGGTAAATTTTATCTGTCAGTTCTCCATTCAGAAATGTTGTCTTTACAACCATATAATGAATAATCAGTCTATGGTTAGCACCCATGATAATTAGCATTCTGATAGTAGTCATCCTCGCCACGGGTACGTATCAAAGTAGTCAATCCCTTGCTTCTGAGAAGACCCATTCAGAACCATCCTGGCCTTGAACTTATCAACAGTTCCATCATCCCTCATCTTCTTCTTGAAGATCCATTTGAATCTGATGGGTTGAGCTCCTTCAGGAAGAACGACCAACTTCCATGTGTTATTAGAAGTTATAGAGTTAAATTTGTCAATGTCTACTTCTTTCCAGATGATAGCATCTTTGGTCTTCATTGCCTCATCATAGGTAAACGGATCAGCTTCCACACGATAGGTAACAAAGTCATCTCCAAAATCCTTCGGCTTTCTCACTCGCTTCACTTGTGGCTCAACGAGTTCTGGTTCAAGTATTGTCTCCTTTGCGATAATTTCTTCTTGGACTGCAACTTCCTTAGAAGTACTTGCTTTTTCGGTACTAACAATATTCTCCGGAACATCCGCGAGAATAATGTTCTTGTCGTTAGAAAACTTGTCTTCAGAACTACGCGTCGTGAGATTCAATGATATAATTTGTTTCAATATCAAGAAACCTCCGAGCATCACTCTTATCAGCATAGTCCAGAAATATAGTCTTCGTGGTTCTCGTCCCTAGCTTCTGAATCTTGATATCTGAAAGCTTCATGTACGCCAACCACCCCCACACTCAAGTGACATTAAAGTTGGGTTTGACCTAGAACTAGAGTTCATGAGGTATAATATCAGATGTCGCAAATGGCACTCTGTTCAGAATGAATGTAGCCATAAACATTTATTCTCTCCATTAGCACTTAGGAAGTGCTACCGTCAAGAGCATTGAATTCATCAGATATTGTTCTTCCTTTCTACAATTCTACTGGATTTGGGAGAATACAGAGCAGTCATTTTACTGACAATTCAATGTTCTCTGTATAACAATGTTAATTCCAAAAAATGATACTCTTCGTCTCGATCACTTTTGAGTCTTTTGAGTTGTTGACCTGACGTTCAACTTCAGCTTTGAAGTCCTTGAACTTCTTGAATGCTTTGTCTTTCGTTTTGAGAAGACATACAAACTCATACTTTGAAAAATTGTCGATGAAAGTAATAAAATACTTCATCCCGGCTTCCAACTCCAAAAGATCTGTACTCTTGTTCACTCTTGTGAACGGCTTCCTGACAAGTTTCGTTTGTGCACATACTTCACATTTCTCTAACTCCTGACCCCTATATTTGGTGGCCTAGATTAGACATGTTAATTCTTTTACAACGAACATGTCCTAGTGTATTATGCCATAACTCAAGGGAATAACCAGAAGTAGCAACTACATTAATACTTTCAGAAGTTACAAGATACAGCTTAAACATTCCATTGGTACAAAATACTTTGTCGAAGTAAACTTCTTTGTAGGACATCACTATCTGACCAGCATTGATGCACATCCTCAAGCCCACCTTACACAACACTCCCTGAGACTAGGTTCTTGGCAATCATCGGCACGTGCTTCACGTTCTCCAAAGTAAAAACTTTCCCGAAGTTAGCTTCAGCACCATTGTCCCGATCCTCTAAACTTCAACTTAAGTCTTGTTCGCCATAGAGACCTTTTCATAAATAGGCTCATAGTTGGTGAACAGTTCCTTCCTCGAGAACATGTGGCAAGATGCACCAGTATCCACCCTCCAGTAAGTATCCACGCCATTAGATTCAACCTGCACAATCATAGCAATCAAGTTAATCTCACCTTGCTTTTTCGGCTTAGGCTTGGACCTATAGTTCTTCTTATAGTGACCCTTCTTGCCACAGTTGTAGTATGTCACATCTAACTTTGGCTTCAGCTTGAAAGGATTAGACTTAACCTTGGTTAACGTCCTTCTTTTTGTTATTGTAGGGAGCTTTCTGGTTCCCTTTTGTGATCACTAGACTACATAATGTAAGCCTTAGGTAACTGCTTGGTCAAGCTTACCACCTTCAGCTGACATCTAGCTTCATCTTCAATATGAATCCAGTACAGGAGATTCTCGAGCTGGATTTCCATCTTATTGCGGTACATGTCAGTCTTGAAAGTGATCCAGCCTGAAGAAAGTTTGGTGACTATCGTACCCACCATAAACTTGTCTTCTTCCTTCATGCCCTCTTCCTCCAACTTCATTTGTAGCTTCAAAAGTTTTTTGACTTATGGCAGCATCATCTTATCTCCAAATTGCATGGGAAAGAACTTCTAAACGAGATGGATTTTGGACATCTTTTCGTCAGTTTTATAGTGCTTCTATAGAGATTTTCAAACGTCTCTAGCTTTCTCCTGTTGCTGTAGGACTCTGCCATCGAGTCATCCATACCATTCAGAATCAACAACCCTGCAGAGGTCGTTGTCTTTCTTCCACTTGGCATACTCGGTCATAGCGACACCAATAAAAAGTTCACCTCCATCTTCAAGAATGGTAGGTTCTGAACCTGTCAACACATAGCCAACATTGACAAGTTGACGATTCAAAGAAATCTTTCTCTTTCAAATGTAATAGTGTTCACCGTCAAACTTCTCAAGTTTGTGAAATCTTGTATCGAGAAGGCTTGAGCGGTTGGACTCTAATCTTTTTGAGATCTTGCTTTGAGATTGTTAGTCCCGAAGTGATCTAAGGAATGGAGAGACCAAGGAAGGCGAAGATTTTTTGCAAGGCACAAAGTCTGCACTCTTGCCAACACCAAGAGATATGTAGAGCTTTCGCGAGACATAAAGTTTACACTCTAGCCAATTCAAATAAAGCACTAAGCTGACTTTAAAAAAAATGCAAAATACAACAACAAAGTGAACAATGTTCTTCACTTTATGTTCGCAGAAGCTACAATGAGATAGAACAAAAATAACAAAAAGAAAACACAAAGAGAAACTCCTCGCTGGGGTGAACAAGTCACCGGTGCTTAAAAAAAATTCGGCCTAAACACGATCTGTCCCCAGGAACTAGGAAGTTCAAGTATGAACCTCTAGAACGATTTTCTTTACCCTCGGATTGACTTCGGAACTCAAAAAAGGAGAAGAAAAAATCCTATGCACATATAGACTTCTGTTGCTACTGCTAGAAGCACATGAACTTTCTAGAGTTGGATTTGTGGCCCTCAGTTTCTCTCTCTTTTACCCCTTCAAATGAAGGAGCTGAGGCATAGAGTTGGTTGGCACCCATGTGCGCATAGAAATGTCTATGCGCGCATGAGCACAGGCCGACCAAATCCCACAAAATTCGGGTCCATGCGTCTACACAACCGCTGATATAGAAGCATGCCACGCGCCGACAGCGCCGCCCACGCCGCTCGCCATCAGCTCCACGTGCGCCGCCCACGTCCGACGATGACAATGCCGAAATCAACTACGTTTATTCACCTAGTGTTTAGACGCTTAGACGCATAGGCACGTAGGCGCATAGCTACCACATTGTGCCCTTTGTCCGAGTCCGAGTCGCTAAGCCCTTACATGACTCTGCTCCTATGCAACCCAAAGAGAATGACAAAACAAAGGTTTGTTCTTTGTAATTTAGACTTTATCCCCTAGGAAAATAAATCCACATGGGTCACCACACCCCATGTGCATAATCCAACACAAGCATAACTTTATATTGAGATATATATCCACTTTGGTGATTTTCCAATGTGGGACTAAAAGTTCCCAAAGGAAAGTGAAAACACCAACACAAAGTTGATTTTTTTTTTGGCTGAAGGAAAACTTCCATTAAAGCATTGCTGAACATGAAGTGTTCTTCGTACAAACAAAGATAAAAAAGCTGATTTGAAGCCAAAGAGTGTGATGCCAAAGTATGCGCAACCATATTGGCTTTCTCTTGAAATAAAGCTGAAAGAGAGTCCATTGGTGATGTTGAGTGCGTCTCGACCTTCAATTGTATGGCGAACTCGGCCACAGAAAGTCGAGGTCCTTGTGATTAGTAGAACCTTCCAATCGCCTTGGATGGTAACGTTGGAAGTATGTTTAATTCCTCCTACATAGCTCTAGAGCCAGTCTTAGAGCTAACCCCTCAGCCTCCAGTAGGGAGCCCCGCCCATGTTGTCTTCAAAGAAGAAATTGATTTTCCAAAAGTTTGGGAAGGAGCATACCAGATATCATCAAGTGTGCTGGTTTGTTGAGTAGAGAGTGACTGGGATCAGTTATGTACGGGAGCTGGCTTCAAATTTGTCCCGTAATCTTTGAGAAGAACTGATGATATTGTCTGGACAAATCGATTTGTTTTGAAAGATTGTCGCATTCCTTATTGCCTTCCATAGTGTCCACATTAAGTAGAAACATGAATTAGTAGTCTTGATCACCACTGGTTAGAATACTATGGATGAATCTTGTAATAGTTCAAATAACGGTGGATTGAATGCAAACTTGTGATAGTAGCAATTAGCTTGGCATGGCTAGAAATACGATTTCTCGATTGCTGCAGATAATGTCGCAGGTACTTGTCGTTAGTATCCATTTGTTTCACCTCAATGAAAGTTTGCCTCATATAAATATCTAATTTGCGGGAGAAGTAAATGGAGAATTTTCGAAATTGAGTTGCTGGCCGGACCATCAGAACCGGCTAGCCCGGAGCCCAGGGCAAAAAATTAGTTTAAACATAAATATGTTAATAATTTTGTATCTAAAGTAGAACTGGTATGTATCATGGACTCACTTTTACACAAAAAGTGATTGTGGCGTAATGATTAGTATGTTAGACTTGTATTCAAAGGTTCTTAGGCCATCTCCAATAGGGGTTTCTATCTTTCCTATTTATATGGTAGAAAACAAAGTTAGAAAAAACTTCTGCCAATGATAGTTTCTATCTCAATTTCTATCCTACATGGTGGTGATGTAGGAGGAAGAATTTCTACGAGGATTTTACATGTAGAAACTCTCATAGAAATTCTTCATATCTCATACAAATTAATATTGGACCTCATCATTTTAAATTGATCATTTAATTTGTTATCACATACGATAAAAATAAAGAACCATTGGAGAGTATTTTTTGTGTATACAATTTCTATATAAAAACTCTACCGGCTAGGAAAGAAATTTCCTTTAAGTACAATGACGAGTAGGATAGAAACTTGTTATTCCCGAGGCATAATTTTCGATAGAAAACAGAGAAACGAAACAGTTGTCTCAATAGTAACAACGTTTCATCGCAACACTTCAAACAAGGTGCACACAGAGATCCTTGGAGGATTCTGGGTAACGAAAATCTAAAGAGATTTCGTTACAATAGCAAACAAAAGTAGAGCTTCTTTTAGGAAGGTACAAATCGAGTTGCTAGCAGCAGCGACGGAAGCCCATAAGAAGTATCTGATTAGATCAGAGAAGAAGAGAAGGAAAGAAGAAAGAGAAAGGCAGCTTTGTTGGGGTGATAAGATCACCGTTGCACAAAGCAAGTTTTGCCTATATACGATCCGCTTCCAGGAACCAGCAAGTTCTAAAGAACTTCTGGAACGCTCGTCAGTCAATATTTGAGACTTGAACGGGCTTTCTGGACTTTACGGACTCCTTTAACTCTCTTCTTGGTATATCTTTCAAAGGAGGCCAAGGACCTCTATTTATAGAGTGGAGTGAGACTTCACCTCTTCTCCTATCCGATGTGGGACTAAAATACCAATACTCAAAAATAGAGTTTGATATTTTAGATCATCCCACAATTAGCATAGAAGTGTGCCAGTCCACGCCTACCCCCCGAACACTCCCGTGCATGCACGAGACATCCTGGAGTCCGTGTCCGAGTCCGAGTCCGCACAACAAAAATCAACTAACATCTTTGTTGGAATTAATCCTTTTTTCTTCTAGGAAAATACTCCCACATGACACACACTTGTGTCCCACCACACCTTATGTGCACACCTCAACACAAGCAATGTATTATATTGAGATACTCACCATTTGGTGTAGCCGATGTGGGACTATCTTTCCTAGTCCAAAGGCAAAACCACCAACAATCCTCCACATATCTCAATATATGGGTTGAGCGTTCCCCACAGTGACTGCCCATAATGCATTAGGAGAGATGTCGCTACGACTTGAATCTTCCAGCATAGGTTAAATAACAGCATGATACAAGAATGGACTAAGCCTTGAATTCTGCACCATAACTGCAATTTTTTCTACTCACATAATGACATCAACTGTGCTTCTGGATGCAGATTAAAGGCCTTGTGCCAGCCTGGTTTCAGTGTATAATTTTTGGGCATCTATAAGTTTACCCTCAACAGACGACCTGATATCTCTGTCCATACACTATAGGTGAGTTCTTTATAAAGAGTCATGACATGAAGCATTGTGCTTCTTTGCGGTACTACGCCGCTATGACATGGCTTAAAGCCGAAGCTTTACCCCACCTGGGTACCTCATCGTAGTGTCATACTACTGTAGCATGAGGTCACAAGCCTCTTTGTAGTGCCAAACTACCCAGCACGAAGCCTTGCGCTTCCGTGCGGTGTTACGCCACTATGACATGGCTTGCGAAGCCGAGGCTTTACCCTACCTGGTACCTCTTCGTGGTATCATGCCACTGTAACATGAGGACATCGTCCTCTTTGTAGTACTGTCTACCTCTCTTTATTACGATTATCATATAACATTAGGCTACCTGCCTATTTGCGATGCTACTCCGCTGTGACTTGGCTCACAAAGCCGAGGCATTACCCCTAACCAGAAACTTCATGGTGGAGTCACCCCACTATAGCATGGAGTTACATTCCTTGTAGTGCTGCACTACCGTGCTTCCTGTAAAGCACTCCAAGCATTCACTCTGCCTGAGAACTCATTAAGGCATTTAAGCCAACCTTCCCACAGGATCCATTTTTCGCAGAAAATAACAGTAGACAACAGTGGTTGTAGGTCCATAACCTCTCCATGCCACAGAGGACAAGTATCCACCGTTCCTGATATTCTTCCGGTTAATAGTCCTCCCTTGAACCAAAAGCTAGATGTCTAGTAGATTTCTCTTTGAACTAATAGCATAAAACTTTAAGGTAGGAATATAGTAACACAATATCAGAATACCTTCAAGCCTATTTTACAAGGTATGTCATCGACCAGCTGGCGCTTGAGGCCCTTGGTGAATGGATCCGCCAGGTTCTCCTGACTACGAATATTAATCACTGCAATAACACCCCTCTTGATGAGATTGTGTACTGTCATGTGCTTCAATCGCACAGTCCTTTTCTTTCCGTTGAAGAGGTCATTTGATGCCACCGCCGCAGTCGCTTGGTTGTCGCAGTATATCCGTATCCCCGGTATTTGTACGCCAACCACTAGAAGAGCATACATGAGCTCCTGAAGCTATTCTGCTTCCTTCGCTGCGGTATCAAGTACGAAGAACTCAGATTCTATGGATGACCGCAAGAGCATAGTCTGCTTCTTCGATTTCTACGATATAGCAGCTCCACCCATTATGAAAATGTATTCACCTGTGGACCTCTGGCACTCCACTTCTGAGCACCAGCTGGCATCACTGAAGCCTTCCACTACCGGCTGATCTCCGCTGTAGTGCAGTACATATGTTTGAGTCTTCTTGAGATATCTCATAACCCGTTTCACAGCTTTCCAGTACTTAATACCTGGGTTGCTCGTGAAACGACTCAGCATTCCCACGACGAAAGCTATATCAGGCCTTGTGGCAGTAGTAGCGTACATCAAACTTTCGATTACGCTTGCATACTCCAGCTTCCTGACGCTTTCCCCTGAATTAGACTTCAGCTTCAGATCACAGCTGTACGGCGTATCGATCCCTGGAAGATCCTGATACCCGTAACGAGTGATCATCTTCTCAACATAATGAGACTGTGATAGCGCTAATCCAATGTCTGTCCGGATGATCTTGATCCCTAAGATCACATCATCTTCCCACAAGTCCTTCATACTGAACTTGCTCGAGATAAACTTCTTTGTCTCTGTTACATAGCCCATATCCGTACCTAGGATCAGCATATCGTCCACGTACAGACAAACGATCACACCTCTTCCTTCAGCGAACTTCGTGTAAATACACTTGTCTGTCTCGCTAACCATGTAGCCATTTGACCTTATAAACTTGTCAAATTTCTCATGCCACATCTTGGGAGCCTGTTTAAGATTGTACAAGGATTTCACAAACTTGCAGACTTTGTTTTCAACACCCTTTATGACAAATCCCTCTGACTGTTGCATGTAAATCTCTTCGGTCAGCTCGTCATTTAGAAAAGCCGTTTTCACATCCATCTGATGTATCACCATCTTATGTATTGCTGCGAGAGCAATCAATATTCTGATGATGGTCATCCGGGCTACTAGAGCATACGTGTCAAAGTAGTCAATCTCCTGCTTTTGATAAAACCCCTTGGCCACCAACCTAACCTTGAACTTGTCAATAGTTCTATTTGCTTTCATCTTCTTCTTGAAGATCCATTTGCATCCGATTGGTTCCACTCCTTTAGGAATATCAACCAACACCCAAGTGTTATTTGAGGTGATGGAATCAATTTCATTGTCAATCGCCTCCTTCCAGAAAACATCATCTCTAGTCTTCATCGCCTCATCACAGTTAAGTGGATCTGCTTCCACATGATAGGTGTTAAAGTCATCTCCGAAGTTCTTCAGCCTCCTCGCTCGCTTCGATGATGGCTCAACGAGTTCTGGTTCAATCGTTGTTTCAACAAAAACATCGTCTTGGACTACTTCTTTATTGGAAACTTCAGTTTCTTGCGTACCTTTATTGTTCTCCGGTTTATCCGTAAGAACAATATTTTTGTGTCTTGCAAATTTATTTTCACGAGATTCGATGATATGATTTAACTCAATATCAAGAAATCTCTGAGCATCACTCTTCTCGACATACCCCCAAGAAGATCGTCTTCGTAGTCCTAGTCCCCAGCTTCTGAATCATCAGATCTGGGAGCTTCACATAAGCCAGACACCTCTACACTCGAATGACATTCAAGTTAGGTCTGACTTTGAACCATAGTTCATGAGGAGTTACGTCCGAAGTTGCATACGACACTCTATTTAGAATAAAAGTGGTCGTCAATACAGCTTCTCCCAGTAGTATTTAGGAATACCCGCAGTTAGCAGCATTGAGTTCATCATTTCTGTCAATGTTCTGTTCTTCCTCTTTGCTACTCCGTAAGATTGAGGGGAATACGGAGCATTAGTCTCATTGATGATTCCATGTTCTTTGTAGAATGATGTGAATTCATAAGACCTATACTCTATATTTCGATCACTTCTGAGTAGTTGTAGATCGGTTTAACGTTCAGCTTCAGCCCTAAAGTCTCTGAACTACTCAAATGCTGCATCCTTCTACTTGAGAAGTCATGCGAACGTACACTTCGAGAAACACTTCGAACTGGCCTCTGTAGAGAATTGATAAAAGTCACAGATATCTGAGTGTACTAACTCCAGATGATCACTACTTTAGTTCAATCGTCTAAGCAGCTTCCCAATAGTCTTGTATTTGCACAAACCTTAAACTTCTCCACCTCCTTACCCCCACATTCTGAAGATAAGGTCCCGGTAGGACACCTTGAGTCTGCTTCTATCATAGAACAACTCTCAGTCCATTCAATGAAGTAACTTCATCGCCATCAACAGAAGTTCGAACATCCCTTCAGTACCGAACATCTTTTCGAAGTATGTTCCTCGCCAAGAAATTACCATTTGGCTAGTACGAATGTCCATCTTTTAAGTTTGTATCAGATAACAGACTTTCTGAGATCAGATCTCCGAAAAATCTCTGGTATGTGCAATACGCATTCCAGTGTCATTGTCGATGGTTAATAACCACTGTCTCGATCTTCAGAACTTCTGCTAGATATATGTTCACCATCGAGACCTTCGTCATAACACGGCTCGTCCTTGGTGAACAGCTCCTTTGAGAGCACACGTGGTTAGATGCACTAGTGTCAGACCACTAGTCAGCTACCATGCTAGATAACTCAACCTGTATAACAAAAGCAACCAAGTTAAGTAATCAAAATAACCAAGTTTAGCTATACCTACTATGTTGGTTTGGGCTTGGATTTGCATTCACTCATGTAGTGGCCATTCTTGTCACAGTTGAAGCAAGTCACGTGGGACTTAGACTTCTGTTGCTTGAACGAATGACCGTTCACTTTTAGATTAGTGGAGTCCTTCTTCTTGTGATGATAAGTCACCTGCTTCCCCTTGAACTATCTTGTCTGCACCAAGTTGGCCTTAACCAGTTGTTTGGACAGAGAGTCCATCTTCTGTTGAGATCGTATTTCGTCCTTAACGTGGATGTCTTGTAGAAGATCTTCCAAGCTAATGTCCAGCTTCTTTCGATGCATTCTAGCATAGAAGTTGCTCCAACTAGTAGGAAGTTTCGAGACTATCCCTCCAACGACAAACTTGTCGACGAGGGGCATCATCTTATCATCTAACTTCTGGCACAACTTCAGGAATTCCTTCACTTGAGGTAGCATCGCTATCTCGTCTTCGAAGAGCCACTTGTGGTACTTCTCGACGATGAAGATTTTGGACCTGTTCTCATCATCTTCATATAGCTTACCCAAAGAATCCCAGATCTCTTTGGCCTTCATCTTCTTGGAATATGACTCTGCTAGAGAGTCTTCCATAGAATTGAGAATCAGCAGATTACAGATGCTGTTTTCTCTCTTCTATTTGCTCTACTTGACGAGTGCAGCAGCAATAGCATCGGTAGTTCCTCCTTCTGGAATCGTCGGTTCATCCTCAATCAACATATGGTCTACGTCCACGAGTTGAAGATTAAGGGTGACCTTTCTCTTCCAAATTTGGAAATGTTCTCCGTCGAATTTTTCCAACTTGTTAAAGCTGGTATCGATGAGAGAAGTACGAGAGTTTTCCATCTTCTAATCTTGCTTTGAGATTGTTATTTCCGAGGCATAATTTTTGATGGAAAACAGAAAACGAAACAATTGTCTCAATAGTAACAACATTTGTAGCAACACTTCAAAGAAGGTGCACACAGAGATCCATGGAGGATTCTGGGTAACAAAAATCTAAAGAGATTTCGTTACAACAGCAAACGAAAGTAGAGCTTCTTTTAGGAAGGTACAAATTGAGTTGCTAGCAGCAGCGACGAAAGCCCATAAGATGTATCTGATTAGATCAGAGAAGAAGAGAAGGAAAAAAGAAAGAGAAAGATAGCTTTGCTGGGGGTGATAAGATCACCGTTGTTCAAAGCAAGATTCGCCTATATAAGATCCGCTTCCAGGAACCAGCAAGTTCTAGAAAACTTCTGGAACACTAGTCAGTCAATATTTGAGACTTGAACGGGCTTCCTGGACTTTACGGACTCCTTTAATTCTGTAAACCCCCATATTTCAATTGAATATTTTTAATCTTGATTATGCATTTTATTAATTATGAAATTAGTGATACTAGAGTATTAGTAGATATAAATGCATGTGTGTATATATTATATGTGTACTTGTTAATATTTCTATTAAATATGGTATATAAGAATTTTAGGATTTCTAGGAATTTATTGGTAAATTTTTGGAAATTATTGTTTGCATAAAAGATATATATATATATATATATATATATATATATATATATATATATATATATATATATAGTTATTAGAAAAATATATATATAGTTATTAGAAAAAAAAAGCAGTGGGGTGGCCGAACCCCCCAACCATTAGCAGCAGCTGCTGCGGGGGGTAGGCCCGACCCCCTAAAACCCCATTCCAAATCGGCAGCAACAGCTGCAACTTATAGTGGGACCCCGACCCCACCATTCCTAATACCCCCACCTAACTCAGCAGCATCAATTGCTATTGAATCCCCTAACCGAGCCCATGTATTGGGTCCTATTCGAAATAGGAGTAGCGGCGGAGAGCATATATAAGCAACTGCTCGAAGATTAAAACCCTAACCCCTCTCGTAAATCCAATATCCCCCGACCCCAAGGCCGCCGACCTCTTCGCGTACATTCCAGTCGCCGGATGACCACTGCGCCACCGCCAGGATCGCCGTGATGCCGTCCCCCAACCGACCCTTGTTCAGGAACTCGACAAACAAGGTACTTTTTTGGCCTTGATTACTTTTCGCACGTTTGATCGTTTTGTGATCCGAAAGATGCTACGTGTAGGTAATGTAACCCTCTTTGAGTCCCTTCAAAAGGAATCAGCTATAACCCTCTGGTTTGACAGGTAACTCGATGCAAAGTCGAGTAAAACTCTGTCGAAAACAGAATCTGAATCCAGTTTCAAACCACCACTTAGATGCCGGATTCTAAACTGTGTGTCGAGATTTTTCAAAAACTAATTAAACTCGTGTGAATACAACCTAACCACGATTGACATGCAACTTGTAGATCTATATTTCATTTTCTGTGTGAGAATTAAATCAGTGTTAAACTTGTGTGAAAAACTGTTTTCGAAATAGAAATTTTTAGAAAATTTTGTCCGATACGACGTACGCCCCGACAAACCGGGTGACGTAGTCGCGCGCTATACGCATCGAAAGGTGCGTATGGACGTTGCGGACGTGTGGGAACGGACGGAACTCAGTTTCGTCGTGTGTGCGCGATGAAATCAACGCGTATCCGTCGAGATACCCCCGTATCGACGTTTTGCAAACTTGCCCATAACTTCGTGTACAGTCGTCGAATCGAGACGAAACTTGCGCCAACAGGTCCGAATCAAAATTTTGGTCCTGTATGCCAAGTTTGGTTCGATTCTGAGAAGGTCGAATCGGAACCCATTTTTGGCGGGCCCGCGACCCACTCAAACGGGCGATTTTGTATATGGCTCATCGGAATCCAAAACTGGACATACCGTTGAGTTTCTATCCTCAAACTGAAATCGTAGATATGTAGTTTGACAACTTTAGAGACTGTAGACTTTGGCACGCGTTTCGGTGCAAAGCGGGTCCAACGGCGGACATCATTTTGACCCGAAATTATGATTTTGCCCCTGTTCCAGAATTTGACTTTTGGACAGGTGTTTCCTAGGTATATCTTCTTCACCGAGATCATTTTTGATGTTTGTTTCAGCATTTGGAGTCATCTATGATTTGTGAGTTTTGGTGCTGACACTTGCTACTCTTGGACTTGCCACTTTATACCATCAGGCAAGATACCTTGCCACCTTACTCTGTGATTATTATATTCTTATTTTTAGTTGTTATTTTTGGCATTTTATTTTGTGATATTTAAACTGGGCATCCAAGTCATACTTGGGTGCAAGCGACTCTATCGGTCGTTTTTCTTGCGTTATTTATTCTCTTGCATTGACTTAGCTTATTGACCGCCCATTGATGTTGAGGTATTGGTATATCTCATATGGCCTTGACACTTGTTGTATCACGTGATGTGAGTCACATGTAGGACATGTTTCTGCGTAGTTGGCTGGCCACCGATACGTATGGAGCGTGCGACGGATAGGAGTAACTGCCAATAGTATTGCATGTTAGAAGACTTGGCGGTTACTAAAGGTTCATATTAGTCATAGAAATGATGATACCAGGCATTGGGTGGGGAGAACAATACCTGACGTATGGGCTTCTTTACACTTCCATGATTACCTGTGCGCTCCTCCGGAGACGCAGGCTCCAGGCGCCGTCTGACGTTTCCCAGAGCGTTATGGACGAAGCCCTTCACATGGTGCCCTCTGACGCTTCCCGAGCGTTATGGACGTAGGCCCCTGGTACCCTTTATGGGAACTATGCCGATCCTATTTTCAGCCAGGGTTCATGCGACGAAGGATTGTATCTCAACTGCATATTCACAGTAGAATTGACAGGAACTCGATTGTATGCATACCTCTTCTCTTATTATATTATCACAGTTTATATGGCATGGTGTTTTCTTGTATCTTGCTATGTCCCTTGAGGACCTGGTTATCTCTCCAGGTTTAGACGAGTTTCTACAGGAGTACGGAGCGACATTGGAGCTATCCTACATTGATGATGAGGCAGTGCCTTATGATTCCTAGTCTATTTCTTATCTGAGACGGTTGTAGACATTATTTTACATCTCTTTTCTTTCTATTTTGCGGAGGTCGGACTCCGATCTTGTGAGACTATTTTTTATAGCTGTTTGGAGTGAGTATATTCACCCGACTATCTTTTGATACTCTTATTTATTTATTTGGACTTCATTATCTTCTGTGTTGAGCTGTGATGAGATTAGATATGTTATTCTGGCCTATGATTATTTATTTACAGCTTATGTGCATATATAAGGATTCCATATATTGGAGTGTTCTTCGTATATGTGCAGCTGGCATGTTCACGTACTTGGTCCAAAGTATTTTGGGACTGGGGTGTTACATGTTTTTGTGGTGGCCCATGCAGGTCAGATTTAATATTGTTGGGTTACATGACTGTGCCCAACAAGCCTGCATATAGGAATAGGAATATCTCATCCAGAACTACTATTATCCCTTGACTTCCAATCCTTTCGAAACTTTCTTGATTATTCGATTTACTTCATATCTAATCTTTCCTAATATCAACTTATCTTCCTCATGCCAACAGTATGAATCTACGAATCGGACGCACTTCTGTCTTGGCCCTCACATCTGGTGAGGAGACTACTTCGGAGGGACAGAATCCTCCCATGACTCCAGCGACACCCTACCAGCCAGGACTGTCGCAGCCTACTACGACACCGACGACGGAGTACCCAGAGGTCGCAGCACCCTAGGCAGCCAGGATCGACAGACTACTACCATGCCACCGGGAGGGAATGTACCACTGCCTCCACCACCACCATTCCTTCAGCAGTTTCCTCCACAGTCGGGACCTCAGATGCCTCCACCACCGACTGATGGGAGCCCTACTACTCAGTTTATGTATACCATGATGCAGGCTCAGTGGCAACAGACTGAGCTAATGAGACAGACGATGATGGCAGCTATGGCTAGACCTCCACCACCACCTCCAGTACCAACACCAGCACCGGCTCTGCATCCCTATGAAGGCTCTATCAAGAATTTCACAGATATAAACCCCAAGGCCTTTAGAGGGACGGAGAAGCCATTAGAGGTGTCACAGTGGCTTATTAGTACCGAGAAGCTACTAAAGGCATCCCAGCTACCAGCTCGAGATTGGATGACAGCAGTGGACCTACTGTTAGAAGACAATGCTCACCACTGGTGGAAGGCGGAAGAGAGACGATTAGGCACTGGGATCACCTGGAAGCAGTTCTATGATGCATTTTATGAGAGATTCTTTCCTATTCATGTCAGAGATGGTCTCTATGACCAGTTCCTTCATCTGAAACAAGGGAATATGACAGTTGACGAGTATGATGCGGAGTTCAATCGCCTGAGTCGATTTGGTGCGGGATTGATTTCGACAGAATTAGAGAAGGTGAGGAGATTTCACCAGGGGCTTGCACCAGAGCTCAAGTCTTATACGACTTCTCGATCTCGAGTCTCCTATTCAGCTGTCTTGGAAGAAGCTCGTGCTCAGGAGATTCTTCGCAAGGAACAGCAGCAGACATCGAGGCGCCATACCCCAGCAGTTACACCAGCCCGAGCTACTCAGAGTGGACCTATCAGGAGGACCACAGGACAGTTCCAGCAAAGGCCCTCACCTAATCAGAAGCCCGTTTTCCATTACTGCGGAAAACAAGGACATATCCAGAACGACTGCAGGACTCGCCTTGGATTATGCTTGAGATGTGGATCCAATTAGCACATGCTCAAGGATTGTCCGGAGCAACATGCAATAGTACAAGCTCGGCAAAATCCGAGGCCCACAGCCCCAGCTCTCCCAGCACCGCGGCCTATAGCAGAAGCACCTCGTCCACCATTGCCTCCCCAAGGCACACAGTACAACAAGGCCAGAGCTCAGGACCCGGGACAAATTTTGGGCAGGCATTCTCACTTGCTGTTGAGGATATAGAGACAGAGGCAGAGGTTATAGCAGGTATGGTTTTAGTTGTATCTTTTCCTGCTATTATATTATTTGATACTGGAGCCACTCATTCATTCATAGCCACTAGTTTTGCCACTAGACACAGCATTCCCATCATACCCTTAGCTAAGAATGTTAAAATCCTCACTGGAGGAGGAGTTGTGCGTGTTAGTGGCATTTGTAGACTTTGTCCTGTAGTGATAAATGGCAGGGAGATGATGGCACGACTTCTTGTATTCCCTATGCCGACATTTGATGTGGTTCTTGGAATGGACTGGTTGAGCAAGCATTTCGCTCTCATAGACTGCCATAGGAGCAGTATTATCTTTAGACCACCGAATGTGGCAGAGTTTGAGTTCACCAAAGAAGACGGAGAGAGTTGTGATGCACCCACATCGGGGACACATATCATGATGCTTGACGCCTCTCAGCCCCCTATAATTACCGAGTTCGAGGATGTATTCCCCGAGGAGTTGCCAGGACTACCACCTGACCGAGATATTGAGTTTTCTATTGAGCTTATTCCCGGAGCCGAGCCTATTTCATCTTGAGTATATCGTCTGGAACCCAAGGAGTTGGTAGAGATGAAGACACAGATTGATGAATTATTAGAGAAGGGATTTATTCGTGCCAGTGCATCACCATGGGGAGCACCCATTCTTTTTGTGCCTAAGAAAGACGGAATAGTGCGCATGTGCATTGACTACAGAGCGTTGAATGCAGTGACGGTGAAGAACAAGTATCCCTTGCCACGTATAAACGATTTATTCGATCAACTGAGTGGAGCAAAAGTATTCTCCAAGATTGACTTACGATCGGGCTATCACCAATTGAAGGTTCGGAAGGAAGATATTGCCAAGACGGCCTTTCGTTCGAGGTATGGACACTACGAGTTCTTGGTCATGTCTTTCGGTTTGACCAATGCTTCCGCAGTTTTCATGAATTTAATGAACAAGATCTTTCACCAATACTTGGACAAATTTGTAGTGGTCTTTATAGACGATATCTTGATTTACTCCAAGAGTCAAGAGGAGCACGAGCAGCATCTACGGATAGTTTTGGGAACATTAAGGAACGAGAGACTCTTTGCGAAGCTTAGCAAGTGTGATTTCTTTCTCAAAGAGATAGTATTTCTTGGTCATATTGTTACGGGTGATGGTATATCAGTGGACCCAGAGAAGATCATAGCAGTCAAATCATGGCCCGCTCCCACATCAGCTTCTGAGGTGAGAAGTTTCCTCGGACTTGCGGGTTACTACCGACGGTTCGTAGAAGATTTCTCTCGAATAGCAGGGCCTATGACTCGATTAACTTGCAAGGATCAGGAGTTTGTATGGACAGACGAGTGTCAAGCCACTTTTGACGAGTTGAAGAAGCTGTTGACCATAGCACCGATCTTGACACTACCATCGGGCCCAGGAGGATTTGTGATCTACAGTGACGCATCCGGGAAGAGATTAAGATGTGTATTGATGCAGCATGGTCGTGTAGTAGCTTATGCATCGCGATAGTTGAGAGTGCACGAGAAGAATTATCCGACCCACGATCTAGAGCTCGCAGCGGTTATCTTTGCCTTGAAGCTATGGAGACACTACTTGTACGGCGAGAATGTTGATATCTACACTGATCATAAGAGCCTCAAGTACGTGTTCACACAAAAGGAGTTGAATATACGACAGCGACGTTGGTTGGAGTTGATGAAGGATTATGAGATTGAGCTACATTATCATCCGGGCAAGCTAATGTCGTGGCAGACGCATTAAGCCGTAAGCCCATGGCACACTTTTTGACTACACAGAAGGAATTGATTAGAGACTTGGAGCAGCTTGGTATTGAGGTAGTATTGTCCGGAGCAGACGGCGTATTAGCCAACCTTCAAGTACAATCATCATTGGTAGAGCGCATCAAGGCATCATTGCCTAATGATGCTAGATTTCGACGGCTGAAGGAGAGGACTAAAGCAGGAGAGCAGACAGGATTGAGGATCCATACCGATGGGACATTGCGTTGTGGTGATCGCATTTATGTTCCCAATAGAAAGCTACGGTAGGAGCTGATGGCAGAGGCTCACAGTTCGACTTACTCTATTCATCCCGAAGGGACCAAGATATATCGTGACTTACGACAGTATTATTGGTGGCATGGAATGAAGCGGGAGATAGCTCGTTTCGTTGCCAAGTGCTTGGTATGTCAATAAGTGAAGACGGAGCACCAGAGGACGGCCGGATTATTGCAGCCGCTACCTATTCCCGAGTGAAAGTGGGAGCACATTACTATGGATTTCGTCACGGGTTTTCCTCGGAGTCCTAGAGGACGTGATGCAGTATGGGTGATTGTTGATAGACTTACGAAGTTAGCCCATTTCTTACCTTTTAGAGTAGGCCAGTCGACAGAAGTATTGGCGGAGATGTATATGGAGCAGATTGTGAGATTACACGGTGTGCCTGTTAGTATTGTGTCAGACCGTGACTCGAGATTCACCTCACACTTTTGGAGGAGCATGCAAGAGAGTTTGGGCACCCGATTGAAGTTTAGCACATCGTATCATCCGCAAACAGACGGCCAGTCGGAGCGTACCATTCAGACGCTAGAGGATACGTTGACAGCGTGTATACTTGATTTTGGCGGTTCGTGGAAGGACCATCTTCATCTTGTTGAATTTTCCTACAACAATAGCTATCAAGCGAGCATTCAAATGGCTTCGTTTGAAGAATTGTATGGTAGGAAGTGTCGGTCTCCTGTTTGTTGGAGCGACATAGGAGAGCGACAGTTATTGGGTCCCGAGTTGGTCTTGAGCACAGTGGAGACAGTGAAGAAAATTTAGGACCACCTGCGAGCAGCGCAGGATCGTCAGAAGCAGTGGGCAGATAATCGTCGTCGACCCTTGGAGTTCAAAGAGGGTGACCATGTGTTCTTGAAGATATCCCCCACTAGAGGCACGATTCGATTCGGAGGACGTGGCAAATTGAGTCCAAGGTACATCGGGCCTTTCGATGTCTTAGAATGTGTTGGAGAGGTTGCCTACAGATTGGCATTGCTACCATCACTAGAGGGAGTACATGACGTATTTTATGTATCTCAGCTGAGGAGGTACGTGGCGGACAGCAATCATGTGCTTGATCACTCCGAGATCACAGTTGGACCGAGTTTGTCGTACGAAGAGCAACCAGTAGGTATCCTCGATCGCCGAGTGAAGGTGTTACAGAATCAATCTATTCCATTGGTTCGCGTGGCATGGAAGCATCACTCTCCAGGAGAGTCTACTTGGGAGCGCGATGACGACATCCGAAATCGCTACCCGTATTTGTTCGAAGACGAAGGTATGTCTTGCATTTATATTTTCCTTGCATTGCATTTGATCCCCCGACCTTAACCTAATTTCGAGGACGAAATTTTCTTTAAGTTGGGTAGGATGTAAACCCCCATATTTCAATTGAATATTTTAAATCTTGATTATGCATTTTATTAATTGTGAAATTAGTGATACTAGCGTATTAGTAGATATAAATGCATGTGTGTATATATTATATGTGTACTTGTTAATATTTCTATTAAATATGGTATATAAAAATTTTAGGATTTCTAGGAATTTATTGGTAAATTTTTGGAAATTATTGTTTGCTTAAAAGATATATATATATATATATATATATATATATATATATATATATATATATATATATATATATATATATATATATATATAATTTCGAGGACGAAATTTTCTTTAAGTTGGGTAGGATGTAAACCCCCATATTTCAATTGAATATTTTTAATCTTGATTATGCATTTTATTAAATATGAAATTAGTGATACTAGCGTATTAGTAGATATAAATGCATGTGTGTATATATTATATGTGTACTTGTTAATATTTCTATTAAATATGGTATATAAAAATTTTAGGATTTCTAGGAATTTATTGGTAAATTTTTGGAAATTATTGTGTACTGGTAACACCATCGTGCACCAGAGGTGAGGGCCGGGTTCGAGCCCTCCCTCCCACGGAGGTGGCTGGGTGGCGGTGGCCACGGCCTCCGGGCCAAGGTCGGGTGGAGTCGTCCACCGGCTTTGGTTTAAAATATATATTTAAAAAAAAAAAAAAAAAATATATATATATATATATATATATATATATATATATATATAGTTATTAGGAAAAAAAAAAAATAAAAAATAAAAATATATATATATATATAGTTATTAGGAAAAAAAAAGAAAAAAAAAAGCAGTGGGGTGGCCGAACCCCGCAACTATTGGCAACAGCAGCTGCGGGGGGGTAGGCCCGACCCCCTAAAACCCCATTCCAAATCGGCAGCAACAGCTGCAACTTAGAGTGGGACCCTGACCCCACCATTCCTAATACCCCCGCCTAACTCAGCAGCATCAGCTGCTATTGAATCCCCCAACCAAGCCCATGTATTGGGTCCTATTCGAAATAGGAGTAGCGGCGGAGAGCATATATAAGCAAATACTCGAAGATTAAAACCCTTACCCCTCTCGTAAATCCAATATCCCCCGACCCCAAGGCCGCCGACCTCCCCACGCACATTCCAGTCGCCGGACGACCACCGCGCCACCGCCAGGATCGCCTTGACGCCGCCCCCCAACCGACCCTTGTTCAGGAACTCGACAAACAAGGTACTTTTTCGGCCTTGATTACTTTTTGCACGTTTGATCGATTTGCGATCCGAAAGATGCTACGTGTAGGCAATGTAACCCTCTTTGAGTCCCTTCAAAAGGAATCAGCTATAACCCTCTGGTTTGATAGGTAACTCGATGCAAAGTCGAGTAAAACTCTGTCGAAAACAGAATCTGAATCCAGTTTCAAACCACCACTTAGAAGCCGGATTCTGAACTGTGTGTCGAGATTTTTTAAAAACTAATTGAACTCGTGTGAAGACAACCTAACCACGATTGACACGCAACTTGTAGATCTATATTTTGTTTTCTGTGTGAGAATTAAATCAGTGTTAAACTTGTGTGAAAAACTATTTTCGAAATAGAAATTTTTAGAAAATTTTGTCCGATACGACGTACGCCCCGACAAACCGGGCAACGTGGTCGCACGCTATACGCATCGAAAGGCGCGTATGGACGTTGCGGACGTGTGGGAACGGACGGAACTCAGTTTCCTCGCGTGTGCGCGACGAAATCAACGCGTATCCGTCGAGATACCCCCGTATCGACGTTTTGCAAACTTGCCCATAACTTCGTGTACAGTCGTCGAATCGAGACGAAACTTGTGCCAACAGGTCCGAATCAAAATTCTGGTCCTGCATGCCAAGTTTGGTTCGATTCTGAGAAGGTCGAATCGGAATCCATTTTTGGCGGGCCCGCGACCCACTCAAACGGGCGATTTTGTACACGGCTCATCGAAATCCAAAACTGGACATACCCTTGAGTTTCTCTCCTCAAACTAAAACCGTAGACATGTAGTTTAACGACTTTAGAGACCGTAGACTTTGGCACGCGTTTCGGTGCAAAGCGGGTCCAACGGCGGACATCATTTTGACCCAAAATTATGGTTTTGCCCCTGTTCCAGAATTTGACTTTTAGACAGGCGTTTCCTAGGTATATCTTCTTCACCGAGATCATTTTTGATGTTTGTTTCAGCATTTGGAGTCATCTGTGATTTGTGAGTTTTGGTGCTGACACTTGCTACTCTTGGACTTGCCACTTTCCACCATCAGGCAAGATACCTTGCCACATTACTCTGTGATTATTATATTCTTATTTTTAGTTGTTATTTTCAGCATTTTATTTTGTGATATTTAAACTGTGCGTCCAAGTCACACTTGGGTGCAAGCGACTCTATCGGTCGTTTTTCTTGATTTATTTATTCTCTTGCATTGACTTAGCTTATTGACCGCCCATTGATGTTGAGGTATTGGTATATCTCATATGTCCTTGACACTTGTTGTATCACATGATGTGAGTCACATGTAGGACATGTTTCTGCGTAGTTGGCTGGCCACCGATACGTATGGAGCGTGCGACGGATAGGAGTAACTGCCAATAGTATTGCATGTTAGAAGACTTGGCGGTTACTAGAGGTTCATATCAGTCATGGAGATGATGATACCAGGCATTGGGTGGGGAGAACAATACCTGACGTATGGGCTTCTTTACACTTTCATGATTACCTGTGCGCTCCTCCGTAGACGTAGGCTCCAGGCGCCGTCTGACGTTTTCCAGAGCGTTATGGACGTAGCCCTTCACATGGTGCCCTCTGACACTTCCCGAGCATTATGGACGTAGGCCCCTGGTACCCTTTATGGGAACTATGCCGATCCTATTTTCAGCCAGGGTTCATGCGACGAAGGATTGTATCTCAACTGCATATTCACAGTAGAATGGACAGGAACTCGATTACATGCATACCTCTTCTCTTATTATATTATCACAGTTTATATGGCATGGTGTTTTCTTGTATCTTGCTATGTCCCTTGAGGACCTGGTTATCTCTCCAGGTTTAGACGAGTTTCCAAAGGAGTACGGAGCGGCATTGGAGCTATCCTACATTGATGATGAGGCAGTGCCTTATGATTTCTAGTCTATTTCTTATCTAAGACAGTTGTAGACATTATTTTACATCTCTTTTCTTTCTATTTTGCGGAGTTCGTACTCCGATCTTGTGAGACTATTTTTCATAGCTGTTTGGAGTGAGTATGTTCACCCGGCTATCTTTTGATACTCTTATTTATTTATTTGGACTTCATTATCTTCTGTGTTGAGCTGTGATGAGATTAGATATGTTATTCTAGCCTGTGATTATTTATTTACAGCTTATGTGCATATATAAGGATTCCATATATTGGAGTGTTCTTCGTATATGTGCAGCTGGCATGTTCACGTACTTGGTCCTAAGTATTTTGGGACTGGGGCGTTACAAATTCTCTTCTTGGTACATCTTTCAAACGAGGCCAAGGGGCTATATTTATAGAGTAGAGTGTGTCACGCCCTTCTCCCGCAGGAGCAATCGTCCTCGCTAAGGCGTGATGCCGCACGGGCCTAGGTTGCACCCGTGCAAGGCTAATCCCAGAAACGACCGATTTGAGCTAGGCCACAAAGTTGCACAGAGTGTCCCCATTTGCAGCAGAAAGTAAATGAACACAAATTGAAGCAAATTCAAACTCTTTATAGACATTCAAGAAGTTTACAAGTGGAGCTAGGCCAAGGCGGGAGTCCTTATTCGGATAAAGCCCTAGCCCTTGGCTTGGTACGCGCCTGCTTTTGAGAGCCTTTCTGCTGGTTCCCTGAGGAGGCCTCATTTTTCTTCGTTAGCATTTTCAAAAGAATGTTCGGCTCAAACCGAATGGTCAAAGGCTGGGAGTCTTGATGGGAATACCGGGGGTTCGTCATTAGTAGTGGGGAAGCTAGCCAATGAACCATGTAGACAGATTAGTAGGTACGGCACGTACCATAGCATAGTCTAGGGTACTGATTGACTTACTATTCGATTCGAAGTGGATGACTACCTAGATTAGAATGAGGATTCCATATTTCGTGATAGTTATCATGGGTTGAAAAGGGATGGGCCATGGATAGCTTTCAAAGCTGGCTTACGACAGAGCATTGGTTGGGTATACTCTCACAAAGACTCCCTTCGAAGAAAGAAGGAAAAGAATGACATGGGGCCTTCCTTCGGGCGTCTTATCCGTCTGCCCGTACCTCATATGAATCAAAATCTAAGCACATTAATGAACTGATCGTGTCAAGGGAATGAGGCGACGGAATCCCAGGGGTCGAAACAGCAGCAAGGCTACGGTCTCATTTTGGGTGGTTATCTAGCACAGACCCGAGTACGGTATCAATCAGGTAAGGTAGCCTACTAATTGTTCGTCTTTTCTTTCTTCTCCAAGAATGATTTTCACTAGAAAGATGTGTACTATTGAAAGTTCACTTGTCCAGCTGTCTTCTGATATTGACTTTCTCTATCATGATGTAAAGGTTAATAGTTTGATGCCTCGCAACCGATTAACAGTTATTCAACAAAAATTGGTTTGGGGTTTATACGTGTTCTCTCCGCTACAATTGAAAAGAATCAAGAAAAAAGATCTTACGCAAGGGGCTCGATCGAAGAGAGACAGTGGTGACTCGCCAAGAAAGATTTTAGAAGTGCTACCTGGCTACAGTCAGTTGATGTTAGAAAGTCCTCCATTATGGAATGGTTCTCAGCAGCACGTGAATCTCCTAACTCGCTAAAAGTGACAGCGTTTATTTCATTTATATTATAAATATATATTATTAGCTTAGCTGAAACGGATCGAGTGTCCTACAAATCAATAGAATCTAGTTCGTTTGGATGATGTACTTAGGAGGACCGTAGCCCGGGTGAGAATCGGTAGTTTTTCTGTAAAAGTAGCGGTAGGTATAGAAGTTGCTGCTTTCAAGAATTAGCCCAGACCCGAGAAAGCCAAAAGTCACTCTTTGGAGATCGAATGATAGCTTATAGTTTTGTACCCGGGAATCCACTTGCCAACTGATCCGAGTTTGAATTGGCTAGGGGGCATGAGCGGTAGTCAGTGCTTTTGCTCTTACAGATGCCAGTCCTTTTTCTGTTGATGCGAAATAAGTGGTATTAGCCTTTATGCCGCGTTGTCGGAAGGGGTTCAGTAAGACCCGGACTGATTACAAATCGCTCAAGCTCTTTCTCTGAAAACATAAAAGGCGTGCCAAGTTGCTTACAATATGAAATGATTCATGGCGATGTTTCGATACATTATATCCTGTATATGGTGCTTCAGCTCCTTGCAACGCTTCAAGGCTCCAGAGTTTGCTCCGCGCCTTGGCACGTTCGAGGAAAGCTCCGCACCCGCCGATGCCTCCAACGTCCTGCAAGCAAACTGTAGGTTTATCAGTACATTGTTATGCACTGGTGGGGAGGCTAGCTCGCCCACAATGCTATCATTACCAAACACGTTCTAATTACTTTTGTGCACCATCTATCATTCATTGTCTTTCTAATCTTGCCTTAGGGTCAGTTTCATGGCATATTTCATAACTTATCTCATGTTACCGATTCCATATGTTTGCATGAAAATACATGCACGACTTACCCATACTTACCATCCGATCTTTCCTGACCAAAGTAAACCAAGTTAGTCAATAATTCATACATAAAAACTTAACGTAATTCATGTGAACATTCAGTGTCGAGGGCGTGTCCCTGCCTCAGGTCCTAGCGCATTGTAGGCGTGTTTTCTAACTCATTTGCACGAAGTACTCTTGATCATTTGGTGTATTATATTAAAATATGTTCAGAAGGCGCTTCATTCAGTTAACTTAGACTACTTTGTTTCAATGTAAGGACTTGCACGTGGATTGCTACCAGCAAAATCTACTTAATCTGTGTGTCGGAGAAGTTCAAAAGGTCGAAAACGACAAAGGAGATAAATTTTAGTGCATGTCAGAATAATTAAAAACAGCTAGTATCAGCGATATACTGGTAGTACACCATGGTATACCGGTACACTGTAGTGTACCGCCAGTATACTGAAAATGGTGCTATTTGTTCTAGGAAGTTCCTAATTTGCAAACACCGATTTTTCGGTATACCGTAAATACCGATGTCAGGGCTGAAGCCAAAAAAGGGTGTAGGGTATTTTATATTGGATCTAAATCAACAGTGCAGATGACTATGGGATTATGGGGCTTTAAATTTTCTAACCCTACTCCCCTATCTAAGACTACAAAAGAGAGAGAGAGATCAAAGGAGACGGTTCTTAAGTTTGCAACTTTCAAAGAAAAGGAATTCAGGGCTATTTCGAAGGGAGATCATTTTGGGTAACATTCTTGTCATCTCCACATTTCGCTAGCCTTTTGTAATTTGTTTGCAATACTTTGAGTACTTGCGGTGATCCGGTTGGATCGATGGAGAAGTTTGTAGAGGATGTAATCTTTTAATTCATTAGCGAAGGCTTTTCCAGGTTGGACTCCTTTCATTTTGTGGGTTCTTTTCACAAAGATTTTTCACGTCAAATTTGTCTATATTAGCGTCAGGATTTTCTGTGTCATTTTTATAAGTTGATTTTTTGCATTTTTCGGTTCTCTTACAGTCTCTTGGTTTAGGAGAACGATTTCTGCATTTTGTTTCCAACAAAAAGGTACCATAGCTTGGTTTCAGAGCAGTATCAGGTGTCAGAGTTGACAGTCAAACCAAGTAGAAGAGATGGATGCGAAGTCGATACGCATGGTAAACCTATATGGTTCCAATTTCTACTATTGGCGGAGTAAGATGAAAGATTTGCCCATCAAAAAGTTGCATTTTCGAGAAGCCTAGTGATAGATTCGGAGAGGACTGAAAGTTCGAGCATATACAAGTGTGTGGGTATATTAGTAAGTTTGAGGATGAGAATGTGTGTAATCGCATTGTCAATATTGAGCATGCACGGACATTATGGATAAAGTTGGAATCCTTGTACGCAAAGAAGATCGAAATAAATAAGTTATTCTTGATCCGGCAGATGATGAGTCTAAGATACAAGGATGGTTCGTCCATTATGGATTACCTGAGTGAGTTCCAGTACGTGGTTGACCAGTTATCCTCTATGGGAGTAAAGTTCAATGAAGAATTACAAGGAATCTGGTTGCTATGTACATTGCCAGACTCGTAGAAAATTTTACGAGGGTCTATGATCGTTTCTGCTCCAGAAATCATAATTAGTCTGGAGTTCACCAAGAGCGGGGTGTTGAAAGAAGAGATATGGAGGAAATATCAAGACACGTCATCCGCATCCCATTTAGATGTGTTAGTTTCAGAAAGCCGAGGTAGGGGTAAAAATAGGGGTCCGGTAGTAGAGGAAAGAGCAGAGGCAAGTCCAAAAGTCAGTATGAGCACTCCGAGTGCTATCATTGTGGCAAGAAAGTCCACATTTAGTAAAATTGATTCGCTTGGAAGAGAGGAGGATGATAACAAGGGAAAGTAGAGTGATAACACAACAACGACTTCCTCAACACATGGTGGCGACATTATTATTACAGGTGATGAGGTTGTCATGAACTTTACCTATGATAACAATTCTTGGTTGGTGGACTTAGGGTTTTCGACTTACGTATCTTACAATATGGTATTATTTGCTACGTACACAACAGGAGACTGTGGAGTATTGAAGATGGGTAACGAGAATGTGTCAAAAGTTGTTCCTATTAGAGAGATGCATTTAAAGACAAATACATGATCAACTCTTGTGCTTAAAGATGTTCTTCATGTCCTCTATATCCATTTCAACTTGGTCTATGTTGGAAGGTTGGATGATGAGGGACTCTTCAAATCTTTTTAGAAAATATCTTTGGAAGCTTTCCTGAGGTTCGTTTGTGATTGCCAAAGGAAGCAATAAGTTTGGTTTCTATTATATAAATGGAAAGGAGCGCACACGGGATATAGAAGGTGAACTCAGTTAGTGATGTGCCTATTGAGTTGTGATATGCACGACTTAGCCATATCAGCGATAAATAAATGAGCAAATTGTTAAACAAGAAAGTGATTCTAAGGTTCAAGTCTACAAAATTGGAGAGGTGCATCTACTACATGGCTGGAAGTCAAAATAGGACGTATTTTCAATAGTCACCATTCTTCAAGGAAGCCAACGTTGCTCGAGTTGATTCACTCAGACGTCTGCGATCCAATAAAGATAAAAACAATTAGTGACGCTTCTTATTTTGTAACTTTTATTGATGATTGTTTCAAGAAAGTTTATGTCTATTCTATAAAAACTAAGGATAAGATGATGACTACTTTTAAGGAGTTTCGGGCCTCTATTGAAATGGAGACGAGCAAGAAGTTAAAAGTGTGTTTGGTCAGACGATGACGATGAATATATTGGTCCCTTTGATGTTTACTACAAATTAGAAAGGAATTCGAAACCCGTAGTCTTCGCCAAAGTCGTCCCAGCTTAATGGCATAGCAGAGCATATGAACAAGACACTGATGGAGAGGGTACGATGTTTTTTGGTAGAAACAAACTTATCATACAGTTATTGGGTAAGGCTCTTAACATTTTTTCTTATGTTATTAAATTATCTCTTAGTACTCTTTTGCATGATGATGCTTCTAATAAAGTATGGTACGACAAGGAGCCATCATAAAATCATCTTTGAATTTGGTTGTAAGGCATTTGTGTTTATACTAAAGGACGGTAGATCCAAACTTAAGCCAAAGATGAGGAAGTGTGTTTTTGTTTTCTATGGTCGGGATGAGTTTGGATATAGACTCTTCGACTTAGTAAACAAAACTCTATATAAGCAAGGACGTATTATTCGTCGAGAATCAGATCATGACCAATACTCAGCATTCCAAAATGCCTTCTAAGGCTGAGGATTTGCTTGAGTTAGAGTTATCATGCTTCAAGTTATTTTTAGAGGACACTTAAATGATCCAAGGGGGGAGTCGGTACATGGAGATTCTCCAAACCTTGGTTATCATCTTGCTTATGATGATCAAGGTGACCCTCAGGAGGATGAGTATGCTAAGAAGGCAGTTCCTGAAGGGAATGAGGTTGTGATTATATAGCCAACACCAGAGATTCTATTAAGGAGGAGCATGAGAGAGCGTCAACCATCCACGAGATACTCACCAGATGAGTATGTGAAATTGACTGACGGGATAGAGCCTAAAATCATAGAGGCGATGAAATATATTTTCAGGCAGGAGTAGATACATGGCATACAAGAGAAAATAAGTTTAATACAGATAAACTCCACTTATGAGCTGGCGTGGTTGCCAAAGGGAAATAAGACTTCGAAGAATTGATGGGTATTTAGAGTAAAGTAGACATAAGATGCTACTCGGCAATCGATACAAAGTGAGACTGGTAGTTAGAGGCTATAGTCGAAAAGGGCGTAGATTTTGATAAAATGATTTCGTCAATCCTCAAGTTGTCATCCATCAGGGTGGTGCTAGCTTTAACTGTCAATCCTGATTTGGAGGTTGAGCAAATGGACGTGACGGCAACATTCTTCTACGGTAATTTAGAGGAGGAATTACACATGGGACATCCCGAGAGATTATGTGGAAAAAGGGTCATATTTGGTCTATCGGTTGAAGAAGAGTATATGGTCTGAAGCAAGCTTCGTGATAGTGATATAAAAGTTTGAGTTATTTATGGGAGAGCATGGTTATGTACGTACGACGTCGAACCATTATGCATTTGTGAAGCATTTTGTCGAGAATGATTTCATCATATTATTGATCGATGTTAATGATATGCTATTGGTGGGTTGAAAAGTTACTATAACAGCGGAGTTTAAACGTCAATTGGGCGCGACCTTCTATATGAAAGATTTGGGCGCAACAAAGACTATTTTTAGGATAGATCAAGATAGAGAGAGTCTAGGTGTTGTGGCTATCCCAAAAGAAGTACATTCACCTGGTACTTCGACATTTTGGGATGGATGGGTCGATGAAAGTGAGCTCCCCATTTGTAGCTCACTGCGAAGTAGTGTCTATCAACCGAGGGCGAATGGAAGATATGAAAAAAGTTTCATATACTTCAGGTGTGGGGAGTCTCATGTATGTTATTGTGTATACAAGGCTAGATATTTCTCATACAGTTAGTGTGGTTAGCAGGTATCTCTTCAATTAAGGAAGTATACATTGGAGTGTGGTCAACTGGATTCGTCGTTATCTTCGGGGCATTGTTGATTGGTAACTTTTATTCGGGAGTGACAAGCCAAAGTTGGTTGGATATACCGACGCTGATATTGCTGGGGATGTGGATACCATGAGATCGACTTTAGGCTATGCCATGATGTTCGCTGGTGGAGCAATTTCGTAGTAGTCGCGATTGCAGAAGTGTGTTGCCTTCTTTACGACAGAGGCATAGTTCATTACGGCAATAGAGGATTGCAAAGAATTAATATGGATGAAGAAGTTCCTATAAGAAATGGGTTTTAAATAAAAGGGAATATTTTGTGTTGGTATAGTGAGAGTGCTATTTATCTTTGGAATAATCCGGCACTTCATAGTCAGTCCAAGCATATTACAACTCGGCAGCACTGGATATGAGATGTGCTCAAGGCAAAGGACGCGGTTCTTGAAAGATACATATAGAGGATAAGAAAGCGGATATACTCACGAAGATTCTACTAAGGAAAATTTTGAGTACTGCAGGAGGATTATCGGAATGACGAGCTCTTCTACCTATTGCAGATCACTCAGGAGTGCAACGAGAACCATCCGTGTGTTTGAGAAGCTCGATAAGTCCAAGGCGACAATGGAGACAAATTTCAACATGTGTCAGAACATTAGAAAAGAGTAGCCAGTATCAATGGTATACCTGTGGTACACCGTGGTATACCACCGATATATTGAAAATGATGCCATTTGTCCCAGAAAGTTTCTGATTCGCAAAGACTAATTTTTTGGTATACTGCGGTATATCGTTGTATACCGTCAGAATATATATAGTTGGTATACCGATATCGGGACTGAAGCCAAAAAAGGTCTTATTAACACTGTTTGATCTAAACCAGCGGTCCAGATATATTGACGGTAAGACTATGGGGCTTTAAATAGGTTATTCCTAACCCTAATCCCCTATCAAAATCTACCAGAGAGAGAGAGAGAGAGAGAGAGAGAGATCAAAGTAGAGGGTTCTTAAGTTTGCAACTTTCAAAGAAGATAAAGAAGGAATTCAGGGCTATTTCGAAAGGAGAGCGTTTCAGGTGATTGTTCTCTTCATCTTCGTTCTTCGGTAATCTTTTGTAATTCATTTTTATTACTTTGAGTAGTTGCGTGATCCGATTAGATTGGTGGAAAATTTTGTAGATGGTGTAATATTCTAATTCATTAGTGAAAACTTTTCCAAGGTTGTACTATGATCGTTCCGAAATTTTTCTTGCAACACATCAGAATTGTCTGTGTTTGTGTTTAGCTTTTCTGTGTACTTTCGACGAATTGGTTTTCTACATTTTTCTTCGGTTCTCTCAGTCTTTTGGTTTAGAGGAACGGTTTTCGCGTTTCGTTTCCCACACTGTTCTCATGTTGTGGTTGCCTAGAGGAGCGGTGACAAGCATCATTGGAAGGAGATGAAGCTCGGGGAATGAAAGGAGTCCTTACGACAACAATAGGAGCACTTATGAACTCAGTTCAGAATCATGCATGATTCAGGAATGACCAATCAAAAATCTGTTGGAATTATGGTTGGAAGTTACAGTCAGATTTGGAAAGTTGAGGAGTTTCAACCGAAAATTTAATAAAAATCCGCTAGAATTGTGACTACATAAGTGTGACATGATATAGGACATACTTTAGAATTTTTTACTTTGTACAAATTTAGTTGTGTGAAGTGGGCCAAGACTTCTCAAAACACAAGCTCGAGCTCGGCTGGCCTTAGGCTCGGTCAAGGTCTGAAACTTCCCAGGCCCACTCTTCTAATGGATCGGGTCGAGTTATCTATTCCAAGGCTTGACCCAATCTAGCCCGCTTCCCTAACCTAGTCGGGCCGAATTTGCGTCATTAGATCTGTTCGGCCAAGTCCAAATCTCGTATATATATATATGTATAAATCATTTGAATCATTTTAAAAAAAATAAGGCTTACACACTTGGAGCCTACAACTTAATTCCTTACTACCCAAAGAATCTCTCTTTCAACTTATTTCCTTTATATATTATATATATATATATATATATATATATATATATATATATATATAATATATATATATATATATATATATATATATATATATATATATATATATATATATATATATATATATATATATATATTTATTTATTTAGAGAGAGAGAGGGAAATGGTCGGGAATCGATATATTTTTTCCGTTATATATATATATATATATATATATATATATATATATATATATATATATTAAACATTGGCTGACGCCTTCATTGAAATAGAAAAGTAGAGGTTGGAACCGGGAGATGGCCCGAGTTCCTACAAGGTTAGGGTGGAGCCCTTAGCAAAGATCCTAATTAGAAACCGTCATTAACCGGCATTAAGAAATAAAAATATCTATATATAGAAATCTATATATAAAACATTTTTGTCTGTTACTCTTCTTTCTTTCTTTTTTTTTTTTTTTTAGGAAGTTGTAGCTCCGAGAACGAACTCGGATGAGTTCAAAATTCAAAAATAAAAGGGTCTTGGCAGTTGGGGCACGGGGCCCAAGGAGTGTGCAGCCTCCGAGGGGGCTGACGATGTGCGCCGCCCGAGGGTGCGCTGCCCCCGAGGGGGTGCGCTGTGCGAGGAGGGCGCAGAACCCGGGGAAGGGAAAGGGGGGTGGGAGGGGATGCTCAGCCGGGGGTACTCCGGTGCAGGCGGCCGGCGGGGGCGAGAGCACAGGGCACCGGCGGATTAGGCCAGCCCGGAGGGGCGGAGGGGAGGTCCTCGACTGAGGAGGAGCAGCCGAGAGGAGAGACCACCGACGGAGGATGGCGGTAAGGAGGAGGCCAGAGGGGCGGCGCCCTTAGTCGGGAAGGCTCCGGCGGCAGGCCCAGAGCGGCGCAGACGGAGGTGGTGGCAGGGCCGGGAAGAAGGGGCCGACCAACGGGACGGACAGGGCGGAGCCGGGAGGGGGAGGGGGAGGGAGGTGGGCTCCGGCGGAGGAGGCCGGCACGGAGAGGCGCGGCCGGGTGAGCAACAAGGATGGGAGGAAGAGGGAATGGAGGACGGGGACGGAGCGCGAGTCGAAGACGGGGCCGCCGGCGTAGGAGGCCGAGAGGGACGAGGACGACTAACGCGAGAAATGGATGAAAGGGAGGGGGTGGAACGGGGGCGGCGGAGGGAGCGGCGCAGGCCAGAGGGCAGCGCCGCCACGGAAGTCAACGAAGGAAAGGGGGGAGACGACGAGGCCGCAGGGGAATGGACCTTCGCCGGCAAGCGTGCCGGAGGCTGCAGCGCAGCCACGAGGGCCCACGAGGGCTCTGCCGACGAGGGTGAGCAAGGACGCCGGGGGGGCACCGGGGGGCCGATGGCGAGGAAGGGGAAGGGGAACCCACGAGGCCAGCGACGAAGGCAGGAGAGGGGCCGCCCTGGCCGCCAGGGGCCGGAGCGACCTGGGGGGAGGAGGGGCCACTGCAAAAGTAGAGCGGCGGGGGGGCACAACGGGGAAGCCACAGACAGGGGGGGCCAGCAGGAGGGACGGTCGGAAGGAGGGCTATATATATATATATATATATATATATATAAAAAGAGAGAGAGAGAGAGAGAGAGAGAGAGAGAGAAAGAGAGAGGAAATGGTCAGGAATCGATCTCTTGACCACTTGTGCTGCATGCCTCACTATTACCACTAGGCTACGTCGGGAATCGATCTCCTGACTACTTGGGCCGCATGCCTCACCACTACCACTAGGACACACACTTATATGAAGGTAAATTTTTATTCATCAAAACGAAGATTACAACTATGACCTAGACCTGACTACAAAAAAGAAAGGATCCGCCAGATTCTCTTGACTCCGAACATCAACCACGGAAATAACTCCTATTTTGATGATATTATTCACCGTCTTGTGCCTCAACTGCACAATCCTCTTCTTGCCATTTAAAAGGTCATTTGATGCCACCGTTGTAGTCATTTCGTTGTCGTAGTATATCGATACCGCCAAAATGTGCATACCAACCAATGGAAGATCATATATGAGCTCTCAAAGCCATTCTGCTTCATCCGCTGCAACTGTCAGTGCATAGCACTCAGATTCCATAAAAGAGTATGATAGCATATAGTCTGCTTCTTCGACTTCCACAATATAGCACCTCCACCCATGGAGAAGACATTTCCTCCTATGGACCTTTCATTCTGTACTTTTGAGCACCAACTTGCATCACTGAAGCCTTCCACTATTTTTGGATCTCCATAGTAGTTCAGTGCATACTTCTGAGTTCTCTTGAGATATCCTATTACTCGCTTTACATCTTTCCAGTGCTCCACGCTTGTATTGCTCATGAATCGACTCAGCATCCCTACAGAAAAAGTTATGTCAGACCTTGTGGTAGTAGTTGCATACATCAAACTTCGATGACGCTTGAATATTTCAACTGTTTGACGCTTTCCCATGGATTTAGCGTCAGCTTCTTATCACACTTATACAGCTTATCGATTCCTGGAAGATCCTGATACCCATAGCGTGTGAGCATCTTCTCAATGTAGTAACACTATGACAACGTCACTCCAGTTTCCATCCGGATGATCTTTATCCGTAGGATAACATCAACTTCCCCTAATTCCTTCATGCTGAACTTAGATGAGAAAGACTTCTTTGTCTCCATGATATGCTAAATCTTTACCCAAGATCAACATATCGTCTACGTACAGACAAATGACAACTCCTTTCCCGTCAGTGAACTTTGTGTACTCACACTTATCCATCTCGCTGACCTTGTAGCCGTTTGATCTTACGACTCTATCAAACTTCTCATGCCATATATTAGGAGCTTGCTTCAGAACATATAATGATTTACCAACTTACAGACTTTATCTTCAAGGCCCTTGACGATAAACCCTTCTACTTGTTGCATGCAAATCTCTTCGGTCAACTCACCATTCAGGAATGTTATTTTAACATCCATCTGATGAATATCTAGTTTGTGAATTGTACTCAGAGAAATCAACATCCTGATGGTCATCATCCGCGCTATTAGAGCATGTGTCAAAATAATTGATCCCCCTACTTCTGAAAAAATCCCTTGGCTATCAGCCTTGCCTTGAACTTGTCAACAGTTCCATCGGCCTTCATCTTCTTCTAGAAGATCCATTTACATCCGATTGGTTTTTCTCCTTTAGGTAGATCGACCAACACCCACGTTTTGTTGGAGGTTATCGAGTCATACTCATCATTAATAACCTTCTTCTAAAAGATAACATCTCTGGTCTTCATCGCCTCATCATTAGCAAGCAGAACTACTTCCATATGATAGGTGACAAAATCCTCTCTGAAGTCCTTTTGTCTCCTTACTCGCTTAGACATAGGTTCTGCGAGTTTTGGTTCAACCGTTGTTTCTGCAACTTCTTCTTGGACTACATCTTATTAGGAGCTTCAACCTTCTGTGCACCCACACTATTCTTCGGAATGTTCGTGAGAACAATGTTCCTGTGTCTTGCAAATTTGTCTTAAAAAAATTTTGCATCGTAAGATTCAATGATATAATTTGACTCAATATCAAGAAACCTCTTAGTATTACTTTTTCGGCATAACCTAGGAAGATTGTCTTCATAGTCCTTGTTTCCAGCTTCTGAATCTTTAAATCTGGAAACTTCATATACGACAGACACCCTCACACTCGAATGACATTCAAGTTGGGTCTGACCTTGAACTAGAGTTCATGAGGAGTGACATTGAAAGTTACATGCGACACTCTATTCAAAATGAAAGTATTCGTAAGCACAACTTCACCCCAGAAGCAATTTGGAAGACCCACGGTTAACAACATTGAATTCACCATCTATGTTAATATTATGTTCTTTCTTTGTGCAACACCATTTGATTGAGGGGAGTAAGAAGCAGTATTCTCGTTGACAATTCCTTGTTCTCTGCAAAATGATACGTATTCATGATACCTATACTCTCCACCTCGATCGCTTTCAAGTATTTTGAGTTGTTGTCCGTTTTGACGCTCGACTTCAGCCTTGAAGTCCTTAAATTTCTCGAACGCTTCATCTTTAGACTTGAGCAGATAAACGAACGCATACTTTGAGAAATTATCGATAAAGGTAATGAAATACTTCATCCCGGCCATTGTGGAGAACTGTTTGAAGTTACAGATATCTGAGTGCAACAACTCCAGAAGATTTGTACTCCGGTTTACTCATTTAAACAATTTTCTAGTGATCTTCGTCTGCGCACAGACCTCACACTTCTCCACCTTCTTACCCCCATATTTAGAGATAGGTCCTAGATTAGACATCTTGTTAATTCTTTTACAATGAACATGTCTAGTCTATTATGCCACACTACCAAAATAAGTCATATCAGCGACGTATTTAGCGACTCCAAGACAAAATATCGCTAATTTTTGGGGGTTTAGCGATGTTTAACTAAGACGTCGTTGTTTGTCGCCAACAGCGACAAATTGCGACGTCTAGCGACTACAATTTGTTAACTGGGAACCTGCGTCGCAAGTTCGTCGGTACACGTCGCTGATGTAGCGACGTGTAGCGACGTACTTTAAGCGGTGTCGCCGTTTATTAAATATCAGCGACGTTTAGCGACGTCCATTTCGGACGTCGCTAAATGTTTCATATAGGCTGCGAGGGTTTCCTTTTCGATCATTCACAAATTCCCCTCCCCCCTAATTTTTTGCGCGCGCTCCTCCGTCGATTTCCCTCCTCTGGCCTCCTCCTCCGCGGCGCTCCTCCGGCGATCTTCCTCCTCCGGCCTCCTCCTCCTCCTCCTCATCCTCCTCCTCCTCAGGTAGCTCCCCCATCTCTCTCTCTCTCTCACACACACTCTCCCCTGTCCCCGCTTCCCAGTTTCTCCTTGTCTTCTAGCTCTCTCTCTCACTTCTAGTTTGTGTCCACGAGAGCGTGGACTCGCCGTACGAGCAGCAGTGTGACACCTATTTTGTTGGTTTGGACCCGTCGTGTCCCACTGTGTTGACACAAGACTCACAGTGAGACACCTATATACTGATACTGGAAGTTTTTTGGGCATATGAACTGTCAATTTGATATTTTGCTTGGATTGGAATTCCAATTTAGGGTTCGAGCCCTATTTACTGATACTGGAAAAAATGTTAATATATCCAATTTAGGGTTCGAGCCCTATTTACTGATACTGGGAAAAATTTAGGGTTCTCATGATAATTTCCAGAACTTCTTTGCTCTGATGTAACTTCTATGAAAAATGTTCTTTAAAAGAGCGTTTTGTGTATTTCATGATAATTTTCAGAACTTCTTTACTTTGGGAGCAATTTTAACAAAACTCAATGCTATATATATGCAATTTTCTGATCTCAGAATGACCCAACACATATTTCGTTGGGGATTGATGTATTGTTCGTGATTGGTGTCTTGTCTCATAATTAGCTTGTTATGAAGAGGTTCACAGGAATAGGCAAATACTGGTGGTTGGTTTCAGAACAGTGGAGATAATGTTGCAAATTTATATATGATATCCATCCACATTTGCTAGTGTAGTGTGTGTGACCACAACCCACAAGGAGTAGCTCCTTCTTTTTCTCTCCCCCCACCAAGCATCCCCCACTTATGTCACATGCGCACCAACCTGGCATTTTGCCTATGTCTTGGTCTCCAATGCCATCAAGTTCCCATCATTTCCTAGTGGCAAGAAAGAAAGGAAGAAAGAAAGAAAGCATGGACTGTGTTGTCCAACTTCTTTTTTCTTCCTCTTGGGTGATTCCACTTTTCTTTAGTTTTTAGGAGGGGCACTCAGGTGCTTTGCACACTCAGAGGTAGGATAAATCCAGTACAAATTAGGGACTGACATGTTCAGGTAGTTGGTACCAGTGTTTAAGACTAGTTTGATTTGTATAATTTTTGTTAAAGGCAGATAGGTAGGTCATGTATGAGAGACTGGATACCTAGGTATGATGGCTTGGCTAGTTCATGTTACCCAAAGGAAATTTGTCTATTGATATAGACTTAGATAAATTCCTATTGGGAAATGATATTGGAATAAGGATTAACCTGAGAATAGGCTTAACTGAACAGTGATATCAGTTAGCAACTGTTTTCTGAGTTTGAATGTCAGGCATTTTGGGAAAATGGTGAGATACACCTAGTCAGACACTGTCCCTACAGCCATTCGACTGGCGAGGTAGAAATCTATGTACGACATTTGTTATAAGTACTTTGCATTAATCTACGGTACGACATCGTGATCAGGACATAGTCCTTGCAGCCATTCGATTGGCGAGGCAGAAACTATGTAGCCGTAGATAAAGTTGACTGTCCTCCGACCCCCATCCCTTGGCAATGATGATACAACAACCTATCACTACATCTTTTAGTAGTAGATAATGTCTTAGTATTATATTTTGTGTGTTCATCTTATTGATTCTGTTACATCCTTCAGATACTATATTCGATAAGAACATATACTACACCATATGTATAGAACATAGATGATTCATACTAATGTATGCAAGAATGAATTTTGGGTTGTGTTCTGAGCCATCCATTCTCACACTTGACAAAAAATGGAATATAACCTTTTTATCTGCCATTCGACTGGCGAGACAGAAATCTATGTACGACATTTGCTATAAGGAATTTGTATTAATCTATGGTACGACATCGTGATCAGAACATAGTTCCTGCAGCCATTCGATTGGCGAGACAGAAACTATGTAGCCGTAGATAAAGTTGACTGTCCTCCGACCCCCATCACTCGGCAATGATGATACGACAACCTATCACTACATCTTTTAGTAGTAGATAATGTCTTAGTATTACATTTTATGTGTTCATCTTATTGATTCTATTACATCCTTCAGATACTATATTCGATAAGAACATATACTGCACCATATGTACAGAACATAGATGATTCACACTAATGTATGCTAGAATGAATTTTGGGTTGTGTTCTGAGCCATCGGTTCTCACACTTGGCAATTGTGCATGTGAAATATATCGTTAAAGAACATAAAACTTGTGGTCGTACAATCATCACTTCCGTGCGTCAGTTTATGTCGGTCTTCACTTTCTGCAGTAATTATCATAAAATGGATATGAATTACTATATGCGAAACCGTTTGTGGATGAACAATCGTCATCCTGATGAATTATTATCTGTGTCAATCTTTGCAGAATTATCATAAAATAGATATGAATTACTATCTGCGGAACCGTTTGTGGATGTACAATCGTCATCCTGATGACATGTGTGGTGTGCGGGATGAATTTATACAGGGTGTGCAACAGTTCCTGTAGTTTGCCAAGGCGTTCCCTCAGTACATGGACCGTACAAAAATTAAGTGTCCATGTGTGAGATGTCGTAACTTAAAATATCATTCAAAAGTGGATGTGACATATCATTTGTATTCGAGGGGTTTCATGCCAAATTATTATCAGTGGACCAAACACGGAGAACTTGTGCCTTTAGCCTCCGAGCCGGAGCCTTATGTGGAGCCTTATGTAGATGTCCACGAGCATGTTGATTACGACCAAGGGTGGACGAACATGGTTTTCAATGCTGCGGGGCCTAGTTTCGATCCGAACAATCAATATACAGCTGAGGAGGCACCGAATGCCGATGCTGTAAAGTTCATGGAGTTGTTGGAGAATGCAAGGACTCCTTTATATCCTGGTTGTGATGACCATTCACCGTTGGAGGTGATTACAAGATTGTTGAGCATAAAATCAGATTTTAACATGTCTCAAGAATGCTACAACCGAATACTGGAGTTAATTAAATATATATTGCCAGAGGGTGGCAAGTTACCTAAAGACTTCTACCGATCCAAGAGAATGGTGAGATCGCTCTGGATGGGGTATGAAAAAATTGACACATGTCACAACGGATGCATGTTGTACTATAAGGACGACAAGGATGAAGACGCCTGCAGATTTTGTGGTGCCGATCGCTTCAAGGCAACTAGCACAACAAGGACTTCTGGTGCACGCAAGCCAACAGATTTGATACACTATTTGCCTTTGACGCAGCGGTTGCAGAGGTTGTTTATAGCAAAAGAGACAGCTGATAATATGAGTTGGCACAAGAGGGAACAAATAAATGGAGTACTGGATCAGCCATCCGACGGGGAAGCATGGAAGCACTTTGATCGAGTGTATCACGATTTTGCTTCGGAGCCGCATAATGTCAGATTGGGGCTTTTCTTCGACGGTTTTACCCCATTTGGACTTTCGAGCTCACAATATTCTTGTTGGCCTGTGATTGTTACTCCGTACAACTTGCCGCCTTGGATGTGTATGAAGACTCCTTACATGTTCCTAACTGTTATTATTCCAGGTCCGAAGAACCCGAAGAGGAACATCGATGTGTATTTACAGCCCTTGGTAGATGAGCTGAATCAGTTGTGGAAAGTAGGTGCAACCACATATGATGTTTCTAGAAAGCAGAACTTTCAGATGAGGGCCGCACTAATATGGACCATCAATGATTTCCCGGCCTATGGAATGTTATCGGGTTGGAGCACCCATAGTCGTCTCGCTAGTCCGTATTGCATGGATCGCACTAAGGCTTTCCATTTGAAACACGAAGAAAAATCGTGTTTCTTTGATTGTCATCGACAGTTCCTGCCAAAGGATCATCCGTACCGGAGGAACAGGAATGCTTTTCGTGCTGGCGTGGTAGAGAAGTCCAGTCCACCGCCACGGTGGTCCGGGGACACGATATGGAAGGAAGTTAAAGAATTGTCAAGTGCTATTGAAGAGCCTACAGCGGGGTACAAGTGTGATAGATTTGGCCGCGCTCACAACTGGACGAAGAGGAGTATATTCTGGGACCTACCATATTGGAGTGACCATCTGCTCAGACATAACCTGGATGTCATGCATATCGAGAAGAATATATTTGACAATATAATAAATACTGTGATGGACGTAAAGGGAAAGACGAAAGACAATCCCAAGGCCATGTTGGACTTAGAAGAAATATGCAGACGTCCAGAGTTGCATTTGATAAAGGAAGGCAGTAGAAAGTATAAGCAACCCAGGGCCATTTTCTCACTGGACAAGGAGGACAAAGGTAAACTTTGTAGGTGAATCCAGGGCCTAAAATTTCCAGACGGGTACGTATCGAATTTGAGAAGATGTGTTGACCCGAAGGAGAACAAACTACAGGGTATGAAGAGCCACGACTGTCACATTTTTATGGAGAGGTTAATCCCGATTGCATTTCGGGAATTCTTACCTCAGGTCGTTTGGGATCCACTGACAGAGCTTAGCATATTCTTCAGAGATCTTTGTTCTACTAAGTTACTCGTCGATCAGCTTGAAAAGCAGGAGAAGGACATTGCAGTAATATTGTGTAAGCTTGAGAGGGTGTTCCCTCCTGGATTCTTCGACTCTATGGAGCATTTGCCAATTCATCTTTCATATGAGGCACGTGTTGGTGGGCCCGTCGATTATCGGTGGATGTACCCGTTCGAGCGCCATCTAAACCACCTGAATAGGAAGGTGAAAAATAAGGCACGGGTCGAGGGTTCTATTTGTGAAGCCTATATCCTTGAAGAGATTATAAACTTTTGTTCAATGTATTTCATGCCTCATATTGCTACAAATAGAACAAGAGCTCCGAGGAACGACGATGGAGATATAGAATATAATGATGCATTATTGAAAGTCTTCAATGCTCTTGGAAAGCCTTCTAGAAAACTGAAAAAGAGATATTTGAATGATGAGGAACTAAAGGCTGCCCAGATATATATATTACTCAACTGCGAGGAGGATGAATGAGAAAAGCTAGAATGGTAAGTAAAAATCTTCAGCGTTCAAGTCATCTATTTGTTGATTACGTTATTATAATTTAACGAGTATATCCCGATATTTATTGGTTTTCAGCAAATTTAATGATGAGGTGAGGTCAAGTAGACCATACATTGCAGATAAAGAAGTAGAAGAAATGAGACTTCATTTTCCGTCTTGGTTGACTGCATATGTACGTAAGAAGCTAGTTAGAATCTTCCTCCATTCACAACTGCACAAGAAATAACTTAACATTAAACTTAATTTTGTATCTTCTCGTGTTTAGGTCGATCGTCCGGATGTCATCCTTGAGAATGAATCTATTAGAACTCTTGCCAAGGGACCAATTTATGTCGTCAAAATATGGCCAAGTTATTGCGTGAATGGGTTTAAGTTCAAGTCAACAAATGCTCTCATCAGAGATAGCTTCCTGGATCTTGATTCCACAAAAAACAGTTGCTTATGTATCAAATCTACCAACTACAAAGATGACACTCCAGGCAATGATTTCTATGGCGTCTTACAGAAGATCGTGGAATTGACGTACAACTATGGCATAGAGCCTGCCAAGATTGTGTTGTTCAAAGTTGATTGGTTCGATCCCATACAAGATCAAGGATGGAAAATTGACAAGCATGGTCTTGTGGATATTAACTACCATCGTCGATACTAAGGATACGAACGATTTATCCTAGCAAGTCAAGCTCAACTCGTATATTTTACAACATATCCTAGACGAAAAACAACGAGGTACGACTGGTGGGCAGTATGCAAGACTAAAGCCAGAAATACCTACGACATCGACGAAGTGGCTTATCAGGAGGACGAGCTACCTCTTGTACCAAATACAGTTGATGTCGACTCAGCAGAAGTTCCCCATTCAATATCTACTTGTGTAGAAGAGGTACCAGTATTCGAAGGAGAAGACAAAGGAGATGCTAGTGACGATGATGAGGAAGAGGAATAGGAGGAGGAGGAGGAGGCAAACGAAGAAGATGAATTTTCAGAGGATGATTGAGAAACTGTGATTTTGATGTATTTATATTTCTGTAATCTTAAATTATGAACTATGATCATTTCTATTAGTATTCAGAGTTTTGAAAACTTAAATTATGAACTCCAATGTATGCAGATATTTCTAAACTGTCATTGTATTTATTTATATTTTCAATCATAAACTGTGATTTTGATGTATTCATACTTCTGTAATCTTAAATTATGAACTCCAATATTATTATCAGCATGGCAGGACGATGCGGAGGCACCTCAGGGCGACGCGGAGATAAGCCAGGACGAGCCGTATCCTTAGGTGGGCAGAGAGCTCCGTTACCAGAGGATGGCTCCGGACCATCGTCTGACCCGAGCACTCCATTGTACCATACGGTCGCAGGTCCGGGTGGCAGTACACCTGCGACGAGCAGTTCCAGGCTTGCTGATCATACTCCTTCCCCTAGCCTTCCTACCACTGACAGCAGCATGACGGGTGGGGAGCAGGTGGAGGAGGTAGTCCCTACTCCCGTCCGGGCAGATCCATACCAGGGTGACCCTCCATGCGCACCTCAGGACGAGACGAGGATGGAGATTTGGGCCGACGGTCCTACGAAGTAAGTTAAATGAATATATATATATATATATATATATATATATATATATATATATATATATATATAATGCATGTCTGTATATCTATATATATTCATTAATACGTCGGTTATCGTTGTATACGGATATCGTCCCTCGTCGGTACAGAGAGCGTTGGGCTCCTTTCTAAGGTCCAACTATGGGGGTCCGTGGATCAACTACTCGGATGCCTCGAAAGAGAGGAAGGCATTCGGGTTTGCCTACTTCAAGGTAACTAAAGATAGTTAATTTAGTATGATTAATATAATTTTAAGTATTTTTTAGAACTTATTATTTTAATTTGTAATTCTTGTAGATGACTTATTTTTATCCACCACACTGGGCCGAGCAGATTGAGAGGTAGTTTTCTGCCGTCGCCGCCAAGTTGATCCGTGATGCAATTGACGATCAGAAAGCTCGTCAGCGCTCCGGAAAGCCGATTGCTGGTTGGATCACACCTGACCAGTGGACCACGATGATGGCTCGATTTGAGGATCCCCGGTACAGAGAGCGGTCGGAGTAGGCGAAGGCGGCTAGGACGAGGGACGGAAAGTGGTGTGATGGATCGATTCCTATGACGGAGTATTTCTATCGTCTGGTATGTAATTTATTGCAATATATAAGATTTTATTGATAGTAGGAGTATATAATTTTTTATTTTACTAAAGAATAAAATATAATAAATATGCAGGTACAGAGGGGTGAGGACGCAAACATGGTGACCGTCTTCCTGGCCACCCATCGGAATGATGGGAAGCTCATCGACGACCGGGCTACTCAGAGCTATGTAAGTACTAATTTAGATTTCGTTAATTTTTAACACAACTTGAAGAATATACAGATAACCATATAGTTAATAATAATTAAATACTTTAGACATTTATTAGGCTAATTTAGGTAAGTACTGATGTATAGAGATGCACAATGATTTCTAGGACGAGTTTGTTAGGCTACGTGATGAGCGTGCGAGTGCTAGTGCACCGGCATAGGGAGGGGTTGGTACATCGCAGCCCTTTCTTCCTCAGTCGAAGGACGAGCTCTGGAAGACTGCTGTTGGTGGTCTTCAGAGGGGTACGTACTACGGTACGGGGTCCTACGGCACATTTGTTGCGACGCAGGCATCCAGGGCTCCCTCTGCCTGTGCGCATTCATAGCAGTCACAGGCCGAGTCGTCCCGAGTCAAGGGTACCATTGCCCGCCAAATTGCTGAGCTGCACGACGATATACTGAGGAGGATTTCTGAGCAGCCGTGGTCTCAGGCACAAGGGGACGCTGCGTCGGTCACCGCACGCTTTGACGAGCTCGAGCGCAACGTGCGGCACGTACAGGGGACGTAGGAGTCCATTCACGACACCATTACTAGGATAGTGGCTTGCATAGAGCAATGCAGCACCAGACTGCTAGCCCTAGAGGAGACGCGGACGCACCCATCTCCAGCGGTTACACTGTCTCCTTCTCCAGCGGTTGCATTGCCTCCTCCTCCAGCGGTTGTATTGTCTCCTTCTTCATCGTCGTCGGTGGTTCTTACACCGGAGCAGTATGCTTACCTTCTTTCCAGGAGCGGTGATGCTCCTCCTGATCAGCCGTAGTCGACATATATGTATATTGTTGTGTGATGGCCTATTGTTGCGTCTTTTATGTGGTTATACATACATTATTCTTATATGGACCATTATGTTTGACATTGTTGTTACAATTTTAAATATATCTGTGTTGATTGATGAGATTGTGTTTCAATCGTGTTCGTGATTGTGTGTATCTGTGTTGTTTGATACTGTGTTCGTGATACACACCGTCGCTGTTTGATACTTTGTGTTCGTGATACACACCATCGCTGTTTGATACACATTTGTGTTCGTGATTGTGTATCTATGTTGTTTGATACTTTGTGTATCTGCTTTAAATGCTGTAGGGGATGCTGCAAATATTGTATTTTTTAATTTTTTTTTCAAAATTAGCGACGTTCAGCGACGTTCAGCGACAAAAGTTAACGTCGCTATGTAAGTAACGGAACGTCGCTAACTGTGATGAATACCGTCGCTGATCGTCACTAAACGTCGCTAGGTACACGTCGCTAAACGTCGCTATATGTCGGTACTATAGCAACGTAATAACGTTGTAGAACGTCGCCATTTGGCTCTCAAGCCAGGTCAGCATCGATGCATGTCAAGTCGCTCAACGTCGCTAGGTGACGTCGGTAACTGCTGTCGTTTTACGTCGCTGGTAGTCGCTGAATTAGCGACGTGTATGTGTCGCTAAGTGTCGTCGCAATAGCGACGTATTGTGACGTCGTGTTGTTTAGCGACTAGGTTAATTGCGACAACGTCCAAACGTCGCTAATTGAAATTAGCGACGTATTTTTCTTGTTTAGCGACGTCCTGCGGCGTCGCTGATTTGACAGATTTTAGTAGTGCCATAACTCAAGAGAATAAGCACAAAAAGAGAGTGCATTTATTATCTCAATTGGAATTACAAGTTGATGTTTAAACATCTTTTCGGTACAAAATATTTTTTTGAAGTATGTTCCTTTAAAAGACATAACCACCTGACCAGCGTTAATATCTATCCTCAAGCCCGCGTTGTAGAGCAGACTTTCTGAGATCCGTTTCTTGGCTATCATCGGTACATGATTCACATCCTGAAGCATCAGCAACTTTCCCGAAGTCAGTTTCAGTACCACCGTCCTGATCCCCAAAACTTCAGCTTATGTCTGGTTTGCCACCATAACCTTCTCAGAAATAGGTTTGTATGTGGTGAACCACTCCTCCTTAGAACAAACATGGCACGATGCCCAATGTCTATACACCAGTCCGTATCAACACTAGTCGAGTCAACCTACGCAGTCATATCAACAAAGTTAGCATTACCTTGCCCTTTATGTTTAAGTTTTTCTTTGCAGTCCTTCCTGAAGTGGTCTTGCTTGCCACAGTTGAACCAAACCCTATGGTCCTTAGACTTTGGCTTGAACTGAGCCGACTTTACCTTCAGATGGTGAACGTCCTTATTCTTATTGTAGGGAGCCTTCTGCTTCGCCTTAGAGTTTCCTCCTTGCACTAAGTAGGCCTTGGCCATCTGTTTGGACAAGGTGTCCACTTTTAGTTAATCCCTCAACTCATCTTTAACATGAATCCAATACAAAAGGCGCTTAAGATCCACCTCCATCTTCTTGCGGTGCATGTCCGCGATGAAATTGTTCCACCCAGGTGGGAGCTTGGCGACAATACCTCCGACGACGAAAGCATCGACCAAGGACATGTCGTCATCTGCAAGCTTATGACGGAACTTAAGGAATTCCTTGACTTGAGGCAACATCATTTTGTCGTCCTCAAATTGCATCCTCCAGACCTTTTCGGTCATGTAAATCTTGTCTGTTTTCATCTGCCTTGTAGAGATTCTCCGTAGAATTTTATACGTCCTTGGCATTAAAAATCTTGCTATGGAATTATAGGTTCAGGATCTTCCAATACGCAGTCTGCGCTCACGAGTTGAAGATTGAGGTTGACCTTTTCCTTCGAGAATTTTTAATGCTCTCCGTCAAACTTTTCAAGTTTTTTAAAACTTGTGTCGAGATGGTTTGCACGGTTGTTCTCCATCGGATTCGGATCTTGCTTTGAGATTGTTATTCCCGAAACAGATCTAGATGGAGGAACGATCAAAAAACAGAGACTTCTTGCAAATAAATTTTTTCTCTATTCTGATATAGCAACAGTCAGAAGCAGAGACCTCCCGCAAATAAATTTGCTCTCTATTCTAAGTATTTAGGATTTTGGAGACTTCTTCCAAAAGCCACTCGGTAAAGAAGAAGAAGGAAGAAAACAACTCTTCTGGGGTAGTGAGAATCACCATTTCCTAAAGCAAGATTCGCTCTACCGCGATCTACTTCCAGGAACCAGCAAGTTTTATGGGAACTTCTGGAACGCTCGTCGTCACCTCCTGTACGAACTCACCGAACTCCTTTGGAGTCTGGAGGCAGCGGCCACACAACTCTCTTCGTCTCTCAATTTCGGAGTAAGTTCTCAAATGAGGCACGAAGAGAATATTTATAAAGTTAGGTGAAGCCCTAACCCTAATCCCGGCCGCCAACTAATTTCTAAAAGATAGGAGCGAATAATGGAACGATTCGACAGAATTAAATCCAAATCCCACAAAAGATGGATATGAATAATTGACTCAATCTTTCCACCACCACTCAAATGTTCCAATCAGCCAGATTATGTGCCAACAACATCCATGTGCCCATGCGCCAATATTGACGAGCACACGAGCACAACAACAATACAGAAAATGCTATGTGCTAATGCTGATGTGCAAAGTGCGCCAACAAAGTGCTATTTTACGCCCTTGAGTTCGAGCCCGAGTCTGAGTCGCTAAGCCCTTTCGGTGCTTAGCTCCTAAGGAAATAATCTCATGAGCATGACAAAAAGCATAAATGCTTCATTGAGGAGTTAATCCTTTTTCCACTAGAAAAAATACACCCATATGTCACCCATGTGCCCCACCATAACCCATGTGCACATTCTAACACAAGCAAAACTATATATTGACATACTCACTTTTTGGTGTGAGCAATGTGGGACTATCATTTTAGTTCCAAAGGTAAAAACACCAACATGCCCCCTCCGCAGAAAGTGCGCACATATACGTTCAAATTTCTTTATGGTATCCTTGGAAAGAATAATGGCATGCAACCAGTACATAGCTATCTGTCACGGACTTAGTATTTTTGCTAGCACTTCGTCCCGTGCGGCGCACTGTCTTCCTCCTCGAAGACTCATGCAAGCCTTCTCAACACGACTTAGCTAAATCGCTAAAGAAAATATGGAGAGTGGAGCAAAGTGGGACTCGTAAGAACTTCTTTATTGAATTGGAGACTTCACGGGCCTTCCAGAAGGTTCTGGGGCCTCCTAGAAGGATCTTGGGCCTTCCAGAGAAATCCATCATCTTTCAGAGAGTTGTGCCATCTTCTGGAATGTTTTAGAAGCTTTCCGCATAACCTTAGTCCGTGGAAAGGTTATGCAACTTGGCCTCGGGCGGGGTGCAACATTTGGGACGTTACATATCGCTGAAATGACGACTGTGATGAGTTCAATCATACCCCCAAAGGACAAAATTTGTGGCTGCTATCCCTCAGTATCGATTGCGCATAATTGAGAAGACCCTAGCAATCCGCATCAACGACATAGTTGATAGATAGGGGAATGCCCAAATATTTGACATGGTGCTTCCCTTCCGATATGCCTATCTTATCCAGCCAAGCTTCTTTGTTCTTATATATGTGATTCATGAACATCTGGATCTTGTTTTAGTTAAGTTGCAGTCCCGACCAACTCTCAAAAGAATCTATGATACCCTTTGGAGTGTCAAGGGATCTATTCGAAGGCCCCATGAAAAGTAGCAGGTCGTCAGCATAAATAAGGTGGAAGACCACAGGATTCGTCTTTCGAAATAGGGGGTAATCAATCCCTTACCAACCGTATCATCTAGTAGACAGGTGAGGAACTCCATCAAAATCTTAAATAGGTACTAAGATAGGGGTCCCCTTGTCTCAAGCCTCTACTACTGCGGAAAAACCCTCTGGATTACCCCTAACCCTGACAGAGAAAGAGGACGAACATATACACCATCATCCTATCCATCCACCAATTGTCAAACCCCTTGCAGAGCATGATATAACACAGGAGATTAACCATGCATAATCTTTTTTGAGGTCCAATTTCAAACACGTTTTATGACCTACTTGTTTGTTAAAATCCCTCACGAACTCGTGAGCCAAGTTTTTTGATATATAGCGTATTTTTTAAAAAGTCATCTGATTAGGAGATATAAGCTCCTGCATGATATCCCTCATCCGGTCACACATAAGGTAGGTGCTAATCTTCTAGACGAAGTTACAACACGCAATAGGTCTAAAATCTCCTAACGAAGTCGCCCCCTCAACCTTTGCAATCAAGACCACAAAAGTATGGTTAAGCTCCTTAAGAGTTAAGCTCCTTAAGAGCTTTCCAGAATTAAAGAACACACACTCACCGCTTCTAGAATATCCTCCTTAATCATTTTCTCAGTATTTCTTGAAGAAAGTAGCCCCGAAACCATCTGGGCCTAACCATTTGTTAGGATCCGCATATATATATATATTTTTTTTGTCCTTAATCATTTTCTCAGTATTTCTTGAAGAAAGCAGCCCCGAAACCATCTGGGCCTAACGATTTGTTAGGATCCGCATATATATATATATATATATATATATATATATATATATATATATAGAGAGAGAGAGAGAGAGAGGAAAAATATATATATATATATATAGAGAGAGAGATAGAGAGAGAGGGGGCATGCGGGCTAGTCCAGGTCTAGCTTGTACCCATTCTAGTCATGGGTCCGGACTGGGTTTCAATATTCAAGTTAAAGTCTAGTCCGACCCATATTACACCTCTACTACATATTGTCGTAGGTTTTTTAGCTTTGATATGAATCCCTACTGTACATCCAGTCCTATTTTGTCGATCTAACATATGTGCAATCGTACACGTATCAGGGCCAAATTATGTGTGTATGTGTGTGTGTGTCACGACCCGCTCCCGGATAATCGAGTACGAGTTCGTAGCAAAGCCCAGCCTACCCTGTGGTATCGGCAGTAGAACGCTGTCTAGTAACGCACAATAAATCCTCTACAGATACAAGTGATCACAGATACAAATCATATTCAGAATAACACAAACCAAGGAAATAAAAGCATGATAGAGATTGAAATAATAATAAGATCCAAATCCAGCATTTGAAAGACTAAATCCATAATAATAATATGATCCATCTGGAGACAAATCTGGTCTAACTATGAAAGTAAAACTAAAGCATAATAAAAGGTAAATCTAGATTCCTCCAGAGATCGATCATGGATCCTGAGTCTCGATACCAACATCGTCGACACCATCTCTGATGGCCTATAATAAGAAGTGTACAGATAGTTGTCATCCTCTGCTATATTGTCAATAATCCAGTCAGAAAAGGAGCAAAGTACAACCATATTGCATTTAATATAGTTAGCAAAAAATAAGCTAGAATAATAAAAAATAATAACTGTAAAGAACATGCAAAGAACTAGAGGATATGAACTATATATGAGAAACAATAACCATGAACAAGTAAGCCATTAGAAAAGAAACATGTAGATAAGAACTGCACTATGATCATGAACAATGGAAACAACTGTGTGTGTGAAATACCTTTCGATACGTGAACGACTTGGCTAATACGACACATCATAGATGGCTGTCCACAATAAAAGAGTACGACTAACCCATACATGCGGTGTATGAATTAGCTATTCATAAGAACAATATTTGGGTTTGTTCACATACCTACCGAGTATTTTCCCTTCTGACTCACTAAACAACAATATGGTCAATGATACAATAGCCTATCATGTCACTATCGTGTCTCAACGAAATATCAACAAAGGACACAATAAAGAAAGCATTGTAATATACTAAAAATGTAATGCAATACTGTACTTGTCTGGACTCCTGAACAAACAATAATCATAAGTCGAGGATGAGAGGGACGTCGACCTAGAAGCTATCAACCCATATTGCACCATCGTACCACGAACCTTGCACGAAAGCCACAAGTCAATTTTAAGATTCTAATTCTAAAATCATGGAATAAGTGGCTAACGGGTTAACTTATATAATATTATTTAATTCTAAAATAAATTACTTTATATCTAATTTAACCTAATAATAATTTGAAATATAATTCAATAAGGTGTTTTAATTATAGAAAGTCATGTTTCCAATTTTGGAAACTATGACACTCAACTCGAGGTGTACCATTGACTAACTAGTCAAACGTTCTGAACTTGATGATTTGAAAGTGTATCTTGGTAGATTTCAGCGCCACGAGTGTGTCGGAATCGACCATGCCGTAAAATCACGATTTCGTCAAAAGTTATCGCCGTTATGGCTAACCGTGACCAAATCGACGATTTACAGATCAAATCTGAGTTCAACATAATAAATAAAATATTAAAGGAATTTCTGGAAAAATTATATGTCGTAGATCATCGTGTCATCTTTCCAAAACTTCAAACGGATCGCAAATCGGAGTTCGGGATCTCCTGAAATCTCGAAAACCATATGATGTGTTGAGTTTTGGACAACCGACACTCAAATATATCTCCAAAAATTCACAAACAAAATATCAGTAATTAAATTATATATTCTAAAATCTAACCTTGAGACGATTCCAACAATAAAACGGTGTGCAAAAATGACGTCGGGGCTGTCCGCAATCGCTCTGTGAAGTCAGAAGTCTCTAAGGAGCAAACTTCTAAAAAATCGGCCAAGAATTTAGGTTTTCAGGAAACCACAATAAGTATATATATATAGTCAGTGGCTAAGGAGAGGCGGTTGAGCCGCTTGAGCTGCCACGTGGCATGATATCGTCGGCCCCGCTCAAAAATGGACGGTCAGATGGCGGGTCGGCTTGGTTGAGTCGGCTGCCAAGCAGTTTCCTTTTTAAGCTAATGCTGAGTCACCGCCTGAGCAGCTGATAGCTGGGCCCACCCGCTCAGCCCAAGTGGTTGACGTGTGGGCCCGACTGCGCTGACTGGGTATTTGACTATGTAACTAATTTCAGAAATTGATTTAAAAATCAATTTAACTCCAAGTAACTCCAAATAAATTCTTAAAATTCTAAAAAAAAATCCAAAAATAATAGAAAATATTTTAACTATCCAGAACCCAATAAAAATATTGGGTCCCAAAATAACCCCGGATGACCTTACTGTAAATTTTAGAAGTCCTTGAAAATACTATACCTTCATAAATAAAATATCTAAAAATATCCAAAATTTATAAAAAAAATATATAATAGGTAGATAACCTACGTAGAAGCTATCTAGAGGCCACATGACCTTAGTATAGTCATAGCTCACCTATAAGCTTAGGCATGACCCCTAATAATCATAAAATAAATCGAAATCATATTTCCTAATCTAGGAGGCAGGTGCCACATACTATCCCTCTTAAAAATATTTTTGTCCTCAAAAATCAACATAGCATAATAAATAACGTCTACAGGAAATCTAAGATAATTCATAGTCTAGATCAAGAAAAAGATTAAGAAATCTAGGATAACTAATCAAGCATACTGCTAATCAACTAAACACGCACGCTAACTATAACTATGGAAGGCATTTAAGGGAACCTATTTATTTTACATATATATTGAGGTCGAGTTACAGCTACAAATGATTGCCCTTGTCCTTGCTGTTGTGGTCCCCCTAGTCCTTCCTAAGTAGGTGATGGGCCTTGACGAGTAAATGATGTTGGACAATCTTTCACCTGGTGCATAGCTGATTTATATGATAAGCATTGTCCCAATCTTTTGCGACATATATCAAAATAATGTCATGGCCTCCGACAATATGAGCATGTAGTTGTCATCTGAGTCTGATTCTGCTGTTATGGTGCTGGAGCTTTACCAGAAGGTCAGAACTGCTGCTGCTGGGAACGAGGGTGCTGATGATACTACTGCGGTGAAGTCTTCCCTGAAACATTGGAACATTTTGTTGGTCCCGATTGGCTGCTACCTCCTCTGTACGCATCTCGACCTCTCTTTGACAAAGGATTCAATTCTCTCTCTACTCCTTATTCTACCTTCATGATCTTCTCATAGGTAGTTGTTCGACTGATAGCGACAGCTAGGCGAGTCTCACGAGATATTCATTTCTTGAATCTTCGAGCTTTACTTTCAGGGGTGTTGACCATGTACTCCGCAAAATGGCTGAGTCAACTAAACTCTGCGTTATACTCGTCGACGGTGAGGTTTCCCTGCTCCAGTCTCTCGAACTGACTCTCTAAGGCCTCCCGAGCTACTTCGGGGTAGAACTTCTTCTTGAATAGCTCCTTGAACTCTGTCCAAGTCACATTAGGTGCGGAAAGTCGGGGTTATCTTGATACTACGTCTAGGCGATATCGAATAGCTACATGCTGGCCGACTCTATCTTCAATCTTTAGGAACTCGAGCCATCCGAAGAAGCCGCTCCATGTTCTTTATCCACTCATCAGCAAAGAGAATCCCTTTTGTCCTATAGAATTCCAAAGGGTCTAAGGTTCATGAAGTCCTTGGAAGTTCCTAGGCGAGGTCGGGGAGCATCTGTAGTCTGAAGAGCCTCTCTCAAACTATCGCAAAAAATATTAGCTTACTCAGTCTGGAAATCGATGAGTTGCTGGAATAATCCAAGAAGCTGAGTATTGTCCAGTGTAGGTGGTAGAGGTGGAGTCTGCGGAGGAAACTACGGGGTGGTGGAATATTATCTCTACGAAACTTCGAGGTGTGTGGATGTAACCGGTCGCCCTAATGAGTAAGTTGGCCTTAATGTGACGGCGGGGTCCAAGCTGTAGAAGTTACGCCTACAGCTGGTGGGGTGTCCATGGGAGCGGTGTGCCTGTCCTAAGAATCCATTAACTACAATAAAAGAAAATCATTAAATGGTGGAAAAATTCAAGCAGGATGCAAATCAAGGAATTGTTGAATTCAAATGTGGAGATCAATAACGTGTCAAACATGTGGAGGACCTTAAAATCTAATCATATTCATAGGCCCGCAGTAGTACGACTAACTTAAGTACTACCACGAGTTCGCAATCTTTTGAAAAATTGGACCTGTGTGGGCCACTGTCACGAACCGCTAACGGATAACCGAGTACGAGTTCGTAGCCAAGCTCAGCCTACGCTACGGTATCGGTGGTAGAATATTCTCTAGTAACACACAATAAATCCTCCACAGATACAAGTAATCACAAATACAAATCATACTCAGCAATAACACAAACCAAGAAAATAAGAGTAGGATAGATAATGAAATAATAATAAGATCCAAATCCAACAGTAGAAATACAAAATCTAGAATAATAATATGGTTCATCCGGAGACAAATCCAGTCCAACTATGAAAGTAAAACTAAAGCATAATAAAAGGTAAATCTATATCCCTTCAGAGATCGATCACGTCTCCCGAGTCTCGGTACCAACATCTTTGACACCACTCTCTGATGATCCGTAATAAAACTGTAGAGATAGTCGTCATCCTCTCCTAAATAGTAACAATAAAGGACAATGAGAAACAACCATATTGCATTTAATGTAGTTAGCACAAAATAGGTTAGAACAATGAGAAACAGTACCGATAAAGAACATGTAAAGAACTAGCAGGATATGAACTATATATGAGAAACAATAACCATGCACAAGTAAGCCACTAGAAAAGAAACATGTAGATAAGAACTACACTATGATCATAAACAATGGAAACAATTGTGTGTGAAATACTTTTCAATGCGTGAACTTCTTGGCTAATACAGCACACCATAGACGGCTATCCACAATAAAAAGATACGACTAACCCATATATTTGGTGTATGACTTAGCTATCCACAATAACAATAGTTGGGTTTGTTCACATACCTATCGAGTATTTTTCCTCTCGACTCACTAAACAATATGGTCAATGATACAATAGCTTACCGTGTCACTATCGTGTCTCGACGGAATATCAAACATTGACACAATAAAGAAAGCATTATAATGTACTAAAAACATAATGCAGTACTATACTTGCCTGGACTCCTGAACAAACCATAATCACAATTCGAGGATGAGAGGAATGCCGACCTAGAAGCTATCAACCCATATCGCACCATCGTACCACGAACCATACACGAAAGCCACAAGTCAATTCCAAGATTCTAATTCTAAAATCATGGAATGAGTGACTAATGGATTAACGTATCTAATATTATTTGATTCTAAAATAAATCACTTAAATCTAATTTAACCTAATAATAATCTGAAATATAATTTAAATAAGAAATTTTGACCATAGAAAGTTACGTTTCCAATTTTGGAAACTATCGCACACAAATCGAGGTCTACCGTTGACTAACTAATCAAATGGTATGAACTCGATGATTTGAAAATGTTTTTTTGTAGATTTTAGTAGCACGAGTGCACTAGAATTGATCGTGCTGCAAAATCGCGATTTGATCAAAAGTTATCACCGTTATGGCTAACCGTGACCAAATCTATGATTTATCGATCAAATCTGAGTACAACATAATAAATAAAATATTAAACGAATAATTTTTTAGAAAAATCATATGTTGAAACTTGTCGTGTCATCTTTCCAAAACTTCAAACTGATCGCAAATCGGAGTTCGGGATCTCCTGGAATCTCAAAAACCGTACGATGTGTCGAGTTTTGGACAACCGACAATCAAATAAATCTCTAGAAATTCACAAAAAATATCAATAAATAAATTATATATTCTAAAAGCTGACCTTGGGATTCCAACAAAAAATGGTGCACAAAAACGACGTCGGGGCTGTCCTCAATCGCTCCGTAAAGTCGAAAGTCTCCAAAGAGCAAACTTCTCAAAAATCGGCTAAAGAATTTAGGTTTTCTAGAAATAGGTATATATATATATATATATATATATATATATATATATATATATATATTTAAAATACCAAAACCTTCCCAACTTTATTTATACCAAGGCGCAAAATGCCGAAGCCTTTACAAGTAAGCGCAAATGTAAAACAGAAAAAGGAAAGGAAAATTAAGAAGAGCAAGGACTGCCAAAAGTCCTCATATCCGAGTTTGCAGTATCTGATAACTTTGTGAGTCTGTCGAAGAACCTCTCGGATAAGCTAATTGGCGAATATTGGTGGCCCTTGTATTTGAATTTGTTACAGTTCTTTCAAAGGACCCACGTGATGGCGGCTGCAACGATCTGGTGGTCGTGTGAGGCGCTACTCCAAATAGCTAGAAGATCGTTGAAGCTCCCACCAGCCTGGTCCTGATTGCAATGATGAGAGAGAACGGTCCAAAACCTTGTAGGCAGTCTCCAGAGTAGAAAATATGGTCAACCATTTCAGGCTGTCTCGTCGTGCAACAATGACACGCAAATGCTAAACTGAAGTCGATGGTGGTGAGAGCGTCATCAGTGGGTAGCTTCTTACGAAATGCTCTCCACACCAGGAAGGACCATTTTTTGGGAATACGGACTGCCAAAGAGAACCAAAGTTGAAAGACGTCACCCCAATGCCGTGAGCAACACTTCTGGCCGCTGCTACCGCGAAGGATCTGTTGGCCGAGATAGACCATCGCAGAGTGTCAGGTTCCGATCCGATCTTCAGCCCAGCATCAAAAAGCATAGCTGCGGCCTCATCCCCAATCCAGTCTTGAACCCTGTCCCAGTTCCAGTCGCCCGAGACATCCCACATATCTCGAATCGAACTTTATGGAGGAGCAGCCAGGAACTGGGAAAGGATATCTTTCCCGAACCAATGTTCGAAGAAGAGAGATGATTTTCCTGACCCCAGTTGAAGACGGATCAGAGGTTCAGCTAGGCACCGACCATGGAGGATGCGACGCCATGACGCGGATAATCTGCAGCTCAAATCAGCGGCGGACGGATGAATGTGCTTAAAATATCTGGCCTTTATGAATCACGTCCATAAATTACGACTCAATCAAAGCTTCTACCACAACTTCATCGAGCAAGCATCAACGAAACGCGACAGCCTACAAAATCTAAGACCTCCGTCATCGGTAGATTTGGTCATGGAGTCCCAACTTGCCCAATGATGCTTGTCCTTTTCGTCGTAGTGACCCCAGAAGAAGTTGGCAAAGAGGTTTTCGATGGTAGTGAGTACCTTCTTAAGGGGTGAGCAAGCGGTAACGTGTATATGGGGATAAAGGAGAGGATGTTCTGAATCAGAATTATCTTTCCGTCAGGCGATAATGTTGTGTTGTGCCACCCCTCAATTTTTTTTTCCAAATTTTGCCTACCAGCCCTTCAAAGATGCTCGCGCTACTTCTGCCGTATACCAATAGACACCCTAAGTAGGAGAAAGGAGAGTACACGACAGATAAGGAAGTAATATTGGTAAGGGTAGCGGAGTGCTCTGTATTGGTCTTGTGGTGGACATAGATGACACTCTTGCTAGGGTTAACGTGCTGACCAGAGCAATTGGCGTATCTCTGCAGCGTGTTGTGAACCACTTCCACAGACCCGACGTCACCGGAGGAGAAAATGAGGTCGTCGTTAGCATATGCTAGGTGGGTGATGATCGGGCAGCCGCTAGTGGTGTGAAAGTGCTGGAAGTGCGGGATGTCCACAATTTTGTTTAGATTTCTGCTCAATGCTTCCGCAGAAATGATGAAGATAGTGGGAGATAGAGGGTCTCCTTGTCTGATACCATGACTCGATTTGAAGAAGCCTTCGGCTTGTCCGTTAAAAACCATGGAGAACTATGAATTACTGGTCGATCTCCACACGGTGCTGGTCCAGGTTTCCGAAAACCCGAATGCCTGAAAACCAAAATGATAAATTGCCAGTCCAGCCTGTCATATGCTTTTTCTATGTCCAGTTTGATAGCAATGCTCCCACCTCTAGCTGGTAATTTCATGCATGTGATCATTTCTTGGGCCATCAGTATGTTGTCAATGATGTTCCGGCCATGGAAAAATTCACCATGCTCTTCAGAAATTATCTTGGGTAGGATCCCGCTCAGCGGTTGACAATAATCTTGGAGATGATTTTGTTAGTGAAGGTGCACAGGCTTATAACGCGGAAGTCTTTGAAGGTCTCTCGGGTTTTCCTGTATATATATATATATATATATATATATATATATATATATATATATATATAATAAAATATATATATATATATATATATATATATATTTATTTATTTTTTTTATTTTTTTATTATATATATATATATATATATATATAAAATCAAAAAAATATGGTTCCCTCCATTCCCGAGCCCTCTGGTTCCCATGGGGTGCTCCCCCTCCTGTCGTGACCGCTGCCTCAGGCAAAGGTCTCCATCCGTCACCGCGGCGGCTCTCCGCTTTCGTGCGGCACTCCGTTCCCTCCCCGCCTGCCCTCTCGTCGTTTGGTCTCCTCCCTCCTGCTGTCCATGAGTCACGCTCCGTCCTCCACTCCACGCGGTCGGTCGGCTCCTTGGCCGGTCGATCTCCTCGCCCTTCTCGGTCTCCATCCAGATCCGATATCTCTCCCCTCACTCCCCCCTCTAGCTCCCTCCCTCTCACCCTTTCTCCCCGTCGACCACCCCCTGCCGCCCGCATCAGCTTCTTCGCCCCCTCCGCCTGTGTCCGACCCGGGGCTGCCCCTGCAGCCGCTGGATCTTTCTGCTGGCTCGCACCCGGCGCCTCCTAACCTCGACGGTTGTTCCGAGCCACCCCTTCATGATTGCTCCCCCTTCCCTTTGTCGAAGAGCCAGCCGCCCCCATCTCGATGTCCCCCTCCCCATTTTTCAATTTTTAAATCCCCCTTGTGTCCCGGCTGGCGCACAAGGTACGCCCACATTTTTGGGCGGCGCTTTGTCCACTTGCACAATTGACCTCAGCACTTCTGGCGTCGCCAATCCAGAGCGCTCGGGAGTAACTAAGGGGCTGGGGCGATGCCACACCTGCGCCACCTACAGGAATTGCCTCTTCTCGTCGCACTCTTGTGCCATTCCCCCTCCGTTCTTGGAGCCTCAACTCCTAGATTCAGTGTCTTGGGCGCCAACCCCCTTGCCTACCTCTGCCTTGCGATGTTTGCACCAGGCCCAGTGGCACGGTCTCTTTAGACGTGCCGCTTACCGTCGGCGCAGCCGCTGTGTCCACACTGTTATAAGGCACGGACTGCGCTCTCCGGACCCCTCCCCCCATTTGTGCGGGTGCCGCTCCAGACTCCCTGGTAGGGGAGCAGCTGATTAGTTTTGTTGTTGTCGCGCCTACCTCCGCTCCGACCGGCTCGCTAGTGCCACCCTTATCTGGCGTAGGTGTCACGACCCGATCCCAAATTGTTGGATCGAATCGGATCATGCCCAGCCTGCACCGTTGTGAAACGGCGGCAGTAAGCTGTATCCAATTACAGGTAATCACAACAACACAATATATATATATATATATATATATATATATATATATATATATATATATATATATATATATATATATTTGTCACAACTTCTAAAATTATGAATATTAAAAACTTGTCCAAAAAGATTCATTTGATACATTTGATAAAATAAAACTGTCTTTTAATTCAAACATCAAACTAAAAAAATATCATCAGCTAGAAAGTTGGCTCATCATCCCCGAGATCAACATCGTTCGATTGGGACTCTAGCAGCACGGCTAGGTAGAGCTCAGGGTCATAATAGCTATTAATCAATAGCTCAGCTTCATCAATGGAACCTATTGGGGTTGGAAAATCAAGTCAGGAAAGGAGCAAAGTACAATTATGAAAATCTAAAAATTTAACTAATAATTAGAAATTTGCAATTTAAACAGTTTGAAATACTTGAACAATATTTTCCAGCAATTTTCCACAATTGAAAACAATGTGATTTGAGTATGTAATGCTTATGACCGGCTTGGGTTGTACAATAGTATCCTAGTGAAACGATACGGCTTATCCTCGTGTGAAAAGGAGTAAGCTCGCACAATTATGCAATATGAAGGTATTGGTCATAGAACACTATACTACTCCCCCAATCCCATAATCAATAACAATCAATACTCTAGGAGAGAGTTCCGTGTAACAGTGTGGTTTAATCTTGCAATATTACAATTAATTATTAAATTGAAAAATAAACATAACCGTACTTGCCTTGGTTTATAACTGGATTTGAAATGGGTACCGGGGAAGGATTCAGACTCGTCCTCGAAATCCTACAGTTGAGAAGTTATGACTTAGAACCATATTTGAACCATGTCTAGGTGTTTTAGTTATAATCTCTAAAATTTGATCCTAGTCAAGTTTTATGTTATTCTATCATAACGCGTATCGATGCGATTTACTATTAATAATTTACGAAGTAAAAGTCAATTTAATATTTTATTGGAAACAATGGTAGTTACAGGTTATTTGGCAAAACTTGGTATTTTCATAATATATATAAAACTAGTCTTTCTTTTTTAATGAGAAATCATGAATTTGTTAAATTACAAACTTGTAATTTCACTATCTATTTAATGTGAGAAAATCTTATAAATTTTCTATAATTTAAAATAATATTCTTTTAATATTTTACACGTCTACGACAAAACCAATAAAACCAGAAAAGAAAGTTAAAAACTATGCTACACAAATACAGGGCCACAAAAATAAGGATAAAAACTGGGCTTATGTTCTTACAAATTTTTACATCAATTAATTAAATAAAGTACTGGTGAACTCTGAACGCCGGAAAGCCGTTCATTCAGCAGGCCGAGGCCCTGCACTCAAAAATGCTATGGCCAGTAATACGTTCAAAAATAATTATTTAATTTAAAGATATAAAATAATATGGTAAGTCTCAGACTTGGTCCAAAATATCATGTTGTATTCTAGCTTATGCCTCAACGTCCGGAATGGCCGGTTTCGTTTGCATTTAGCCAGGGCCCATGAACCGATATGGTCGTCGCCCGAAAATGATACAAAAATCCATATTTAAAACCAACAATCAAGTTGTAATTTGTTTTGCAAAGGCCGGGAATTGAAAATAGTTTTATTCAAAACTTTAAAATGTATTTTTCGAAAATTTGGGCAGCACCTCCTCTATAATTGGTACAACCCAATCCTGGGAAAATGGCAACACCCAAAATATTCCAAACCAGGAATAACAAACCACAAATTAATCCCACATCAGGGATACCAATTTATCCAACCCAAATGTAGATTTTTATTTCTAAAAATTAATAATCAAAGAACCCTTTCCGAAATATAAAATTCGAAGAATCCGAAATGAAATTCGGAAAACCGAAAACTAGAGAACCATATACGGGAAAATCCGAACTTAACTCGGAAATTCTAAGAAACCACAGAATCACAAAACCATAGAATTATTCCGAAAGGGAGTTCGGAAAATTCGAAACCACGAATCGATCCGATTCCGATAACGGGATCGGGGACCATGTTATCATCGACACCAATGGGAGTAACACGGAAATACGGAAGATACCTCGGGTTGCTCGGCTAGAGCTCTCAGATTAGTATAGAAGGAAATATGAATCTCGCGTTCTCGAAAAACTCTAGAATACGCGAACAGCAAATATCGGCTACGGAAAAATGGATCTAAAAAATCTGCGGGGTCACCAGAAAGCCTTGGGTCAGGAACAACAGTGGGAAGACGCTGGACCAGGGCACGGGGCACGGACACGCGAAAGGATGCAGCGGCGGAGGGGGCGAGGGTTTCGGGGCACGGCCGAAAAGCGGCTGCGGGTCGGCGGGAGGCCGGTGGTCAGGATCAGCCTGGGCAGCGGGAAGAACGGCGGCGGGAGGCGCTGGCCTTGGGCGGAGGGGGTCGCGGAATCGCCGGAGGGCGCGGGTCAGCGGGCTTGGGCAGATAGTCGTCGAGTCGTCGGGCTCGGGTCAGGGCTTGGGTTGGAAAAGTGGTGGAGATGATGAAGGATTGAGAGGGGTTTTATAGGGAGAATTTGGGGGTTTTGGGAGAGAAGAGGTCGCCG
>JANAVB010028818.1:33173683-33205030 GCA_029216955.1 Iris pallida | reverse complement strand
ACTCTCCACCAAATTCGAGATCTTTGAACCATGGACCTATGACACGTGTCCTTTGACTCAATTCAGCATATGAAGGGGTACTAATCACCCAAGATCTCAGCAACTGAAAGATCTTCTCCCCTGCTACGTGTCAGCCCACAAATACAGTATGAAGGATTCAACCCACAAATGATGGTGCATCATCCATGCGCTTCCCGCAGCTTCAACCACGTGGCATCCCCACGTATAGGCGTATCCTACATATGCGCGCATGAGCAGCCAGCCTGTAAACTATAAATAGAGGGATCATCTCCTTCTTACGGACCACGTAATATATATACGTACACAGACAGAAAAAGGCATCAGAGTTATCATCCACAAATATCGGAAGAGACACTCAACGTCTTCTTCCCATCTGCAAACTTCAGCACCCAGAGCAACTCAGACCTTCAGAGGACCGAGAACCGGCGTCAGATCGTCAACGAAGTCAATGCATTACCACTCGCTCCATCGACACAGGGACCCAGATAAACAAAAGTGTTCTCCTAGGACTACATCTAAGTCCTACATTGTAACATTGTTCTGTTTGTAATTGAAATTACAATAAAAAAAATTTAATGGCAAACAAGCTGGCGACTCTGCTGGAGACCTCTTTCTCCTCCACCGAGAAAGCTATGTCGCAATTCGACGACGTAAAGGTGGGCCCTCCCACAAGACGCTGGTCGTACGCCTCAATCAACAGGCGTATGAGGAGTTCATCTCTGAAGGCAGCGCAAGTCCTTCGAAGCGGCTGCCAAAGTCGAAGAAGACTCGCCAAGTCTGGGTGCGCAAGGTCGAGGCCCCTGGCACCACCACTGAAGGAGATGCACCGATGCAGTCCACCCTTCTCGATGACGTCCTCAGCAGCCAGGATGCGCCTACCGGTGCAGCGCATCTCTCGAAAAACGTGGTGCTAACCACATTCTCTAGCCATCTCCTTCTCAGACAAGGAAAATGCGCCGATGGAGCAGGGGCACATCTAACGCCCTGCGTAGTAACTCTGATGTGCCACAGAAGGCTTCTATCTTTGACAGACTCACTCGCTGTCGTGGCGAGAAGAATTTGGGCTCTGAGTACTATGCACCCCAGTGGGCTGGTACGAAGAAGTCTAAGGCAGCACTGGCCATGCGTCTCAAACGTGTTATGCCAGCGGCAAACCAGAAGCATGTGCTCATAATCATGCACGCTGCTGATGGTAAGCTGTATAAGGTCGACTCAGGTGCTTCTCCGCCATAAACGAGCCGACCTTCAAAGACCTTACCTCACTTGGGCGTATCTGTTGCGTTCGCAACCAAGTCGAGTAAAGCAAACTCTGTGGTCTTGAACCCCAGCGCCTACATAGTATGTACGTCTGTGGCTGATTCAAGTCACTATAATTGTTGTACCCCCACTACTGATCTGAGCGCATCTTCTGCGTTGGTTCAGGGGGCGCAGCATTCACCTGACCACCCCGGCGCTTGGCCTTGCCATGCGCTTGATGGAGGTGCGAAGGTGGTACTCTCCTCCAATGATTTACGTAATATGATCAGTCACAAGCACCGATCAGGAGAGTCGACTGACAAGCACAATGCGCCCCTCACAGGGCACACCTATGCTATAGTCTCCATCAACTATTGTTGCAAAATAGCAGTCCCACCACCAAGGCAGTCTGTGTTCCAGCGGATGCAATCATCAACACCCCTCCAACGTCGCCTCGGGAAGAAGGTGTCAATTGAAGAGGAGCCAGAACTAAAGGTTGCTTCGTGCAACTTAATCTCTAACTCCTCGCCAATTCGAAAGGTGACTAGCAACTCCTCGGTCTCGTCCTTATCCAAGAGCCAGCCAAGGAAAACCAAGACAACTGTCCCATCCTCGGGAGTGTTTGAAGGCACTCGGAGGAGAAAGAAGATCTTAAAGGAAGTTGGGGGTAGTCAAGCCCTTGTTGATCCTCCTTCTGAAGACGAAGACGTCCTCCAGAGCATAGCTGGGGTAGCCAAATCCTTGCTGATCGTCCTCCTGAAGATGAAGACGTCCTCCAGAGCATAGCTGGAGGTAGCCAAATCCTTGCTGATCGTCCTCCTGAAGACGAAGACGTCCTCCAGAGCACAGCTGGGGGTAGCCAAGACGAAGCTCCAAGAGAAGCGACTCCTCTACAGGAGAGTAAGGCGGAAAGCGAAGCCTCAACAGATCCAGCCATGTCATGATCGTATACATGACTGGGGGTGATACAGAGTCAGATGCGCTGCCAGCAGACCTCGTCCTGCGCATGGATACTTTGGAGGGGGACTCAAAACCCTATCTGCCTCCATACAAATACTGACTCAAGCAGTGTTTGAGATACGGTCAACTTTGGCCGGGGCACCTTCTACCGGTCCTGACCCAGGGGCCAATGGAGAATCAAGTGTACCCTTTCAACGGGTATCCTTGGATACAGATCGCCGCGAAGCACCACGGACGTCAGAGCCATCAAATGCTCAACTCCAGGCTGTACTACCTTCCCTGACTTCCAGCTCCACGGAAGACGTGGTTGAGATGATCAGGGACTTGGCGAGCGCTTTGAGTCCAATAACAGACAGTAGGAGCGCCAAAAGATGGGGATCCCATAACCATACCCCCTCGAATGGAACAAAGTGGTTTATCCTCCCAAGTATAAACCACAAATATTGACGCCATACGATGGGAAGGACTCTCCATGCCGCTATCTGACGTACTTTCAGTCTCAAATGGGACATCTTCCGAAGGAAGACGCACTACTCACCAGCATATTTATCGGGCACTGAAAGAAGTGGCTTACGACTGGTACTGCAATCTCCCTGACAACTCCATATCTTCCTTCGACGACTTGATATATCATTTCCTCGATCGTTTCTACGATGGAGGGAAGGACATGACAATGGCATCCCTCATAGAGATACGTAGAAGAAGAAAGAAACAGTTTGAGCATTCATCGAACGGTTCCGACAAGCCTGCTTCAGACTACCCCTGGGCATGCCAGAACATGTACTCCTCTCCTCCTGCAGCATGAACACGCTGCCGGCGATCAAACTCTGGCTTAACTACACTCCTCCTTTCGACTGGAGTTCATTGATCATCGAGGTCGAAGCAGCAGAAAAGAAGGCATCCAATGCTCGTCTTTTGGGAGTCAGTTTCCCTGCCTTTGAGGACAAGGGAAAATGGCCTGCAGCCAACAACCCTGGATGAGAGACGAAGGGGAAGCAGGCGTTGATTGTCAATGCCTCCAAAGGTGCACCAACACCTACTCAAAAGCCTCTACTTGCACCGAGGCCAAAAGAGGTTTATTCTTTCAACGATGAAGACACCCTGCAACTCTTCGAGATATTAATGCAGGGTGACAAGATTAAGTTGCCGGACCCGAAGCGTCCCGACGAGGTTGGGAGAGTGTCACTACCACTTTTCTAGCTTGAGGGTATTTTGGTCATTTTTAAAATTTTGGAATTATTTGGGAATTATTAGTATTAATTATAATTATTAGAATTTTTAGTGATTTTTAGTATAATTGTTTTGGTGCTATATTTAACCTTGACTAGTGTTGACTTAGGAGACTGTCGTAGAAGCTAACCTGGGTCATGACTATTTGGTTAGGTTATGGAACCCTAGCTTGACCTAAGTTAGTGATATCAAACCCATTAGAACTTATTTGGAGAGAATATGAATTAATTTGAATAGAGAATGGCTTATGGTTTTGTGCGCGACGTAGAATATGACTACGCGACGTACAATACAAGAAAAAATTTTAAATCGGTACCAAATTTTAAATAATAAAAAATAGTAGAAATTTAGGGGTTTTACATCCTACCTAACTTAAAAGAATTTCATCCTCGAAATTAGGAATTCGTAGGGGGTGAGATGGTACAAGGGTATATCAATAAGGAAGCACAGTCAATTCATTGGGCGAGACAAGGAAACGACGTTTAATGAGAACATGCATTAGAGTCGTGATTTTAATAAAGACGAAGATAATCATGGATTAACGCAAGAAGGAAAATGTTTAAGATGACGCGTGGTAAAGAATAGTATGGGTTCAAGTAAAATAAAATAGATTAGAGACCTTAAAGTTATGGTCTCTTGAGAGTAGGTTGAGGGCACGATTTAGCGTATGAATTAGATTTCACTCCTATATTTAAGCGATTAGAAGGTCATGATAGGGCCGAGAAAAGGACGAGTAGTTTAGGATGAAGATATAGCAATATCGAGTGATAATAATCATAATCGATATGAAGGCTAGAGAAAATTCTAGTATAACGCCTTTGTCCTTCTAAAATAGGTGAAGGCGAAAGCAATAAGGGGTTCAAAGACGATATTATCGAGTACGAATACGTGATTCAAAGACGACCGAAAATTTTCAAAAGAATTGTCAAGGCAGTCGCGGATGGGACTCTAGAGGACAAGTTTAGCTATGTCCCCATCCACGTAGAACGATAGATAAAAGCGAACCAAAGTGCACTTGGTTGATCAGACCATGATGCACCGGTTCTGATTAGACAATATGTTAGTGGGAGCTCTTTCAATAACATATGTCGTGAACAAGCTCGATAAATCAATGAACTTGCAAATCTTGATTATAGTAGCAAAATTTTGTAAGAGGGTGAAATTATAGGCACGAGAGTTTAAAATTGAGAGGAAGTATAGTCGAACTTCTAAAGGATCTAAGTCATGTCCTGTTATAGTCTTTATACAGTCGTTCTATAGTCTTATCCAAGTCCTTGGTTGGCTAAACGGGTTAGGGTCCTCTAGATTCTAGAATCTAAGTAAACTTGCTAATATAGGTCACAATGACAAGGGCTTGCTAGGTCATAAGGCATTCTACCCAACTTAAAAGAATTAAACTAATGGTGTTTTGGGACAAAAGAGTCATGTCTACCTAGTAGGGATCACTTGTCTAACCTCTAGCAAGTACAAAGGGAAGATAAGGATTATGATAGAAGGAATCAAGCAAGATGCAATCGATGAGTCGAGCGGTAGATAAAATCTAGAAAAAGAGGTCAAGTTTGTGGATGAGATCCTAGACTTATAATCCTATTCGCAGGCTTGCTTGGTACGGTAAAATAACCAAACAATTTATCTCGACCTGCATGGGCCACCACAAAAACATGTAACGCCCCAGTCCCAAAATACGTAGGACTAGGAACGTAGACATGTCAGTTGTATTCATACGAAGTATATAGGCCTCGTATGGATACATAAGCTGTAAATGCAGTAGACCCATAACTAATCTCATCCACAAGAATATAAGATATCATATAATGATAATGAATTGTCTTGATACAATATGTTGGGCGGAGACAAATCACTACCAATAAGTAAAGGAAAAATGCATGAGAAAAGAAATGATTTTGGCGAGCGAAGTGAAGACGATCCAAGCGCCATCCTCGAAGAAATAGCGATGAACACGCTAGAGCTAGAACACCTGCGAAAGACAAGAGCAGACACCTGGGGAGATAACCACGTCCTCAGAGGGACGTAACAAGACACATAATATCATGCCAATAACTGAATAAATAAAGCTCAACAGAAAGTATATGTGACTACACATAAAGGTTCTTAACCATTCTATGTGAAAATGCATTTTGAAGACAACGTTCCACACAAGGGCTCTCGAGACTAGAAACACGACACGTTAGCGTTTCAACCAAGGTACTAGTGGCGTCTAGAGAAAAGTAAATGAACGGCCCATTAGCACTCGAGTGAGAGCTAAGGGGCATCTAGAGAAAATAAATGCACGGCCACTAGCTCTTGGGTGAGTCAATAACGACAGCTAGACGAGGGTAAATGCATGGCACATTTGTGTTTCAACCGAGGCACTAGTGGCATCTAGAGAAAAATAAATAAATGTACGACCACTAGCTCTCGACTGAGTCACAAATGGCAGCTAGACGAAGGTAAATGTGTGAAAGCCCCTGCGCCTAATAACTGTCTTCACCCTTCCCATGCACTACTCGTGCTGAATCCACATCACGACATTTCTAATAACTGCTAAGTCTTCTAGACAACCATAACTATTTAGCAGTTATTGTCTATCGCACGGCATGTGCGCACCGATGGCCAGTCGATACGTACGTCCGAGATCTATATGAGACTCGTGACTCGTGATACACAAGTGTCGGACCAAAGAATACGGCACAAACAAAGGTGGTCCCTTGACTCTAGGCCAAATGCATAAAGTATAATAATTTGTAACTACATATGGTTTTGAAAGAACTTATAAGAAATAAAACATGCATGATATTGAGTAAGAAATTAAACAGTAAAGGCAAGGTGTCTTGCCTGGTAGGGCGCCTGGTGTGCTGCGATAATCAATGTGGCATGAACTTCGACTTCGATGCAACAACTATGCAAGGGGACCTCTGTTGACGGCACGGATGGTTCCATCGAGTCCAGGATGGTCAATTTAGTTAGGATGGATATAAGGTAGGATATAATTGGCAGGAGATAGGAAGATTGGGATTGGTTATGGGAAAGTGGTTGATCACGGAAAATGAATAAATAATAGGATATAGAAACTATTTATAATATTTGAAAATGACATATTATTAGTTAATATTTGATAGAAAATATGTTTGAAAATCTAGTAACTCATTTAAGGCAAATCCTTAATTTATCAAAATACCTTTGGTTAGCAAAACTAGATGTAAACACACCCTAAAACTATTTTATATAGATTCATACTTAAAAAATTAAAAATATCGTTTCTAAGCATGAACTCGAAGTTTGTCAAGATATAATTTTTGATAAGAAAATATTTTACTAGAAAAAAAAATTTAGAATAATACTAGAGATTCAAAAAGTATTATTGCAGGACTTCTAGACCATAATAAACATATGGAAGCCAAATATTATAAACATAATATTTAAAATTATTTATCATATCCATGTTTGGTAATAACAATAATTAAATAATAAAAATGTTGAATATACACACCCTCTTAATAACAAAACAATAATAATAAATATGACAAAAACAAAATAATAATAATAATAATAATAATAATAATAATAATAATAATTAACAACAACAAAAAATAACAAAAGCAATCAAGTAGTGGTTCTCCTCTTTGGAGGAGACCACTTTTTAAGAAAAACCAAAAAATCGAAGAAAAGAGGAGAGAGAGGACTTAGAGAACGGGGGAGAGAGAGAGAGCGTACGAGAGAGGGAAAGAGGAAGAGAAGCTGGAGAGAGGGAGACGGGATCGGAGGGAGGATGGGGTTTTCCGGCCGCGGAGGCGGAGAAGAGTGGGAACGGGGCGCTGTGCGGCGACGGCGGGTTCTTGCGCGCGGAGGACGGCAGGAGCAGGCGGCGTACTCCGGCGCGGTCGCGATGGCTCTGGCGCGGTGGTTCGTCGGGAAGTCGATGGAATGGTTACCAGGGGATGATCGAAAGGGACGAACATGGTGGAGGCTGCACGCATGGCGGATTTAAGGAGGAAGGGGGAAGGGGGAGCGGTGGCCGCGGTTCCGTCCTAGGTCGGCCGACGGTGGCGGATCTGGCGGAGAGGGCGGCTCCGTGGGGCTGGGAGCGGCAAGGTGCGACACGCCAGGGAGGAGGTGGACGCGGCTGTTCGCCGGCGAGGCGGAGCGGCGATCGGGGGCGGCTGCTCCGGCGGAGGTAAGACACGATGGTGGGGGGGTGTTTGTTTTATTATTATTTTTCTCTGGTTGTGGTGGTCGTGATGATTTTGGGGTTTTCCGGTCGTGGTGAGGATATCGATGGTGGTGGTGGTCGACCAGCAGAGGAGGCGATGGGTGATCTGTGGGCCGGGTTAGGTGGTTGCGGGGTTAGTGGTGGTACTGCTGGTCGGGGAGGAGAGTGGCCGTGATGACGGTGACGGTGTGGTGGTGTTGGTGCTGTGGACGGAGGGAGGGCGATGGAGGCAAGGGGTTGGTCGAATTTGGCGGTGGTAGTTTTGTGATGGTGGTGGTAATGGCGACTGCGATGGTGATGGCTGGTAATGGGTTTGGGCGGCGTGGATGGGTTCGGGTGGCTGGATGCTGTCGGGGCTGTGCCGAGCAATGGCAGCAGCGAAGACACGAGCGAGGATGGGGTTTAGAGTAGGATTAGGTTTAGGGATTTGATTCGGGTTGTATCGTGTCGAGTTGTCGACACGAAGGGGATGGAATTGTAAAAAGATGGAATAAGAATTTAGACACAGACACGGTGCATGCACTTGTGGTAGAATTTGTGGATGTGAGAAATTTATGGAGGAGTACCTGCCTATTTATAGGATGTGAAAATTCCCAGTTGGATAAGAATTAGAAATATTTAAAACCCAATTAGATAATTCGTAATTTAATTTAAAATCATTCAAATCCAAATCCAAATACAAATCCAATTTAAATCTAATTAAATTTTTAGTTTAAATGAAATGGGATAAATCAAATTTTAAATATTTAACTATATAAATAAATTCATAAATTCAAATCAAGATTTAAATTGCCACCATAATTTTGAAATCTATTTTTCCAAAAATACTATAAATAATAATTTCGACAATTACATTATTATTTGTCAAAATAAACTAATAATTAATTACGGAATATGTGTTCAAATAATATTTACAAATATACACTTTTCTAGCATACCATTTTATAAGAATATTTTATTATTATAACTGTCTAAAAAGGCTTTTCAAAATAAAATTATTAATTTAGAATTTTGATAGCTAAAAATAATTATTATATATATTTTCTTGAAACTATAAAAATAGGAAAAAATTCCAAAAATGTGTACGCTCGCACATATTCGCACTCGTCGAGCAATCACGAAAAATAAAATTTCGTGCGCGACGTAGAATATGACTACGCAACGTACAATACAAGAAAAAAATTTAATCGGTACCAAATTTTAAATAATAAAAAAATAGTAGAAATTTAAGGGTTTTACGTAACAGCCCATGGCCGGCCAAGCCTATTTCCCCCTATTTAATGCTCCTAGAAATTAGGCCTAGCCTCCCTTAGAAATATTTGCAAGTTTTAGAAAGGGGTAAGTCTCCATCTCCATTAATTTCTAGAAATTTTATTTCAATTCCTTTTCCACCCAAACCAATTGTAATAGGTCCTAAATTTATTCTACTTGTTGTTGGTATTAAGAAAGTTCAGGGGAGAAACAATTTGGGAGAGTTTTGGAAGCTTGAGAATCCACTCATATTGGGGCTTTTTGACCCATTACAAACCTATAGGTAAATTCTAATCCTCACCATAGAATGTTGTTTTTATTGCATATTGTCACGCCCCAGAACCAGAATACTGGAGAGCGGGGGCAGACATAGCCAGCTACGTATATTGAAATGGAAACCACCTCGATATACGGTCACGACTGTCTAGAAATATGAGGGTTTACTACAAGCCAACAGTCTCTTATGGTCATGAACAGGCCTAATGTCTCAATCGCAAGTAAGTAAGGTCGCAAGATGTATGATCATTAAATATACAATAATAAGGCGTCCCAAATATTACATATTCAGCTGATCATGAAACTAGTCGTAGAAAATGTTAGGACTAGCAAGAATTTAGTCGTACATGATCAACCCTAGGATTTGTTAATCATGTTTACAGCCGTAGGCAGACAATAAGTAAAGTGCATCGAGCTAACAGGTGCTCGTCGGCTAAACGCCTCAAAAGAATAACTTTACAGTAAAGTGAGCAAAACAAAATAGAAAACCCACTCGTAGCCCGGGTTCCTTCTAGTCGCCACCATCGGGCTGGAGGTTCGGAAGATCCTCGGGAGCTGCTCCAAAATCTGGCCAGACAAAACTAGCTGGGTCAACCCCAGAAAGAGCAAGTGCCACAAGGGGGCCACGAAATAAGAACAAAAGCCAGCAATCAGCAAAAGAAATATAATATTAAAACTAGAACTTACGAAAACATGTCAGGATGATATACGATAAGATAACCATGGGACTATTCCGATAGCCAGGTTACAACCCGTAAACCAAACAAGGACCGGGGTTGTAACCCTTCATCTGAACAGAACTTGGTTTTCCACCATTTATCGGACAGATAATAATAAGAAATCAAGACAGGGAGCAATCTTGTACTGGATCAAGACATGACTAAACTGGTTATACCTCATTCAATCAATCACGGCCAATCAGATACTACGGCTTACTACTTTAACTAACTAGGGTTATCACAGGCCTAATTACTAACAAGATGCAGTAAGATTATTCCACAGCTACAAGCCCTGCAGATCATCCTGGTTACCCAGGTCGAAAACTAGGGGTTGAATTCAGGTGGGTACATCGTCCCGGAGACAAATGTACCCTTAGGTGACTTAGAGGGTGCAACACGCGACGGTGTGCTGGAAATGTGCCCTACTCGACAGCAGGCTACAGATTCCAAGAGCGCCCAGGTAACGGGATTGCCTGTAGCTGTGTCATCTCTTCATGACTACTGAGTTATTCTAGTTATTACCCTTAATCCATTTTAGTAGGTGCTCCTGACCGTGGTACTCAGGAGTCCCATCCTAGACATGATGCAAGACAGGACAAGTGGATTTAACAAGCAAGCAAGAAAGAACTACCCACGGTGTCAAGGCAGGTCAAGTTAAGCTAGCCGTCTCAACAGTATTAAGATAAATCATGTCAGGGTACTTGTCAGGAGTGCGCCACGACGGGCCACTATCATGTCAGGTTGGTCATGTCATGAGTGCACCACTACAGGTCACTGTCGTGTTATGCTAGTTCCTTGTCATACCATGCCATGTACAATAGTCATTCCAAACATATTAAGTAAAATCAAGTTCATGACAAAAGGCGTAAGGATATAAAATGGGCGTAAAATATCTAATAAAATATCAATATACAGGGCTATAGAAGAGCCAAGCTTAAAGAAATAAGACCAAAACTCCAAGAGCCAATGGGTTAAACAAGGGGTTCAGGGTGCAGCGTACGCACAAGACACGCACGTAGGAGAGCGGCGTACGCGAAAAGTCACGCACGCAGGGGAGCTGCGTACGCGAAAAGTCATGCACGCCAGAGAGCTGCGTACGTAAAAAGTCACACAAGCGGAGAGGAGCTGCGTACGTGAAAAGTCACGCACGCCAGAGAGGAGCTGCGTACGTGAAAAGTCACGCAAGCAGAGAGGAGCTGCGTACGTGAAAAGTCACGCAAGCGGAGAGGAGCAACGTACGTGAAAAGTCACGCAAGCGGAGAGGAGCTGCGTACGTGAAAAGTCACGCACGCCAGAGAGCTGCGTACGTGAAAAGTCACGCAAGTAGAGAGGAGCTGCGTACGTGAAAAGTCACGCAAACAGAGAGAGAGCGTACGTGAAAAGTCACGCACGTCAGAGAGCTGCGTACGTGAAAAGTCACGCAAGCAGAGAGGAGCTGCGTTCGTAAAAAGTCACACAAGCAGAGAGGAGCTGCATACGCGTAAAAACACGCACGCAGGGTCTGGGTCTTCTTCTCCATGGCTGAGAAGAAGCTCCAATGGCTCCAAAACTTCAAGGCATCACAACTTGGCCATTCGAACTCCAAATCCAGATTTCCAAAGTTCCAACCAGGGTGGAATTGAACTCTCTTCCACATGGAAACATCAAAACCCATAAAAATCCAACTTAAATAGATCAAAACCATACAAAACCGAAAATAGGAAAAACCTAGATCTAGAACAATGGAGACTCCAAATCACAAAATGCTAAGTTCTAATGTTGATCACCATGTCCTAAACTAGCAAATCGACAAATAAAAGAGGGTTCTCATGTGGTGGCAAGGTGCACTTGCCTATGGGTGGGTGTTATGGGGAGGAAGGAGAAGAGAGTTGTGTAGAGGAAGGAGAAGAAGAAATTAATGGAGGGTTATGAGGAGAGAGAAAAAGTTGGTGGAGTTTTAAAGAGGGGGGATGTGGTGTGTTGAGGGTGGAGTATAGGCTAAAGTGTCCAATACCAATAAACCAAACCAAACCAACCCAATCCAATCCAAATAAAACGAGCCATGACAAAAACCTAAAATAAGAAAATACCGAAATACAGGAAATACGGGAAATGAGGGTGACAACTCTACCCACCTTAAAAGAATTCCGTCCTCGAAATTTAATCAAGGAGCTAGAGATTATCACGACAAGCTACACTAAGCACAGGCAAGTTACACTAAGCAGTTCAATCATACAATCATAAAATACAAGCAAGGAAGGAAAAACGTAAGGCATAAGAAAGACATTATACCTCACGAGTCAAACAGGTAGGGATACCGTGATCGGATGTCGTCCTCACGCTCCCACGTTGACTTACCTAGAGAGTAATGACCCCAAGCAACACGGACTAATTTAATAGTCTTGTTCTTGAGTGTCTTCTCCCTCGGTCCAATATAGACACGGGCCTCTCCTCATACGAAAGGTTGGTACCAACAACCAATTCCGAATGGTCTAGGATGTGGCTCGGGTCCGGAATATACCGTCGTAATTGGGACACATGGAATACATCATGTACCTCACTTAACGACGGCGAAGAGCGAGATGATATGATACATCTCCTACTCGCTCTAGAATATCGAACGGCCCTATATACCTAGGACTAAGCTTTCCCCGCACGCGAAGCGAATGACGCCGCGGTTAGACGAGATCCTAAGGAATACATGGTCACCGACAGCAAATTCTAAGGGACGCCGATGAGCATCGGCCCAATGGCGCTGGCGGTCCTGGGCAACTCGGAGGTGATCTCTGACCTTCCTGACCACTTCAACCGTCTGGAAAATCAATTCGGGTCCGAGCATCTGCCTCTCCCCGACATCGTCCATGCTAGCGGGGATCTGCACTTCCTGCCATAAAGAGCCTCGAAGGGTGCCATCTGGATACTGGCCTGATAACTGTTGTTGTACGAGAATTCTACCAGGTGCAGATGATTCTTCCATGAACCACCGAAGTCAAGGGTACAGGATCTCAATATATCTTCAAGGGTCTGGATTGTGCGCTCTGATTGACCATCCGTCTGCGGGTGATAAGCTGAGCTGAATTGAAGGCGAGTCCCCAAACTCTTCTGCAAGCTGCGCCAAAAGTGTGATGTGAATCTTGAATCCCTGTCCGAGGTGATGCTGACTGGCACACCGTGAAGCCTGACGATCTGCCTGAGATACATCTCTGCTAACTGTGCCGTTGACTGCCCAACTCTGAATGGGAAAAAGTGTGCCACCTTGGTAAGCCTGTCCACAATTACCCAAATAGCATCTCTGCCGGCCGAAGATCTGGGCAATCCGGTCACGAAATCCATGGTTATATGCTCTCATTTCCATTCTGGGATCGGTAAGGGTTGAAGAAGTCCAGCGGGCCTCTGATGTTCAGCTTTAACCTGTTGGCAAACCAAACACCGAGAGACAAACCGGGCTATCTCCCTCTTCATGCCATTCCACCAGAAATGCTGACGAATATCACGGTACATCTTCGTACCACCCGGATGAATAGAATATTGTTAACTGGGCTTCTGCCATTTTGTCTGATATCTCCACTGGGTACACAAAGATGAGTGTCGTGCCGAAGTGTACCGTCTTCATGAATACATAACTCTGGCCTTCTTTCTGCTTCACACTCTGCTCTGAGTCGCTGGATCTTGGAATCTGTTGACTGCGCCACCCGGATTCTCTCAACTATGCTGGACTGAACCTGCAGGCTGGCCATCAATGCCACGCTGGTTGGAAGAACCACTTCAATTCCCATCTTCTGAAGATCTGCCAATAATTCTGGTTGCGCCGTCAGGAAATAAACTCCGGTTCTCCTGCTTAATGCATCTGCTACAACGTTGGCCTTCCCGGGATGATACTGTAAATCCACATAGTCCACCAGTAGCTCGAGCCATCTTCTCTGCCGTATATTAAGGTCCTTCTGGGTGAAAACATACTTCAGGCTCTTATGATCAGTAAAGATCTTCACTCTATCTCCATACAAGTAGTGTCTCTACAACTTCAAAGCAAATACTATCGCCGCCAATTCCAAGTCGTGGGTCGGGTAATTCTTCTCATGATCACGTAGTTGATGTGACGCATAAGATATTACCTTCCCATGTTGCATTAAGACACACCCCAATCCTCTGCCTGAAGCGTTGCAATAAACTGTGAATCCTCCGGTCCCATCTGGAAGGTGAGAATGGGAGCCGTTATCAAACCTCACTTCAATTCTCAAATGATTTCTGGCACTCTGCTGTCCAAACAAATGGCACATCCTTGCGGGTCAACTGGGTCATCGGCGCTGAAATCCTTGCGAAATCTGAAACGAACCGCCGGTAGTAGCCGGCCAATATAAGAAAGTTGCGAACCTCTGCCACTGAGCTGGGTACCGACCATGACTTGATAGCCACAATCTTCTGGGGATCCACTTCTACTCCTCCTCGGGTAATAATGTGACCCAAGTATGATATGCGATCGAGCCAGAACTCGCATTTACTAAACTTGGCGTACAACTGATGCTACCTAAGCGTCTGGAGGACGACTCTGCGATGCTGCTCATGCTCTGCTTCACTCTTGCTGTAGACCAGGATGTCATCTAGGAACACAATCACAAATTGATCCAAGTAAGGCATGAAAATACGATTCATGAGGTCCATGAATACGGCCGGCGCATTGGTCGCTCCAAAGGGCATAACAAGGAACTCCCAATGTCTATACCTCGATCTGAATGCTGTCTTCGAGATGTCCTGCTCTCTGACTCTGATCTGGTGGTATCCCGACCGCAAATCGATCTTCGAGAATACTGAAGCCCCTCTGAGCTGATCAAACAAGTCATCTATCCTCGGAAGAGGGTATCTGTTCTTGATTGTCACCGAATTCAAGGTACGATAATCAACACATAGCCTGGGCATACCATCCTTCTTTTTCACAAGAAGCATCGGGGCTTCCCAAGGCGATCCACTTGCACGGATAAATCCCTTGGTCCTGAGTTCTTCAATCATCTTGTATAAAATCTCCAACTCTGAAGGCGCCATCCTGTAGACTCGCTCTGATACTGGTGCTATCCCGGGAATCAAGTCTATAGTGAACCAAATCTCCCGCTCCGGCAGCATCCCTGGAAGCTCCTCTGGGAAAACATCTGGAAATTCTTCAACTATCCTGGGCAACTGTACTGCTGCTACTGCCATCCGCAACACTGGGGAAGATGGCTCCACTGCTCCTCTAGAAAATGAGAACTCTGGCTCGCCGGGGATACTAAAGACAACTCTGCCAACATGGCAGTCTATCCTAGCATACTGGTTCCTCAACCAATCCATGCCTAGGACTACATCATAGTCTGCCATAAGAAACTCTATGAATCTAGCGGGGAACTCCCTACCGCTAACTACGATTCGACACGAGGAAAACACACGATCTACTCCCACAAGGCCATTACCAGTAAGTATATTGAGCCTCACTGATAATGACTCGGGCTCCAATCCTATCCGTGTCGCGAATCGTGTAGACATAAATGAATGCGATGCACCAGAATCAAATAATACAGACGCTGGAGAGGAGTTGACGAGAATAGTACCTGCCACAACCTCACCTGGTGCAACTTCTTCTTCCATAGCCATCATCATGGCCTGACCTTGTCCTCTGGCTGCTGGTCCCCTCTGCTGGAAACCTCTCTGCCTATTCTGGGTCTGAGCTTGGGCTTGTGTATACTGCTGGGGGTGCTGTTGCTGGAATGCCTGAGACTGAGGCGGCAAGGGCCTCGAAGACTGATACTGCTGCTGCTGAACTGGTACTAGGGCCGGTCCTCTCACCGAAGAGCTAGAAGGGTTGGATGCTGATAAACTACCCCTATTCGGGCAAGCCTCTATCCTATGATCTGCTGATCCATAAGCCAGGCACAATCCCTGCACCCTGCGACAGTCTGCCACCACATGCCCTGGCTTCCCGCAATGAGAACATCCCATCGCGGAAGTCTGCTTCTGCTTCTACTGCTACGGGTACGTCGGGGTCGAATACTGAACCGACGTTACTGAGGCCGCCCGCCTCGGAGTTCCAATGGTCAATCCCCTAACTGCCGGGGCTGGAGCTGATGATTGGTACATCTGACTGTGGGACCGCTTCCTACTTCTGGTCCTATCCACGATCCTCTGGGAGGTGTACTCATGCCTCCTAGCTGCTCTCAAGACTGCGTCGAACGTCTGGTGCTCGAACTGCTCAACCGCCAACAAGATCTCCAAATGCAGTCCCTGCTGGAACCGCTGGGCCCTATCAAACTCGGTCGCCACCAAGGTGGGGCAAACCTACTGAGTCTAGAAAACTCAGATGCATAACTGTCGACTGTTCTGCCTCCTTGCTTCAAGTTAGTAAATCTGGTCTGCAGGTCATACCGAGCCACAGCATCGAAATACTTCGTCTGGAATCTCTCTCTAAACACTGCCCAAGCAATGGGTGCTACTAATCCCATGGCTTACGCTGTCCACCAACTACGAGCCAAGTCCAACAACTGCAGGTGTACCACCGCCACCTTCTCATTCTCGGGTGTACTAGCTGCTTCCAGAATTACCTCGGTATCCTGAAGCCATGCATCCGCGGCAATCGCATCCTCGCTGCCGTCGAAGAAAGGAGGGTTCAAGCGCTTGAAGCTGTTTGCCGCCTGGTTCCCTGGATGTCCGCCTCGGGTCAAAGCATCTTGAACTGTCTGGTGCAGGGCGTCGCTTCGACGATCCTGGGAAGCTATCAAGGTTCTGATGAGGCCTACTAAGGTACCATCATCTGGCTCTGTGGGCTGGACGGGCCGAACTGGTGACTCTCCTCCAGTAGGTATCACTCTGGAGACAACTCCGAAATGCTGGACTTGATCTCCAGGTTACTGCTGGTCCACGGGAGGTGCTCCTCCTTGCTGATCGGCAGGGTCAGGTACAGTGCCGCTGAGGAAGACGACACAGAGAATCAATAAGGAAGGACCAGGACAGATCAACGATACAAGTATGTAATCAGGGCAAGAATTTCAGGGATTTGAAAATACGGGCGGAGATCAAGGGCGAATACTGATTGAGACATCTATTCGGTAAACCCTCACATTTCTTGATTGACAAGACCTGCATAGGCCACCACTTAAACCGAGTTACGCTCCAGAACCAGAATACTGGAGAGCGGGGGCAGACATAGCCAGCTACGTATATTGAAATGGAAACCACCTCGATATACGGTCACAGTTGTCTAGAAATATGAGGGTTTACTACAAGCCAACAGTCTCTTATGGTCATGAACAAGCCTAATGTCTCAATCACAAGCAAGTAAGTAAGGTCGCAAGATGTATGATCATTAAATATACAATAATAAGGCGTCCCAAATATTACATATTCAGCTGATCATAAAACTAGTCGTACAAAACAAGAGTTTAGTCGTACATGATCAACCCTAGGATTTGTTAATCATGTTTACAGCCCGTAGGCAGACAGTAAGTAAAGTGCATCGAGCTAACAGGTGCTCGTCGGCTAAACGCCTCAAAAGAATAACTTTACAGTAGAGTGAGCGAAACAAAATAGAAAATCCACTCGTAGCCCGGGTTCCTTCTAGTCGCCACCATCGGGCTGGAGGTTCGGAAGATCCTCGGGAGCTGCTCCGAAATCTGGCCAGACAAAACCAGCTGGGTCAACCCCAGAAAGAGCAAGTGCCACAAGGGGGCCACGAAATAAGAACAAAAGCCAACAATCAGCACAAGAAAATATAATATTAAAACTAGAACTTACAAAAAACATGTCAGGATGATATACGACAAGATAACCATAGGACTATTCCGATAGCCAGGTTACAACCCGTAAACCAAACAAGGACCGGGGTTGTAACCCTTTATCTGAACAGAACTTGGTTTCCCACCATTTATCGGCAAGATAATAATGTAAGAAATCAAGACAGGAAGCAATCTTGTACTGGATCAAGACATGACTAAACTAGTTATACCTCATTCAATCAATCACGGCCAATCAGATACTACGGCTTACTACTTTAACTAACTAGGGTTAACACAGGCCTAATTACTAACAAGATGCAGTGAGATTGTTCCACAGCCACAAGCCCTGCAGACCATCCAGGTTACCCAGGTCGAAAATTAGGGGTTGAATTCAGGTGGGTACATCGTCTAGGAGACAAATGTACCCTTAGGTGACTTAGAGGGTGCAACACGCGACGGTGTGCTGGAAATATGCCATACTCGACGGCAGGCTACAGATCCAAGAGCGCCCAGGTAACGGGATTGCCTGTAGCTGTGTCATCTCTTCATGGCTACTGAGTTATTCTAGTTATTACCCTTAATCCATTTTAGTAGGTGCTCCTGACCGTGGTACTCAGGAGTCCCATCCTAGACATGATGCAAGACAGGACAAATGGATTTAACAAGCAAGCAAGAAAGAACTACCCACGGTGTCAAGGCAGGTCAAGTTAAGCTAGCCGTCTCAACAGCATTACGATAAATCATGTCAGGGTACTTGTCAGGAGTGCGCCACGACGGGCCACTATCATGTCAGGTTGGTCATGTTAGGAGTGCACCACTATAGGTCACTATCGTGTTATGCTAGTTCCTTGTCATACCATGTCATGTACAATAGTCATTCCAAACATATTAAGTAAAATCAATTTTATGACAAAAGGCGTAAGGATATAAAATGGGCGTAAAATATCTAATAAAATATCAATATACAGAGCTATAAAAGAGCCAAGCTTAAAGAAATAAGACCAAAACTCCAAGAGCCAATGGGTTAAGCAAGGGGTTCAGGGTGCAGCGTACGCACAAGACACGCACGCAGGAGAGCGGCGTACGCAAAAAGTCACGCAAGCGGAGAGGAGCTACGTACGTGAAAAGTCACGCACGCCAGAGAGGAGCTGCGTACGTGAAAAGTCACGCAAGCGGAGAGGAGCTGCGTACGTGAAAAGTCACGTACGCCAGAGAGGAGCTGCGTACGTGAAAAGTCACGCAAGCAGAGAGGAGCTGCGTACGTGAAAAGTCACGCAAGCGGAGAGGAGCTACGTACGTGGAAAGTCACACAAGAGGAGATGAGCTGCGTACGTGAAAAGTCACGCACGCCAGAGAGCTGTGTACGTGAAAAGTCACGCAAGCAGAAAGGTGCTGTGTTTGTGAAAAGTCACGCAAGCGGAGAGGAGCTGCATACGTGAAAAGTCACGCAAACAGAGAGGAGCTGCGTACGTGAAAAGTCACGCACGCCAGAGAGCTGCGTACGTGAAAAGTCACGCAAGCAGAGAGGAGCTGCGTACGTGAAAAGTCACGCAAGTAGAGAGGAGCTGCGTACGCGTAAAAACACGCATGCAGGGTCTGGGTCTTCTTCTCCATGGCTGAGAAGAAGCTCCAATGGCTCCAAAACTTCAAGGCATCACAACTTGGCCATCCGAACTCCAAATCCAGATTTCCAAAGTTCCAACCAGTGTGGAATTGAACTCTCTTCCACATGGAAATGTCAAAACCCATAAAAATCCAACTTAAATAGATCAAAACCATATAAAACCGAAAATAGGAAAAACCTAGATCTAGAACAATGGAGACTCCAAATCACAAAATGCTAAGTTCTAATGTTGATCACCATGTCCTAAACTAGCAAATCGACAAATAAAAGAGGGTTCTCATGTGGTGGCAAGGTGCACTTGCCTATGGGTGGGTGTTGTGGGGAGGAAGGAGAAGAGAGTTGTGTAGAGGAAGGAGAAGAAGAAATTAATGGAGGGTTATGAGGAGAGAGAAAAAGTTGGTGGAGTTTTAAAGAGGGTGGGATGTGGTGTGTTGAGGGTGGAGTATAGGCTAAAGTGTTCCAATACCAAATAAACCAAACCAAACCAACCCAATCCAATCCAAATAAAACCGAACCATGACAAAAACCCAAAATACGAGAAATACCGAAATACGGGAAATACGAGAAATGAGGGTGACACATATTTAGGAAGCCCTAGGCCTAACCTACCTGTAGGACTAGCTAACCCTAGGTTTCGAGTTCAATACGTGTCCGTATCGGACACGTATCAGTCTATGTATATAGGTGTTTGATGAAATGCCCCAAAGGGCATTTCGAATTGATTTCTTGAATATTTTTGAATAGGAAATTAAGGTTTAGTGTTGCTTATGGATTTCTAGTGTTCTGAGTCATCATTGGTGTCGTATCGTGTCGCCACGGATACGGGAACACACTGGTGCACCACACGCGCGCGCGCAGATTCCTTGCCCTGCTGCTCGGGTCTTTTGCGACGTGGACGCGCTACGTGGATGCGTGATTTTGGACACACACCTTGGGGCGACCACTGACACCACGTGTGTCAAGTTTCACGACCCCTCGTGTCGTGTCGGACACGGTGTCATGCATGCACAGGGTGTGCACTGTGCGTGTATCAGTGCATTATTGTTTCCCTATTTCAATTCAGTTTTAATGTTTTAATTAGTGATTTTAATTGTCAATTAGATCCTAAATATGATGTATGATATATGTTAGATTAGTTTACATGATTAGTTAAGTTTTTGATGTGGGATTTGATTCGAATTGGGGAATAAAGCCATTTGGCTGATACCAGGTTACTGATACTTTATTTCAGTATTTCCTAAATATTTGAAATCCTATTTTGAAGTAATGTTTTACTATTAAATGTTTTCCCACATATTGCTAGCTCATGTTTAGCTTAAATGTTGCATTCGAATTAGACTTTTGGTTTGAAAATGAGATTTTGACATTATGTTGGATTTCGAATGGAATAGAACTGATTTTGTTGAGTTCAATAGCTGAATTGAATGATTTCAGTTTTAATAACTGAGTTGAATGAATGCATTGATTCATACTGTTAACTGAGAAATTATCCTCTTAAATATGCTGAACTGTGATTGAACTATTTTCCTAAAACCTGAGAATGGTTCTCCTAAAGGCTGAACTGAATTCCTTTTCCTATATAACTGTATTAAAATGGTTTTCTATTTAACCTGAGATTGTCTTTCCTGCCAACTGAATAGCCCTAAACCTGAGATTCCCTTCCCTCTTTAACTGAAATGATTTACATGTTATGTGATTTCCTGTTTTCCCATTGCACTGACTGAATAGCCTATAATCTGAGAAACTTGGTTTCCTTTCCTTCTTTAAAACTGAGTTGATTTCCTAGTCAACTGATTTGTTTACATTAACTGTCAAGCTATTTATTCCTTAACTGGAACTGATTTCAATGATTGATTCCTATTTCCCACACACAAGTTCAAGTTATCACTCACTGCACACAGGTTATTACCATTTCCTGTTTTTTCAGGTTCACACATTGTAACTACACTGTTTTTCCTTTGAACACTCACTAATTTTTCCCTGATTCCATGTGACACTGCACACAGGGTCACAATGTGTACAGGTTACATATCATACACTAAATTGATATCAATGTATACATTGTTTTCCAGGTTCTAGCCTTCACTGTTTTCCAGTTATGCCATGTACACTGATTTTTCTATTACACTGATTTTCCTATAGACACTGCTACACATGTACATTGTTCACTGATTTTTTCTATGCCATGTACACTGATTTTCCTATAGACACTGCTACACATGTACATTGTTTTCCAGTTACATGAAGTTTGTATCAGACTTTGCAAGACACTCGGCACGCATGACCCGCTTGACACGAAAGGATATGCCATTTGTCTGGTCGGCAGAGTTTCAGGCATCATTTAAGAATTTAAAGCAGAAGTTGATCACGGTACCTATTCTTATATTACCGGTTGGACCTGAAGGATTCACTGTATATTTTGATGCGTCAGAGAAAGGACTTGGATTCATCCTCATGCAACATGGGAAGGTGATAGCGTACGCATCTAGGCAACTTCGAGACCATGAGAAGAATTATCCAACTCATGACTTGGAGTTGGCAGCAGTGGTATTTGCTTTGAAGCTATAGAGACATTACTTGTATGGTGATCGAGTGGACATGTACACAGACCACAAGAGTCTTAAGTACATCTTTACTCAGAAGGAACTGAACATGAGACAGAGACGATGGTTAGAATTGATCAAGGATTACGACGTGGAGCTTCAGTATCATCCAGGCAAGGCTAATGTGGTAGCAGACGCTCTCAACATGAGAGGCGGTACATTTATGTTGACAACACAAAAGCACATTTTAGAAGACCTTCAAGAGATGGGCATCGAGGTTATACTTCCTAGTGATACAGAAATTCTGGCAAGTCTACGAGTCCAATCCGACTTGGTAGACAGGATCAACACAGCTCAGGCACAGGACCCAAGGATTCAGAAGCTTAGGAAAGAATGTGAGTCGGGACTCAGAAAGGAGATAAAAATTCATGAAGATGGTACACTTAGATTTGGATCACGTCTATGTGTGCCTAGTGGAGATATCCGACAGGAGGTTATGACAGAAGTCCACAGTTTTCAGTATTCTATACATCCCGGAGGGACCAAAAGGTACAAAGATATCAAGCAGTACTTCTGGTGGAACGGAATGAAGAGAGAGATAGCTAGATTAGTTTCTCGTTGCTTGATATGTCAGCAAGTGAAGGCAGAACAGCAAAGGCCAGCTGGATTATTACAACCGCTTCCTATCCCGAAATGGAAATGGGAGCATATCACAATGGACTTTGTGACCGATTTACCATGATCACCAAGTGGTAAGGATGCTATTTGGGTGATAGTAGATCGGCTTACGAAGGTGGCACATTTTCTCCCTTTTAGAGTAGGGCAATCTAGAGAAAAATTGGCAAAATTGTATATGCAGCAGATAGTCAGACAGCATGGGGTTCCTGTCAGTATAGTATCAGATAGGGATACCCGTTTTACATCATATTTTTGGAAGAGTTTACATCATAGTCTGGGTACCAAGTTAAGATTTAGCACAGCTTACCATCCACAGACGGACGGGCAATCAGAAAGAACAATCCAGACTTTAGAAGATATGTTACGAGCTTGCACCCTGGATTTTGGAGGGTCTTGGGAGAGTCACCTGCACTTAGTCGAATTTTTGTACAACAACAGTTACCAAACCAGTATCCAGATGGCGCCATTTGAAGCACTATACGGTAAGAAGTGCAGGTCGCCACTTGCATGGGATGATATCGGGGAGAGAAAGATGTTAGGCCCAGAGATGATTGTTCAGACGGTTGAAGTGGTTAAGAAAATTAGAGAGTGACTTTGAGTTGCGCAAGATCGACATCATCATTGGACGGACCAGCATCGTAGGCCGCTAGAATTTTCTTTTGGAGCCCATGTGTTCTTGCGGATCTCACCTACTCGTGGGGTCATTAGATTTGGCGTTCGCGGGAAGTTGAGTCCGCGATACGTGGGCCCATTTGCTGTCCTTGATAGGGTAGGCGATGTTGCTTATCGTTTGTCCCTTCCACCTTCGTTACGAGAGGTACATAATATATTTCATGTGTCTCAGTTGCGTAGGTATGTATCGGACCCATGCCATATTCTCGATCATTCTGAACTGGTTGTTGGTACCAACCTGTCTTACGAGGAACAGCCTGTGTCCATTTTGGACCAAAGGGAGAAGATACTCAAGAATCGAATAATTAACCTTGTTCGTGTTGTTTGGGGTCATCACTCCTTAGGAGAGTCAACGTGGTAACGTGAGGATGATATCCGATCATGGTATCCGCACCTATTTGACTCACAATGTATATTTCTTTCTGTGTGCCTTGATTATCCTGATCCCTCATGCTTACCACCAAATGAGTAGAAATTGCTTGATGTCGTCGATTGATAAATATAGATATATTACTTGCTATTGGTATTGTAAAATGATTGCTTGCTAGCTAAAATTGTTGTACTTAGATTAGTTTGGCCCTGATATTTCTATCCTGCTTGGATTTGAAATTCCGAGGACGGAATTTTTCTAAGGAGGGTAGAGACGTCACTCCCCATTCCCGGAATATGTATTTTAATACGTGTACTGCTTGAATGTATTTATTTAATATTTATCATACATTTGTTCTGTATTTAAATTCTGTAATTTCACGCTAATTATATTTTTTTGCTGTATTTTATTTTCTGCTTAGCTTTGCTTCTGGGTTCGGCTTGGGTTGGTTTATTTTCGGATTTGGGTGGTTCAACATGAACCCGACCAACCCACCATCATCTTCATTTAAAGCCCCAATCCTTTCTCTCTTCATTACTTCTTCTTGCTCATTTACTTTTCTTCTTCCTCATAACTCTCTCCACTTACCAAACCCATAGGCAAGTACATCTTGCTTCCACATGAGAACCCATTTTTATGGTTCATTTATCTTCCTTTCGTGATTCTAAGATAGCTTAGAACTTGGCATTTTGCATTTTGAAGTCTCGTTTTTAGTAGATCTAGAAATTACCATTTTTTATATTTTATTGGTTTTGATCTATCAAACTTCCTTATTTTTAAGTTTTGTTCGTCGTCCCAGATTGTTGAGATTGTGTTATACGCCATTCTGATCCGTGGAATCCCATTTTTGGCTTGGAATGAAGGTTCCATGGAGTTTGGAGTTTGGAGTTTGGTGTTCGGAAAGAGCTTTACGCCCACGTTTTTACGTGCCAGCGTAATATCCGGCTCTACGCACACGTTTATACGTGCTCGCGTAATATCAAGCTCTACCTCCACGATCATTGGTGTCAGCATAAATTTGTTTTATGCAAGTCGACTTGGCTTGGTGTATTACGCTTTACGCGTATTCTTTCATGCGTAACCTGACTCTTTACGCGTGCAACCTTTACGCGTGGCTTGACCCTTTACGTGTACAATGTTTCATTATTCTTTACGCATACAAGATTCATGCGTAAACTTTTACTTTTTACACGTATGAGTTTTTACGCATAACGCTACTTTTTACGCGTATGAGTTTTTACATGTAACGTTACTTTTTATGCGTACTATTCTGGCTTGGCATAAGACGAGTTTTTACGCACAACTTTATCCCCTATTGATCGTATTCCTTTTACGCGTACTCCTTTACGCATAAAGATATCCTTTTTTTACGCGTATAATGTTTTTATGCGTAACATTGTTCTTTGCGTAACTTCCTTACGCGTAATTTATTGAGCGTACTCCTTTTTACGTACATGGCATTTCCCTATTATATCCTTACGCCTTTTGACATGAACTCGATAAAATCATGATATATTAATATTTTAATGCATATTGTTGTGTGGAATGTGCCTTGTGTCTCGATTGATTCATGGATACCCAGAATGACTGAAACTTAACCCTGAAAGTTATAAACTCGACCAAACTAAATACTAGTTTGACTTTCATGCCTTGGCACGAATTGACATTGATTGTTACCTTGACTAAATGATTGATCATGCATTCCTAGTTGGAACTAAAGAGACTGGCTAGTAGTCTTATTGAAATTGAATGAGACACGTTCATATTAACATAAACTATTGCAATCGATTAGCCGATCCCGAACATTGGCATATGGACACGTGTAGACTTCAACTGATTTTCTACAGAAGCAGCATGTGTACTTAACAGTCAAGGCATGATTATTCTGTGGCTAGGTCTGATTGTTGCATTACGCTATGTAAGACCTACAACCTAACCGTACGGATATCGTTGTAGAGTTGTGCATATCGTACTGTACGAAAGTACTCATTCTGAATGACCATGATCCACGGCATAGGATTTCTATCAATATAGGGGCTATTAAGTTAAATAAAATAACGATTGTATGGAAGAGAATGGATTCCCGAGTTCTTACATGGCAGCCATCCCGGGGCAATTGGTGCCCCGACATGCCAACTGGTTTCCACAGATACTGCAAATCTGACATACGGGCAGGGAGCGGTATCTGCTTATATTAGTTATTGTATACTAATAACGGGCGTCCCGCTGGGACTCGTTTAATTCATGATTGGCGCAATTGATTATTGGATAGACTAGCCTTGCTTGCATATAGTAAGAACTGAGGAATCTTGATTGCATATTTCCAAAATAATTTGGAACTTATAGTAGCAAGCCGTAGTAGTTGCATGGCCGTTTAAATTGATTTGTTTGTGTATTGTACCTACTCTGTTAACTACTAAGATGATCAGAATGTCAGGACATGACGGATCAACTTCTGTCCTTGTTTGGTTGGGAAGTTGGTTTGAAGTGTCGGGATATTGTATGAATTCCAGTAGCAAGCAGAGAATTATTATTATTATTATTATTATTATTATTATTATTATTATTATATTCTTAACTCTTATTACGGGTTTTAATTCTCATGTCGTGCTTTCTTGTGGTACTTGCTATTAGAGGTCTAACCTCTCTGGTTTTGCATGGCCAGATTTAGAGCCAGTTTCCGAGGACTCGGCTTACTTTTACCTCCAAGATGGTCAATACTAGAGGGATGATCGCAGGAGGACACGAGTGGCTTCCTTGCTTCCCTGCTCGTTTTGCTACTTACTTTAAATTTTGCCGCTTGGCACCGACATGTTAGTCGGATTATCTTGTACTTACTTTTACATAATTGTAACTAAGTCAGGCTGCAGCTGATAACGATTGTGTACACCTTGCTATACTATCTGGCTATATTTTGTACAGCCAGATCTCAAGAACATTTTGACTAAGCGTTTGGGATGCCTTACTGCTTTATCTTACATGTTCTCTATTATTGCTTCTTGTTTGAATGATTGAGACAATAGATGTTGAGTAACCCTAGCAAGACTTTCATGTAGTATGCACCCCCTCGTTTTTTAGACAGCATTGATCGTATTATACGGTATTCATCTTCCCGTAATACGTAGATGGCTGAGTCACACCCCCGTTCTCCGGTATTCTTGCTCTGGGACGTGACAATATCTATACTACATAGGCTCATAGGATACATAAAATGCCTATGTCGTATAGTCAGTTTTCTACTTAAAATCAATACTGCACCTATTAGACCTATTAACTAAATTCTAGGATTAAAGTATGTCGTAGACCTTCATATTAGTTTTTCGAAACTTCAAACGGATCGCATTTTAATGTCCGAAAGCTCCCGGAATCACGAAAACACCGAAACGCGTTCGTCTTTCAGACAGCTGACACTCAAACAGTTTTACAGAAAGTTCTAGAATGAATTTGGCCTATTAATATATATTTGGAAAGCTAACTTCGATACAGTTCTTTAAAAAATAGAAAATTAATCTGAGTCTTGAGCTAGGAGTTATGACATTTCTAAGTTGCTATGGCTACTAAAAACGTAGATGAATATTATGACGAATTTGGGTTGTTTTGGACAAAAGAAACACATGTATATACCTAAATCTAACCATGTATATCATGAGATACCATGATACAATACCACGTATCCTATTTAGGACACATATACCCAATCTCGACTCAAAAAGGACATAAAAGTTCCTTTGGGGACACGTATCGAACACTTGGTGGTCACAAATTCGATTTCCTCCAAATTGTATCAAAATGAAATAGAAAAAACCTTCAAATAGGAAGAGAAGAGCCTCAACTCCTCTCTAATGATACCCTAATGCAAATGGGGTCCTAAATGAATGTAGTTACACTAATGAAATAAAATGGAAAGGTTTAGAGAGCTCATACCAAAAGGGAGATAGATTTCCAATGTAAAATTTCTAGATCTAGATCTCCACCAAGCTTCAAGGATCCAAATCCTTCCAATCCCTTCTTATCTAGCCAATAGAGGCTTCTCCTCTCCAAGGAGAAGAGAATGAAATAAATTTGGCTCAATTTGGAGAAAATTTGGGTGTATGAGCAATTTGGGGAAAAGCTCCTAAATTAGGGCTTGAAATGAAAATAGAAAGAGGAAGAAGATGAAGTGGGGCTTTAATAGGAAGGTGGGCTGCCATATGGTATTAAATTTAGAGTTTGGTTAATTAGAAAATGTCCATTATACCCCTCCCTTTAGTTATAACAAGTTAGGGATTGAACCTCCCTTCCTAATTAGGTGTTTAGTCAAGTTTTCTAACTAAATCTTCTAATCTAGCCAGGGACTAACTTAAGGTCATTTAGGCTAGTACTAATCATCTAGTTGGATGGTCATGATAAGTTAGTTTAGGTCCTCTAGGATCACTAACCACTATTCTAGCCAAAGGCTAACCATTAGTCATATTCAATAATAACACATATGCACTATTAATTATTTAGATAATTAATCAAAATATAAATTCTAGTTTTGAAAAATAATATTGTCACTCAAGATATAATGTGAAATCACACTAATAACAATAATTAGGAAAAAGTCAAAAATATCCCTGTTCCGGAAAAGTGGTGGTTACAATATACCACATGATTTATACATAAGTATATTTATATAAATCAATGTAAATTTGATGAAATCAATATACTACACTTAACACATAGTATAACCTAAACAGTATATATATATATTTGTATCCATAACTTGTATACCCCACCCCCTTATATATATATATATATATATATATATATATATATATATATATATATATATATATATATATATATATATATATATATATATATATATATATATATATATATACACACACACACACACATGTATTTGTCCATGTGCATATATTTATATATATACATAGATATTATTCAATCAAAATTTTAGAACACAAGAGTATACCAATATTTTATATTCCTAATTAAATAAAACAATATTTTCTTTATAAAAGAAATATGATATATAATATTTTTAATCCACATACATGTAATAAAACTCTATTTATGTTTAACATATACATTAATTATCTCAAAAATAGTAATTCTAACAACCCTGAAATAAAAATAGAAATATTTTTAAGAATAAAGTAAACAACAAGAAATATTTGTAACCTATTTTTCTAAAATAGGTATATATTTATTTAGTATAAAATGCCCTCTATTGCATAACCCAATTAATAATTCATAACAATAATAATAAATAATAACTACGACAAATAATAGGTATGCTAAAATTGAGTGAGTGCACAATACTGCTATTTTTATTACAAAATAAAATCTAATTTAAAAATTCATTCCCAAAAATAAATAAACAAATATTAAGACATGGAAAGATAACCATAATATGAACTAATAAATTTTAATCAACATAATATTAAAATAAATGATTCTAGTGACGCCTACAGCTAATCTGCTAGTCAAGGCACTTGTCTCCACTAGCCGTGCCATATTGTCTAGTCAGTGTGCATAACAAAATTTAAACATGACTAAGGCTATATTTATAAATAATAAAAAATATTTCAAAAGAAATTATTTTAAGCAATAAAAATAATAAAATAAATCCTTCAAATTTTTGGAGATTTACACTTGGTCCCGGTGATGAAGCTCTTATTCCTTGTTATACCCAGGAGACAAAGTATTTTTTGAGTAATAAAACTTCACGACGGAATACAAAATATGAGGGTCGGGATTCTGCACCGTTGCCGTAAACGCACCCCCGTGCACCTAGCATTATAATATTGCCATACCCGGGCCCCATCCAACAAGCTCCCTGCATACCCCAAGCTGGTGCTTGGATTTTTCATCATTAACTGACTGTAGACGAATTGAAGGCCAAATCGGCTTGGCAAATACGACTCGAGGAATACATGATTCTTGTTCCGATAGACCAGGTGAAAAAGTCGGATACACTGCAACCAGTTGAATGCCTACGACGGAAGATTGGAGGCATCAACACATGTGTCCTCCAACTCTTATTCTTCTTCAAACCCCAAGTAAAAAGGGGGAACCTTGAAAAATTCACATCCCTTCAGATAGGACAAAATCTTTCGGCACACCGGGACGCCGATATGGAGCCACCTCCTTCTACGGTAGCGACGGATAAAAGCATCTTCATCAATGGGGCCAACTTCCAGACCATGGCTCATTATACTTGGGTGGTGTAGTATCAACCAACCCATCAGATAGCGGAAGGGTAACTCCACCCGTGCAAAGTTTCTACTCTTCCCTTCTGGATGAAGAATCTTCTCCACAAACTTGCATAAACCCCATTGAAGGTTACAGACCATAACGGGGAGCAAGTCCAAGCGATGGCCGAAAGCTAGCTTCACAGCAGGTAAAATGAGGTTCCTGGTCACTCTTTTAACCGACCCTGGACCGTCGGAGAATACGCAATCCCGAAGCCATATCATGAAATAAGCGGCCAATACAACCTTCAAGACATCTTGTGCATGTCGTGCTAAAAGTAATTATATATATTAGAGGAGGGCTCTCCTTCTGCATCTACTCAAGGACTCTTTTCACAAAGTGTCGCCATCCGAACGATGATATCCTCAGGGGGAGCACCCGGACAAGTAGTGATGTGAAGCTTCTTCGGATCATCGTGGTGCTGGGTAAAGGTATAATTTATCCAAGTAGTCACATGGGGGAAGCCCTCGTCTTGTCATTTCGTTGGCATATATGGTGATGTCACAACAATTTCTTATATATGTTCATCATCTTCGGCTCCTTCGCCTCCAAACCGATGAACTCCTCGTTGGTAGGAGTATACTCCTCATATGGCTCATTTTCCCAGAGGAGCTTAGAGACGGCATACATCTCGTGGAGGGCTAGGCCCATTTCTCCTCCAGGTATGTAAAATGTCCCGGTAGAACATGTGCTAGTTCATCTCTACACCAAACTGAGTAGCCCGTACGATGTAGTACAAACTGAGCTCCTTGAGGACATCCTCGTACTTAGTCAATATCCATAGGGTCAGGTCATGCCATTTAGGCTCGTAGTGACACCAGCCTTCAACCCAAAAATCACCCTTCAGGTACGAAACGTTGGCTTCCAGCATACAATTCGCGAAAGTAGAAGCACCGAAAGCAAAGGTGTCCGAGGGCACATCGTTGAGCAAACTCCTAGGGTGCTGCACCCATAAAGAGTAAGATGGCCCACCTCGTACATAGGTGAAAACATCCTTTTGGTGGGTACTGGAGTCAATCTTGAAAAATTCTGCAAGTGCTCCCCATTGAGTTGGGATTAGTTCCCAATCCATTCGCCTCTTTAAGGCCAAGCAGGTGAAGGCTGAAAGAGGCAATTGACGCTTAGTCCTCGGCACATACAGTCAAATATCCTTTGCGTCGAAGTACCATTCATTATTTATATTTAAAATCTTGGCCTCGTAAGAAGCTAACCTTTCCCTAGAAAGAAACTGAGGCTTCAGATAGAAGGCGTCGGCACTACCCGCTACATGGATCTTATCCTTTTTCCATCATGTACTGGAGAAAGGCGAAAGATTGTGCCTTGATCAGAGCCATCCTTTTCGGTGGCAGGTCCTTCATGATAGTGGCCTTGACAAGGTTGACAACCTCCTCATTAAAGTCCAGACCCATATGGCAAAGGGAGTAGTCAAACAAGACCTCATCCAAAGTAGGCAAAATCATAGACACTACACGAAGAAGCAAACCAAAAGTTAGAATCATGAAACAAAAGTGACTCTTGCAAACCATGCGCCATTCTTTGGTTCCGCATGACAAAACCCGCAGCTCAGCATGAGATAGAAACTTCTTTCAAGCAAAGCTCATGTGT